>VWZG01003933.1:964721-1011564 GCA_013396735.1 Grallaria varia | reverse complement strand
AAAAAAAAATCCAAACCAAAACAAGATTTATCCCTCTAAGATGTTTTTGTGAAAATGTGGCTTTTGTCCAGTTGCTGCTAATGCAAGTTGTAACAGTGTAATGTGGGAGTCTAGTGTTTATATGATGCATTCCTGAGATTTAGTCAAAATAAGCCTGCAGGGGCTACAGTAGCATTTCTGTGCTTTATCAGGCTGTGTCTTAGCAAATGAAGGAGGGAGTTGTTAAAGGTTTGTTTCTGTCGGATTTGTTTCTATTATAAATATTCCCAAGGTTCAGTTTAACACCTTTTGTCTTTAGTCTGAGCTGTGTTGTACTTATTCTTTCTTTTCTCCCTCTCCAAATGTACATATCTTGGCTACAAATTACATGCCTGGAGGTTATAGAACTGTCAGTCCTGCAGTTATTCATATTAAAAAAAAAAAAGTAAACTGTTAACCAACTTTAAAGTCCCTTAGATATACAAACACTGGGAAGAAATTCTCGCTACTGAGATGAAGGGTTTTGGCAGAGTGAATTAGAAAAGATGCCTTGAAATGTGTTGAGAATGAGTGAGAGATTGAGCAGGTGTGAACGAGGTCAGGTTCTGCTTTCCTGACTTTTCTATTAGACCCTGAAAATGCCCAGGAACTCCCTGATTTGTAGAAGAAATTCTGAATTATGTGGTGCTGATACTATGAATGAGTGCCAGCTGACATCTATTTTTCATCTAATGAAAAGGAAGAGTAAACATATGCCCAAATTACAGATATTCTTATTCTGTTCGCTGTGAATCTCCAGCAGTTATTTCTTTATGGGCAGCATGTGGCATTTTGCAGCACTTCCAGGAGCTCCAGGCCAAAAGAAGGGGTGATCATCCATTCACAGATGAATCAGATGCCCTAATGCTGGCAAAGTGATTTCCCACTATACTAAATTGTTTGCCAAACATAAAACCCAGACTAGCAGATTTTAATCACTGCAGCTCAACCTGTTCTTTGTACACCTTCAGAAGTTGTATGTTTTTATTGTAGGATAGAGAGATGTTATCTGGGGTCTTTTGTGAGAAAACATGTGTTGTACTGACTGTGCAGTCCCTGGGGCTTACGGAATTGCAGCCTCCGTGTCTGCACTGCTCAGAAGCTTAAAAGCATTGCTGTTAGAACTAGGAGATGGTGCAGATTGGGTTAGGGTAAGGCATAGCCCACAAGCCCACTCCAAAACTTAACAAAATGCTTTGTTGTCAGTGGAAACATTACATGAGATGCACCTCCAGAGCGTGAGGTTTTAACAAGTCTGCGGAACACCTGAACAGGAAAGGACTGCAAGTGCAGCCTGTCCAGCAGCTGAGTGTTAATGGCTGCTGGCTGGTTGGACCCACTTTTGCTTCCAGAACAGGGACTGAGCATCTTGCCTTTTGTCCCCAGCAGATGTAGGGAACTGAGGATACAGTCAGGAGAGAGAGGGCTGCTGCAGTGTAGGGGGCATCTGGGGACAGGCACGGAAACTGCTGTGCTGGAGAGCTGACACACCTCATAAACTGAAGGTGTTGATGGACACTTTCAGTGATATTCGTGGTTGAAAGGGTGTGAAATGTGGGGAGACATGGGAGCTGGAGTTTTATTTAAGAACTAAAATGGACATATTTGGTAAATACCAGTCTTGGTGAATCTATCAAACCCGTTTTCTATAGCTGTGTACACAAATGTTTGGATTCAGGAAGGGCAAATATTTGGCATTTTGAAAAATATGATTAGAAAGCAGGTGGTTGTAAATCAAAGTGAAATTTAGCAATTAATTAAATTTTATATTGGGAACTGTAATCTACCTGATGGGAAGACAATATACTTGATGGACCATCCCCATGTGCTGAAAGACGAGCTGTCAGAGAAGATTGGCCTGGCTGAATAGAGAGCTTTGGCTGGAGCTCCGGAAAACAAGGAGTGTTTATGCCCCTGGGAGAAGGAGCAGGGAACTCAGCAGGACTACAAGGATGTCATGAGGTCATGCAGGGAGAAAATTAGAGGGGCCAAAGCCAAATTAGAACTTAATCTGGCTACTGCTATAAAAGACAATAAAAATGTTTCTATAAATACATCAGCAACAAAAGGAGGGCTGAGGAGAATCTCCATCCTTTTTGGGATGCAGGGGGAGACACAGTGACAAGGGATGAGGAATTTGTCTCAGCCCTTAACAGCAAGACCAGTTGTTCTCTGGGTACCCAGCCCCGGAGCTGGAAGATGGGGACAGGGAGCAGAATGATGCCTTCATGAGGAATTGGGTAAAAACCTGCTACACCATTTGGATGTGCACAAGTCCATTGGGCTGAACGGGATCTCTGCAAGGGTACCAAGGGAGCTGTTGGAAGAGCTCACTGAGCCACTCCCATCATTTACCAGCAGTCCTGGCTAACCAGGAGGTCCCAGCTGGTTGAAAGTTGGTAAATGTGATGCCCACATGGAAATTTTTAACTATTGATACCTCAGAAAATAATGTTTTAGTTGTGCAGAAATATGGACAAGCTTATTCCACTGCTTTATTCTTGTTTTCTGTAACAGGTTGATTGTTGGAGCCAGCTGTATCCTTTGAGAAACCTGTGATGTTCTATGACTATAAGCAGCATGGCTGTCTTTTCTATGACAGCTCAGTTTAGGGAATGCCATATAGTTGAGTTGGTGAGAGAATAGCAGTAGTTTTCTATGCAGTAGGATCCTGGAAATCAAGGTCAGCTGAGGATAAATTCTCAGGATCTTAAAACCAACGTTAACGTGAGGAAAATATTCTAAGACTTCCAAGTTTTATTCTATACAAAAGCAAGCTAAACTTTGTATCTTTAGGTAAAAATCCCACGTGTATACTACCCTTTTATATTGGGTTTATATGAAATTGTTTTTTATATTTCCTTAACTGGTGCTTCACCAGATGTTTCCCTTGAGTGTGCTGGTTTTCTAACAGGCATTGGATTGGACACTACAGTCATGATGAGAAGTATCCCACTTCGTGGGTTTGATCAGGCAAGTGTGAAATATCTTACACGTCAAATGAATTAAATTAAATTAAATTATATATTTGATTATTTATCTTCTAAAGAAAAAGTGTTATTTACTTCTCCAGGTAATTAGAAATACCAACAAGAAAAGGCAACAACCAAAAAAATGTTTTATATAAGATTTGTATAAAAAGTATAACTGCTTAAAGAAGTGATAGAAGATGGTGCAGCAGGTTTAGGTGAGAGATGAGTTACTGGATCCAGCAAAGGTCTTACTTAGATGTGAGTTTGTAGCCTCTATTCTACAGGTTAGGTGAACTCTTTGATGGCCCAATAGTTCTTTTGGCCTCTGGTTATACAGGGAAAATATGTTAAAGGTGGCTGTCAATCTTCTGTCCCTGAAAGATTTGATGCTGACACTACTTTGAAGGAAAAGTTCCTGTAGTAGTCTTAAAACAGTGAGAGAGTTCTGGGTTTTCACTCACACACAGTGAACTAAGTTTCCAACAAATTGTGTTCATGCAAATAACTTTGGACAATGTCAGCCTCAGGAATGAAGACTGTGTCATGTTTATCATTTGAAAATAGTGTTTTCAGAATGGGAATGAATGCACGTTAACTCAGTGACTCCTGGCATCATGAATTAGAATTTTTTTAATGCTTAATTGCAAATAGTGCAAAACATATTCAGTTTATGAAAGAGTGATAAAACTATGGGCTTGTTTTTAAGAACCTTTTTGTACACACAGCGTGTAACAAATTTATTCCCATGTGTATCAGCACAGTTTTTGAGATGGGAGTGTTGCTGTTAGAAGGAGCAGAGCCAGCCCCACTGCAGGTAGAGGCAGCTCCTGGTTGCATGCCAGCCACTCCCACTTCGAGGTTGCTTCCTTAAAACTAACAGCTTGTATACCTTAAAAGTGGTGGCATGAACCTGCAAAACATCGTATAAGAGTGGTTCTTGGGATTGGCACTCATCATTGAAGAAATCTACACCTGTAACAGCACGAGATCTGAGCAAGCAGGGATTGGGGGGGTGTGTGGCACTTGGTGAACCACTTGGAGTGGGGCTTTCTGTGAGAACTTGATCCTTTGTAGGCAGGAAGAGCACAATGCATACACCAAAGTTAATAAAGTATTAATAGAGATAAAATAATTGTGTTCAGTCTGCAGCCACACTGAGTCTGATGGAAACTGATTAGTGAGTGAGTTCACAAGTTTCTGAAGAGACATAATCCTGCTGGTGTTGCCTCAAATTAGTTAATACTGAAATTTTGTAAGCTGGGAGTTTGCATGTAGTTGTTCTGTGTGAGTGGTTTTGTGATAATATCCTTGAAGTAATAAACATATTCTCGAACAAAGTGCAACCTGAATTACTGCAATCAGGAGCACTGACATTTTTGGATAAACCTGTCAATGAGACACTTGACTGCTTGAGTGTGATGTGGCATTATTTCAAACAGGCTCTTAGGACAACAGCATTATTTTCTTTTTTGTAGTAGAACTTTCCATGAAACAATACTGATTAATAGTCATTGCAGGGAAATGTCAGGTGTCGTGGCAAAGGGAAATATTTTTCTTCCATTGTTTTATGGAAGTGTTTGATTTTCATCAAATTACCAGAAAATGCTCTTGATGCTATTTTTGTATAAACAACAAATGGTTTAAAAGCAACTGTTCAATTCATATACTGTTCTACATTTTTGAAAATAATTTGAGTATTCAGGTGTAGATGTATCTTGGAATGGAGTTGCAGGTTATAATGGTGCCATAAATTATGTGTTAGCAATGCATTGACAAGGAATGTTTGAAATGCACAGTGTACTTACTGGATTTTCCTGAACACAGTTGAAGGAGGGTTTTACATTAAAAAGTCACATATCTAAGAATAAACAATTCTTTTTCTCTACTCAACAGCAAATGGCATCTTTAGTAACTGAGCACATGGAATCTTATGGCACAAAATTTTTAAAGAGATGTTTCCCAACCAAAGTTGAAAAATTGGAGAACAGATTGCAAGTCACCTGGAAAAATACTGACCTGGGCACAGAAGAAACTGAGTCCTTTGACACAGTGATGTGGGCAGTAGGTAAACATGATTATCTTAACATATATTTGAAATGCTTTCCATTCTGAAAATGAAGACACTTCATCATGTTGTATGGCGCTAAACAGGCCCCCACTTTCCTATATATTAAATATTTAGTGACCTAAACATAGAGAGTTGTTTAATTCTTTGCTTGCCTGCCTGACTTGTTCATTTACAGTCTAAAAACACATTAAGGTTACAGTGAATGAAAGAAGTCTATGGCAACTACTTTTACATGAGCTGCAATAAATGGGGACCATCTATTCTTCCTCACATTTACTAGAGTAAGAACGTGAGTTCCAGCAGCATTGTGGGGCAGGTAGTGTTCCCTAAGTCCATACTCTTGTTTTATTTGTGAAGCTATTCACTACAGGTGCATATTTACCCTGTTTAAGAGGCTACCATTTCTCCTATTTTTTTCTAAACTGTGCTGCTGAAGTGTGTCACTCCAGCTATCATCCAATTCAAAGAAAGAGAAGCAACTCTCTCTAAAATTCTGAGCTCATCGCAGGGAACCTCTAAGTGTTCCCCTGGTTAAGTCAACTTTATATATTCCAAACAGAGAGCAGGTTGTTTGTTTTGACAAATGTTTTCCTTTCCCTACTGTGATTACTGTTCTCTTAGAAGTGCAATGGGCTTCTGTAAATTGTGGAAACAACCTACAATANAAAAAAAAAAAAAACCTGTAAAATAATATGCATGAGGTGAGATGGAAATGTTTCCAAAGAGTGGGTTTCTAAATGTTGTATTTGATTTTCTGAAGCTTTCTGGTAAAAAAACCCCAAACCATTCTATGGTCCTATGAAAAGGACACAAGAGTTGGAACCATACATGTGGAATGTCAAGTCAATTTGTTTACTTTTGTCTAGGAGGGAAAGAAGAGCTATTATATTGAAATAATAATAATTAAAAAAATCTCTGTTTAATGTTAATTATAATGCAATAAGGCTGCATCATAGACTGTTTCAACTCAGCTGTAATGAGAGCCCACTCAGTATTCTGATAGAGAGGGGCTACATGTGTTACAATTTTTGTCATAGATTGGAGTTACAATCCATATTTAGAAACTGCAAAACAAATAGTTTGAGGGTATAGGGATTTTGTGTTGCCTTTTCTTTGGTGTTCCAATTGGCACTCCACCCTTAAGGATTAAACACTCTAGCAGTTAAAACTGGTTAATTGATGTGCAGTCCATATGATTCATTGTTTTGCTCTGTATCAACACACCCACACCAGGTGTCTCAGATAATGGGCTGGGAAACTTGGTGGTGTTGAGGATTTCCTGTCTGCAGATGTGCCAGTTACAATACTGATTGAAGCAAATCAGCTTGTAGAGTTAGTTAAAGAGCAGCTGCTATTGTTAACTAATTGTAGCCTGAATTACAGTACATATTTCCTTGATTTTTGTAAGTGCATTGTGGAATTCTAGCAGGGTTTTATGAATAGCATTAAAAATATTTGCTGACAGTGGGACATAGTTTGAGTTTGATAAGCTGCAGTGCTGTCTCTTAAGGTAGGCCCTTTAAAAAAAGATTATATTTTGTTTCTGTGCAGAATTTTATTTTGTTTTTGGAATGTGTGATTTTCTGCTAGTATGGATAAGCCAATAAAAGCAGACACAATGCTGTCTTTGTTTTTTTTAGCAGCTCTTTTTAACCAGTCGAAATATTTGAGGGGAAGAAAAAAAAGGAAATCTCATTTTGATAGGTTTTAATATAATTTAGAAGTTTCAATCCAAAGCTTTAATAGGTAACTGTCACGGAGCTGTGATACCTTGCTGAGTGACTAAGCTGATGTATTCCAGCTCAGTGAAAGAGCTCATTCTGGACCTTTATTTGATTCTGCATGTCCAGCTCTGTAATGTCCTTCTGTCTTACTACTGCTGTCTTCTGCTTTTTGAGAATTCTCCTGAAATTATAACATTTTGAGACTTTGTTCAATATAGAATCAGTAAATTTTTACTATTATATAGTATTTCCCCTGCCCTTAAGGACATGCAAAAAATGCCTGTTAGATGCCTAAGGTACCTGAGCTTCAAAGCGAAAGTGGATTTGTGCATGTGCTGAGTGAAAATGGGGTCCTTATCCATGGAAAAGGAGAGAGGTTGACACCTCTGTAAACAGATGCAACTGCTGAGCTGCAGCACAAAGTTGCAGGAGATCAGGCTTTGTAGGGTGGGTTTGTTTCAGCTGTTGAAGGGCTGAAACCTGTGGGTTGAATGCTGCAGTTGAAGATAGCTAATATATAGAGTTAGTGAATAATATTTCCATTTGAATTTGCAATAGATGGCAAAAGATCATTGCTGTAGCTGAAATTTGATTATTCACAAAGTCCTTAGAAAAGATACCGAGAAAGACCCATCTTTAATGGGGTTTTACTGTGTAAAGGAGCAAGATTGAATCGGTGATTAAACTAGCAGGTATTTACACAATATCCTGGAATTAGTTCAGCAGAGAATGTGAAGCAGTGAGTAAACTGTTAATAGAAAGAGCAATGGCCAGTGGCAGATTTGACGTTTAGCTTTACAGAAGGAGTTTTCTCCCTTATGAGAGCAGTGGAACAACCATTCTCAAGTTCTAATGCATCTGTAAGCTTAGAGGAATGCCAGTGTGTCTTTAAAACAATATCATCTTTGCTTTAAAAAAGAATTACAGCTTCAGCTCAGTGTAAAGCTGAACAGGTATCAGGTGTTGCACATCGCGTCACTTGTGTCACATTGGAGATTTGGCAGATTTATTTTGTCGTGCACTAAAATAAGATCCTTGTGGTTCAATATCAACAAAGGGTTAAGTACGTACCTTTTTTTTTTTTTTTAATAGTAGTTTCTTCAAGTCTGACAACCAAACTGGTTTGGATTAACTAGGGAAACAGAAATGTTTTTTTGAGATTTTCTTTGAAAAGTCCCATATGGTACAGTGCTGCTGTGATCTCCTGTAGACATATCTCTGCCGGCCCCTACAGAAAAGGGGATGGGCTTTAGATTTGTCTTGGCAAACAAAGTCTTGCCATCCAGTTTTTAACCTTTGAACTATTCAGTGAAAAATAATGCACCTTGGTTGATCTCAGGCAACTGTTAACGTGATGTGATTTGCTGAGGCACTGGATCTTTGTTCTGGGCTTCCCATGTCTGTCTCTCTTATTAATTTAAATTAATTACTGTCTTTGTAAGATACGGTTTCTGCGATTCCTAATGAAAATTGTCGTTCCCATTACATCAGCCAGTGCTTTTAGGTTTTTTCCCAATATCTAGTTTTGATGACGTTCAGATTTCATTTAACAGGGCTATTTTTAATATGCTAGTCATTTGTTTGCATTGAAAGAGACCTGGATGGTACTTTTCATTTGTTTAACCCACTCATAAGCTTTGAGTGTAACTCTTATTTTATGCTACTTATTTTACCAGCTTGTAACTACAAAAATCACTTTTTCGCATTGAGGACAAGTCAGATGGTAGGCTCTGCCTCTGATCTGCATATGAAGAAAGTTTTGGATTCAGAATTACTTCAGCACTAAGGTGCTATTTAAGTTGATAGATGATGGCTAACCTTTACCTGAATGGTGGCATAAATAAATTTTAAAACTGTGGAAAACGCTCCAAAGTAATTCCTTGAAACTGGTAGAGTTACTGATATTTTGTACAGAATATGGGTTCTGTCAGCAGGGAATAGTGGTTAGTTACTGGTTTTTGAGGCTGCAGAGCCATCCTTTAAAACCAAACATTTGGTTAAAGCAAGCTTAATGTGGAAGAATTAACACAAGAGTGAACTGCAGCTTTTTTGTCAGAGTATGTTTCCAGCCCACTTTACCTTGTAGAGGACCTTGAGAACAAAACAAGTAGAACTGTCAGACGTCTGTCCCATGTTTTCAGTTGGCTGCATGTTTCATTTGGAGTTGCTTTTGTTGTTTTTTTTGAGTAGGATCAAGTTGAGGTGTCTCCAGACACAAGGAACTTCATGTGTACAGTGGGTGGCAGTGGGGTGTTTACTGAGGGCACCACGGCTACCACGAGCTCTCCTTTTTTCAAATTGTGGCAGGCATGCTGGAGGCTTATTGTATTGGAAGTAAAGTTCAAAAGCATCCTTGTAAAACTGGTGCACACTGCTATCAATGTGAAAAGAGTTCTGGACTTTTTTTTTACCTTAATATTACTCTATTCAGTATTTTCTTGTCATCTGAACGGTATTTCCAATGAATTGGTCTTTATTAGTCACTATCAGCTGGCTGTGTTTTAGTGAACACTTTGTGGGTTTGAGAAGACATTTGAAGGAGGAAAGGGTAGTGGTCTTGAAACTAATTTGGGAGATGTCAGGCATCCAGAACAAGGTGAGGGACAGTACCATGACTGGGAACACAGAGGAGATTTTGGTTGAAGTCAGATTGGATAAAGTTATGAAGTGATGTGTCAAAATGCCAATGTATAGGGAAGAAGTGGAGAAGACTATTTGGCTTAAGCTTTATTCAAGCAGAACTATCCTGTCACCCTGCAGAATCCTCACAGTGGCCATCTGCAATAAAATGCACGGTTGGTTCCAGTTTGGATTTTTCAAATGCTGGGAGGGAAACAGACATTCCATCTTCTGTGATTAAGAAGCTGTGGAAGACCATTATAAAATTCTGCTGTCAGCTGCACCTTTATCACCCTGGGAAATCTTACTGGATGCAAGAGTTTGTCATCACTCATTTACTGCTGTTACTTACCTGACTGTGCCTATTCCTCTGATTTCTTCCTAATTTAGTCTCTGCTGTTGAATGTTTTGCACTCGAAGGTCACAGCAGCCTGACACTGCCTTCACCTTGTTCTGTGTGCAGGTGTGAGTACCAGAGCCCCTGAGCAGGTGATGGGACAGAAGTGCCACACCACAATACAGCCAGCCTAGCATGGTCTGAGGTGCTGCTTCAACCAGTCTCCTGGCACTCTGGTGATAAACTGGCTGGCAGCCCCCTTAGGAAACCATGGTCTTAGATTTTACAAAAACGGATCAAAAAGATGGTTTTTCTTTTAAAGTTAAAAGCGAATGGGGACAGACACTGAAAGCAGGGATTCTGTGTGGTTTTCACAGCCATGTGGTAATTGTATTGGGTATATTAAAGATGAGATCATGATGTATAAGAAGTGCAGGAGGCAGGTAACCTTTTTAAGGGTCAGATTTCAGTTGCACCTTTCTTCTAAATATTTGGCATAATATTTTGCTGTTTTGAATAAAAACTAAATCTAATCTTGTGTACAATGATATACTTTTATTCTTTGGTAGTTTCAGGGCAGTGGAAATCTTCAAAGTAAAAGCACACATGCTGACTTTAGGGGAAGGATGGGGATTCTGTAGGAACCTGGTATATATATTCTATAGGAATCTGGTAGGATTGGGTATAGATATTGTCCTCTGGATCTTAGAAATAAGCTTTAAAGTCATGCTTTCTTGAAGCTCGAAATGTAAAAGCACTTAGGGGTCACAGGTATGAAACAAATGTCCTACTGAGAAATGATGAGAACTGATTCTGTGATACAAGTAACGGAATGTTGGGAAATAACCAGAATTTCTTGAATTGGACATTAAAACTTAGCAAGACACAATGTCTAATCCTGGATTTGAGATGAAGCAAGACCAGTAAGTGTGATTGTGACTTATGGAGGTGAGCCAGCATGGGGCTAAAGGCCAGTAAAGTTTCAGTCAGTGTTTTAAAGTTTCATTTTTGCTTTCAGAAATAATATTTAGGCAGTAAAATGGAGGGAGAAATTTCCCTATGAGTAGCAGCACAGTGTTTTGTAACTTCTAGCTATTAATACCAAGCTGTACACATGTTAAAATAGACTGGAATGGAAAGGTTAAGTGTTATCCTGCAGATTTGATAAACTCATCTGTTGTTGTCAAAGGTCTTTAAATGACTCTATTGACAGGTTTTTTTTCCCCTCTTTCAGTGCCTGCCATTGCGTGCTAAGCTTTTCTCTTGGCTCTGCCTGGCAGGAAAAAGGGGAAACTAGAAAACCCCATTAGTTGTCCATTTGCAGAATACCCAGGCTTTACTCTCAATACACAAAGAAATACAACGGTAGGAAGTTGTTTCACATCCGAGCCAAGATAAGGTCCTGGAGGTTTATTATTTTTGTTGCCTGATAGTATCAGGACTGGGGAGCAGGGGGCAGAGAAGGAACAGCAGATCAACATCCCATGGGGACAACAGAAGGGAAGACAGACAGATAGCCAAGTGCCGACAGCTTCAGTCAGTGCTCCCAGAGGAAGTGTTGGTTTCACCAGATGAAATTAATACACAGAAGTCTTTACAGAGGCATTCAGATGTGACATTGTTTGAGGGGCCTGGCTATATGGCAGATGTATAAAGCAGTGAATCATATGTTTACATATAATTAGGTCTGTATTGACAAGCCAGGTTTTCCTTTTGTTTAATAATTTCCTACATTAACATCAAAGAGCTTGTTTTTGTAATGAAAACACATTTCCCTTTTTGTTTTGCTTTGCTATAGTTCTGTATTAACATCAAACACACACCATGACTCACGCAAAGGAGACCTATAAATGTAGATATATCCATACTCATTTAAAGCCTTAAAAATAGAAGCAATGCTATAAAGTTTCCTTAATTTGGATATATTCAGGTAATTTTTTTATGTAATCCTGTGTGTCCCTACAAATTTTGAGAGTACATGGTAATTTCACTGTGCGTATTAACTTTCAAATACATTTGAAAAGCTGGATAGGATTTAAAATTCCAATTTCTGGGTCAGGAATTTCTTCCTGAAATACTCTGTAGTAAGCTCAGTGTAATGTTAAGACTTCAGTGGTCTAAGCGGTAACTATGCAGAAAACACTACAAAAGTGTATTTTTTGAAGATTAGATAATTTTATGTCATTGGAACAGGAAGTCTAAGCTTGGTAGAATTTGCCTCATTTGATTTTAAATGCATTTGAAATACTGTTTCTAAACTCTACAGAAATAGCTCAAATACAGAGTTTGAGCTAACTAACTCAGCATTAAGGACTTGAGAGCAAAGTTAATACAGTTTTTCATCCAAACTAAGGGAACTAAGAAAGCTTTAAGAGAAGTGTATTCAGATAACAAGAAAAGAGGACTTCAGGAATGTTTAATGTTGAGGAACGTTATGAATACTTTTTATCACCATATATGCACAATGTGCTGTTAGCATTGAGTGCCATTCAGTTAGTGTTCATTGGGAATGTTCAGTGTACTTGCTTAGCTATTACGTATATTTAGCTATATGTATATTCAGGCTACATTAGGCAACTGAATTTAGAATGTTCAACAAATTATAAACCATGTATGTTTTGCACTTTTTGCAGTTGGTGTTGTCCTTTGTATTTTTAAAGAATGACTTCCTATGAAATAGTCTGAGTAAAGACAGTAGTGATTGAGCTCCTTTAAACAAAGAATCTCAGTATGAGATAACTTTTGTCATGTTTCTGCTTGGATTATTAAATAACATGAAGTTCTTGGAAGGCCACAGTGGAGGATACCTGCTTCTTAGATTAACATTGTTGAAGTTTTTGAAGTTTTTAATAGTTTTACTTTAATATCTTTTTTTTTTTTCCCCTTAAGGCCGAGCCCCTGACACTAAGACTCTCAATTTGGAAACAGTTGGAGTGAAAACTAATTCTGAAACTGGAAAGATTATTGTTGATGCCAGTGAAGCTACTTCTGTTCCTCACATTTATGCAATTGGAGACATAACCGAGGTACTGAGTCTACATAAACTATTTTACAATAACAGGAAGCCAACTTTGTTCCTGACTAATAATTAGTCCCCAGATGTCGTCATGCCCCAGCATATATCTTAGTGTTTTGCTCTTTTTCATTTGGCAGAGCTGTGGTGTTTATACCAGGCACCTGGGTCAGTAATTTCCTTCACATGGATCCTGTGAAATATCTCAGCATGAGAGATTATTGCTGATGCTTATCAGGGAATGCATCATTGGTCAGAGGCTAATAATGATGTCTTTATCACTTCAATTATCTTTCTAATAATGTTTTTATCACTTTAGACATGTGACTTCATGCTGCCTGCGACTGCTGAGCGAAAGTAGTTCTTACCTTCGGGAGACGAATGCACTTACTGGGAATGACTGGGACAAGTCCTGTAATGCCATTTGTAGGATTTTGGGTGTTAATTGAGTATAATCACAAGACAGCTTTTCAGCTCCCTGATGTAAAATACTTCTGACAAAAGTATCTTCCTCTAGAATAAGAAAAAGTAATTGCTGAAAATACTAAATGCTTTTGACTTCTGTTTGTGATTTGTGAATGATTACGCCAAGTAAATATGAGTTGTGTGGGGTTGGTTGTTTGTTTTTTAAGGAGGGAACATTATAACTTAAGTGAAATAATTTACTTACTGCAGAGGTAAAGCCAGAATTTTGTGGCCTTATTCTAGTGCTGTTGACAATCTCCAGTCATATATGACAAGAATGTCTTGTTGTGATAAAAGTGCACTTAAATACTTTCAATCTGCCAATTTTCATTTTACAGAAGAGCTCAAGGTATTTACTGTAAGCTGGGTGTCTTCAAATATGTTGCCTTCATAGAAAACGTTTGCCTGGATTCTGAACTGTGCAGTTACAGGAGGATGTTTTCATCATCACCCTGCTGTTCCTGAGAAATTTAGGTGATATGTTGAATACAGAGGCTTGGGCATTGCACGATACAGAGCTCTCTCATCTGTTGTTGTACCTTTTAGAATTGAGGACATGCCTTCCTATCAAGATTGTCTTTCATATAGTGCAGGCATCTGCTTCTACAAGTCTGGTAAACCTAAATACTGTAACAATATTCAAACATCATATATAGTATCATTTTAGACACCTTTAAAAGACTTCTCATTCTGCCATGTTTAAAATCTTTTAAAGCCTCTCAAATGTATAAACCCTACAGGTGCTCTGAGTTTCTGATGAGATGTAACAGGTTAGATAATGTCTTGGGAATAGCCCTGTCACTTCTTGCTCTGGGGTATTTCCTAAAGTCCACTTTCTGCTCGCAGTGACCTCCTACCTCCCACCTGCTTGTCCCTGATATGCCTTTGTTGGGCCTCCTGCTTTCCAAACTTTACTTTTTTATTTCATCCAAAAAGCAGTTGTTAAAGGCAATGCTGACAGGGCTTAGATTCTATTGCTTATTTTGCCACCAATCTGCAGTGTTATTTTGGGCAAGTCATTCCTTTTGGGTGCTTTTTGTCTTCTACCTTTTGAGGATTTAGTTAAGTAAGAAGTATAAAGTTGGAGGCAGGATGCTCTCCTCTTTCTTACTCTGGATCTAAAAAAATGTGTCTTCATTTATTTATCATTGTCATTTTGTTGTTAAAACTTGGATTTCCTTTTCCATTAGTGCAGATTTTTGAATTTGAGTTGTTCAATAGACACTTCTAAATCTAAGTGTTAAAAACAGCAACACAGTTCTATGCTGTGTCCAGTGTACAAGTGGGGGGAAAAACCCAGTTAAATCAGTGCTGTGTAGAAATACTCTCTTTACCTTTTACCTGCATATGGGCTCAGTACAGGGAATTAAAGAAATCATAGTGATTATACATTTAAAGTGTTTAGAGATAAAAGGAATTACTGCCACTGTCTTATCTGACTCCAGTACAATGTGTAATTGCACTTGCTAAGCAATTATGTTTATTTTATTTGAATAATTAATCAATTCTTGTCCTTTTTTTAAAGCAGAATTAATTTAGGCAATAAATTTCATTGGCACAGGGACCAGCACAGAAATAAAGTTCTGTGTTGGTGCCCAGTCTCAAAGCACACACACATGAGGTTCAGGTGCATCCTGCTAGGAACCACAAAGGCTGCAGAGCTTGTGGTGTGGTACTTTGTGGGTGTGACCCACCGAAAGAGCAAAGGAAGGGGAATCTTGTTTCCTGTGAGTGAGCATCAGTGATCCCTAAGAGTCTTTATAAGAGTAAGACACTTTTTTTCTCTGGTGCTCCTGCTCAGGATTTCTCTTTGCTCTCTCCCTGTCCGAGTTTCTTTGTTACCATAAAGTGCTGGAGCTCAAACTTTGCAAGTTCTCCAACCTCCTCCTCCCTCCCAAAGAGACATTAAATTGCTACCAAGCAGCAAGAATGACTAATTTTGTTTGAATTCAGTGCCCTGGCTGGAAGGGGGGCAAGAGGGGGGCTGGCAAGTTTACTGATTGCTCGGAATGACTGTTTTTGTTTGGGAGTCATACCCAGCTGGTACAAATGGGAAACTCTGTGTGCATGGGTGTCTTGTTGCTCCCTTGTAGGACAAACGGAATCCTAATGCTATCCAAGCTGTTCATTTGGAGAAAAGGGAGGGGAAAAAAATCTTCCAGACATCAGTCAGTTTGTCTACCCTCAAAAAACATTTTTCAAGCTTTGACAAAATATTATTTTCAACTGACATATGAAATTGCATTTCAGCATTTTCATCTTCGGTAATCAGGGTGAGGAAGATCAAACTGGAATTTTAGTTTAAATTTTTTTTTGTCAGTGCTCATATAAACTCTGTGTTCAAATTCTTCCTCCAGTAGTGTTCCTGTTGAAAAGCATGGCACACACTATAAAGACATTCTCTCAGAAGGAGGTTTATCATATGGTCAGGCCGCTCTACATCTGTCATATTTCAAAGGTTGTTATAACAAAGATGTGTAGAGAAGGTGGAATGTACAGTATGTTGCTTTGAATAGAAATGAGACCAAAAAGAGTTGTGTTAGAACAAATACACATTACTTCAAAGCTTTTTAAACTCTCTCAGGAGCCATCTCGCTTAAATGTGTAATACATTGGAGGATTCTTATGAACAATTCATATCCATAATAATCAGCAGAGTAGTTCTACACATGACTGCAAAGTGAATGTTCATTTCAAATATTTACCAAGAAAGGTCTTTAAGTCATTGTTTATGAGAAATTGGGCTTTATCTGCATGGATGTTTTAGTAATTAGTTGGGTTTTATGGAATGCATGGCAGTGCTTTCACAATTTTATCTGTCGTTCTAATCTTCTATTCATTTCTGGAATGCCAAAACAACATCTGTATTTCCTGCTACAGAAATGATTGGCAGCCACGTTTCAGGCAAATGTGTCTAAGAAAAAACAAATGGCAAATTTCATCTGGTAGATGATATTTACAGACTTGAAAGTCAAAATGCTGCATTTGAAAAATTATGACTTGATGGATTTTAGGGGGAAGAAGGAGACAGACATGCAGTTTTGGGACTTGTCATGAGCTGTGGAGGAAAAATAGATTAGTCTTCATTAACAATTAAAATTGTAATTTCTTTTATCAGGTTAGACATAATGTTGTTTCAGTTTGGTTTTTTACAATGTAACTTTGAAGTGGTTATTAGTACAGATAAAAGCATAAATGGATATTAATATGCAAGGACCAGCAGGAATCAGAACGTCACACATTTCACAAAGCATTCCGTGTTGTCCCACAGAGGTGTTTCTCAGTTACAGCTTTCTTATGTCTCCACATCATTCCTTCTAGCTTTGTGACCTGTTTTCTCACGTCAGACAAGCATCTTGATGATATGTCTTGGATGAATTCTTAACTGATGTTTTTGTATTAATTTGTATTTTGTGCCTGTGTTCTGTAAAAATGTGTCAGACACATTTTTTTAAAGGTTTGATACTATAAAAACACTTGCTTTATACTAGGCTCTTCCTGCTTCAAAAAGACCATCTGAAAAATTTCTTGATGACTTGCTAAGGAGAGCATGTGAATATATGCTGCGTTGCAAGAGGTGACATGATATGATATAAAGATTTGACACATGCATGACATTTTTTTCCCTTCCATTAAGACAGATAGTGAACTCAGAGACTTAAAAGCGTGTTTGGACAGATTTTTTTTCTAGCTTTCTCTATTTGAGCTCTGACTACCAGGCTGGAATTTCAAAGATTTGGCCTTCCTCTGACCATTGTCCCAGGAGAAATGCTTGGATGCTGCTTCTCTCTTAGTTAAAACAAAGTTTTGTGCTCTCTCCTTAGGGCCGTCCTGAATTAACACCCACAGCAATAGCTGCAGGAAAACTGCTGGCTCAGCGCCTTTTTGGCCACTCTTCAGAGCTGATGGACTATGACAATGTGAGTCATTATTTCTTTTTTTCAGTAATAAAAATCTTACACTTCCCCTCCCCCCGCTAAGAATTTTTAAAGGAATTGCATTTTGTCATCTGGAATCCAGCTCTGACAGCCGCCAAAGTGGATGTGTGTGACAGAGCTGCCCTCCCCAGTGGTGCAGAAGTGTCCTGGTGTCTGTCCCGCAGCTGCTTCCCAGGGTTCAACACTGACACTTTCTGTGCCTCCCAAGCAGGTTCCTACCACAGTTTTCACTCCCCTGGAATATGGTTGTGTTGGACTGTCAGAAGAAGCGGCTGTGCAGTGTCATGGATCAGATAATATTGAGGTATGAGAACATTTGTCATTTTCTATTTGCTGTTGGAGTTGCACTGTGAAAAGACAGAACTTCCACTGTTGTATCAGCTAAAAGTTTTGGTCCCCAGAATACTGTGTTTGCAGTTAGGGAGTTAGTGTCTCCAGGAGTGCTCAGAACTTTAGCAGAATTGCAGCAGGTCACAATGGGAACTGTTACCTCACGGGCTTAAAATTACTGATAGCTATAAAATTATGTGCCAGCTTTAAAGTAGCTGCCATTTTAGCAAATTATATTATGCAGCATCATTAAATAATGATTATGTGCCTTTTAATTGTCAGAATTGCTGCTCAGATTCTTTAGTCTAAATTTTTGGGAAGTCCCCAGAAACAGTCACACAAGCTGCTAAGTGCCTTTGTGGCTGAAATGTCCTGAAGTAATAAACCTGGGCACTGAATATTGAGAAAGAAATCTGCTATGGCACACCCAGCCCTCTGATAGAAGGAATGAGATTTAAGGCACTCCTGATGAAAAAATTTACAATCACTCTATAACAAGACAGAAATCAAACAAGTCACCCTTGTAAAGATCTGTTGTGTTACTCTTGTTCACTTGCTCCAGGCAAAATCATTTATGAAAAAATAAGAATTTACTCTTAAGAATGCAAAAATTACAGTTTGGGTTGTGTTGTATTATATAGTATTACAGATATGGAAAAATTCTTGGATTTCATTATTTTCAGTAACCAAGGTATTGAACCTTTGGGAGGAGCTTAAACATGCTTGAGTTTTTTCCTTTAATTTGGTGCACTGGTTTGAGTGACATTATTTGTGATTTTTTTTTTTTCCAGTTTTATGTTTAAGCTAATGATTCTCTCAGAAAGGTTTGTGTTAAACTCTTAACTGTGCTTTCTATATTTTTCTTTAAAATAATGAACAGGTTTTAAATAAATCATTTTTTTCTACAATGGTATAAAGAGGTAGTAACAGTAGTCATTATAATATTAAATAGCAGGTTTTGACATAGTAGTACTCTCTAACACAAAATGTTATTGTTTTTCCTACCAGGTATTCCATGCATATTATAAACCTTTAGAGTTTACAGTGGCTGAAAGAGATGCAACTCAATGCTATATGAAAGTGAGTTTTGTGAGCTTTTAACTTGCTTTTAACTTAAAACAAGTGATGTAGTGCGGCCAGCTTTAAGGAGGGCTGTTTGGCAATAATACATCTTGAGATGGATGAGATATTTTCTTGTTGACAACCCATTTCTCTATTGTAACTCCAAAAGTTTAATGTTCATTACATATCCCACTGCATCTTGAAAAGGCTTTACAGATATTAGCATTTTTCAGAACTGACATTCTGCTGACTAATACTATCTTTGAACTGCTCTTAAGGTCCTAAGAAATATTTCAAATTCTGTGGAGATCAATCTGTGCTTCTCCCAGCAAAGTTTTTAACTGATTACAGGTAGTATTTGCATTGCCATCTCTTGGCAAAAGTGTGCTGTCTTCAAAAAACCAAAGCATCAGGCTTACAAAACTAAAGTAACTGTTCAGTCTGACTCGTCAAAACAAAAAGCTCCTGGTTTAGACCAAAGTGTCAGACCTGAAATTTGGCTTCTCCCAGAATGATGCAGTTGCTTCAGCGTTGAAAAGATTTTTTTTATGCACTTGCCCTTAGTAAAGAATCTTAGATAAGGTGAAGTGTTGGTAGAATATATCATAGTTTTATTTTTCTTTCTCTTCTCCTCAACATCAGGGAACAGTCTTTTTTGCACAAGTAATCGTGATGCGATATTACATTGCTATTGTTATGAAAAAAATGTCCATTGTCAATAGTTGAAACTAGTTTTTCTGTGTTTTGTCACATCTGATTTATTCAAGTGCCTCATTAGCTTACCTTAAGTGTCCCAAGTAGCAGTGCAACCAAGGTGATGCTATTTCATTTTGTGTATTCCCTTTGAATTACATCCATTAAAGTAAATATTTGAGACTGAGTAGTAATAGTATAATAGGTGTTGGATGATATTGATATAGGCCTTACTAAACTCTCAAAACACATCAACATTTAAGGTATTTCAAACTCTGTTGCAAGAGAGTTTTTTCTTCAAAGCTCCTCAATATTTAAAGTCCCACATCAGAATTGTTGCTGTTCCTGGCATTCCTGAGGAAAGAATTCAAGCTTTTACTGAATAGCAGAACTTACTAGATTAGTGGTGATTTAATGCTTGATGGGAGGATGCTGGGAGAGACTCATTTTCTTTCCATTATTATAAAGATGGTGTCCTTAGAGGAACTGAAAAGTTTTCATGAAGTTCTCTATTAAAAATTAAGTGTGCAGTGACTCAGCTCTCCCAGATATTATGAACTCACATTCCTATTTGGCTGCTTCCAAGGCTTGACTCCTTTTTAGGTTGTGTGGTAAATACATCTCCCCAAACAGGCTGGTGTAAGTGTTGACTGCCTGAATCACAGAGGCACCAAATGTCCCCAAATTGACCGTGGTCATCTGTGAAAATACAGCTGAGGAGCTGCTGGGAATAACTGCACAGGCTTGGAAAAGTGCTGAGGTGGCCATTCCATGGAAAAGAGTATTGGTTACTAGACTACAGAAAGTATTTTGAGGATTTCATACAAATTACAAACAACAAAGTATTTAACACCAGAAATCATTGTTGTCAGTGGCTCCCTGAAGTCTGAAAGAAATACACTGATAAAGCTTCAGTTCAGGAAAGTGCTTAAGAACAGGAGTAAGACCTATTGAAGTCAGTAAGACTTAAGCAAGTGCATACGTTTTTGGCACACTGGAAATAAACAGCTGAACTGGGCTCTTGGGGCGCTTCAGTTTCATTTAATTCATCTTCATGCGTTATCTGTAAGTGTTCTAAGAAAAGATCTCGGTGTAATGTATTGTTTTCAGATGGTGTGCTTACGAGAGAGAGAGCAACGAATACTTGGCCTTCATTTCATTGGGCCAAATGCAGGTGAAGTTATCCAAGGATTTGCTCTCGGAGTCAAGTAAGTACAAAAGAATGTCTCCAGCTTCTAAAGCCTGCTTCTTAAGTTATTGTAAGATTATAAAAGATAGCTGCCTCGTTTTGGCAACACTATAAAGAATGCATGCTTTTTGTTACTTTCATGAAGTATTGCACATATTTGCACTTAAAGTACTGCAGTTCTTCATTAAGATGTATTGGATTTAGTTACTGTAATACTGGATATAGTTAAGGAACAACAGAGGAAAATCTATGGTTGATTTGATATAGTTGAAACGAAAAACAAAATTGTGCATTAACTTACTAATGTTTTTCAGTATACCTTCTTTTGTACTCTATGCACAGGATAGGAAATCACCATATAGTTCTGCAAGCTACTTCTTTGAAGGGATATTTGTGCTTTTCCTAAAAGCCATTCTTTACACCTGCCAAACATTTCTTACCTTTAAACGTGCACAGCCATTGCTCTTCAAGAGCTCAGCAAGGACTTCCATGAATTCCTGTATGTTTCTGAGGTATAAGCTAATGATAATACAGTAAAAAAGAAACTTCTATAGGATGGTGGGGAAGGGGAGGTGCTTTTGCTTGAAGCTGTTTGATAAGTGCAATAATAAACTAACTGTTTGTGATCTGATCTTGTTAAGATTTTGCTCAAATATTAATACAGAAGCCCTCTTTGAAGGAGTAAGGAATTATTCTGGGTTGTCTCTGGTAAATGAAATATTTGTGCTATGCTTCTTATGTGCTACAATTATTTCTTATTTGTTTTTACATTTCCCCTCTTATTGCTGATTCACATCTTCAGAAATGTTGATTTGTGTATTTACATTACTAAATTATAGTTTTTAACTCCCTCTTTGAAGAAAGGAGTCTGGGACACAATAAATCACCCCCAGTTGTGGTGTTAGTTCATTTTCCTAATTGTGATCACCATTTTATTGCAGTTCTAGTCTTGCAGTTGTGAGTGACTAGCATAAATGAAAAGCAGAAAGGATTAAGAAGGCAGGACCACAAATACCATGTGAGGAATATCTTGGAAATCACTGATTGCAGTGTACCCTCAGTACACGTTTTCAACATGTGTTTGCAGTCCATTAATTGCCAGTGGTATAGATTGTAGAGCTACATTTTTTAGGATGTCATTGTTTTGAAGTTTTATCCAAAATAACCATTGAAAATGAAACATATTGAACTGGAGTGTTTTTCTGCCTTGCTTGAGGGAAATTAAAACTTTAGCCACAGTAAGAGGTTTTCAGCAGGTCAGATTCCTGTATTGGTTTCTATTGCATTTCACAAATCCAGGGCTTTCCATGTGGAACATTCACTAAAAGACCTGCTGTTCTCCTTTGTCCAGTACTAGGTCTTGCTTCAGCCTCTCTGAAGGCTGATTTTTCATCTCCCCTTCCCACTTAGCACTCCAGTAACATCTGTGCTCAGCAATGATCTTTTGATTGTCAGTGCTTTTTTGGATGAGGGAATACCAGAAAGCATCTGTGGGTCCCTTCCCTCTATTTTGTGCAGGGAGATAACATTATTCCATAGAGAGCTTGAAATAATTCTTAAATTTAGGGCTATTTTAGCTATTCTCAAAGCATGACCTGCCAGGAATAGCAGCTCAAAGGAAAGTCATCAAGTCTTAAAAATGTTACTGGAATTAAGCAAGTGGGATTTTAGCTAAAGGGTTTTTTGGTGGATTTTTGTTTTGTTTTGTTTTCAAAGGAGAGTCTTTTTTTCCCTCCTGCTTATAACATTGATATGTTCAGTGACTTTCTGTAAGATCATGGGGTAATACTCTGGTATTATTTCCTTCAGCCGATTCTTTCCAGCAGTTCTGATTAAGATTGTCTTCCTCTGTCTGTATGTGTGCATTTTTTTCCATCTGGAGTTAGTGAAACACACATGTATGTACAAGAAAAGCTGAAGGCTGCAGTTTTGTCATATGTTTTTGCCATAGGCTCAGTTGTGACTTGGGGTAAGTTGCTTAATCGTCTCTGTCTCAACTCTTACGACAATTGTTCCCTACCTCAGTGTTGTGACGCTGGGCGTCTACGTGTTGGGTAAGGGCCTGAGAAATAACAGAGACTGCATTGTCTGAGAAATAAATGCACCTCCTCTACCTCATAAAATGGACAAGAGCAGAATTATTTTGATGTTTTAGGACCTTTTCGCTGTTTTGGGTGAATAGCATTTGACTGTGTGGGTCTTCCTTTCTGTGTTGTGTTTTGGTAGATGTGGTGCTACGTATGCCCAGCTGATGAAGACAGTTGGCATTCACCCCACCTGTGCTGAAGAAGTTACCAAGCTGCACATTACAAAGCGTTCTGGCTTGGATGCAACAGTCACAGGCTGCTGAGGTTAAAACCATCCCTGGAAAGAAGGGAAAAAAAGCACAAAATATGTTTGTAGAGAAAAGGGGCACTTAGAGTTGAAACAGCTTTAGTGGTTTGAGTTCCAGGAATCCCTCTCGTTCTCCCTGTAGAGAGCTTTTTCTCACAGCCAGAAGAATTGTCCTTGCACCATCTCAGTTCTAAACCCAATACAGTCCTGCTGGAACAAATCTCTCTCTTTCAAAGTGCCTAAAACTCTTCTCTTGCTGGGACCTAGGAAATAATCACGTATGTATGACTGCAGCCAGTGAATCTGAGGCCATCTACAAATTAGGCAGTTTTCATTCATGTTTCTCTGCTGGCACGACTGGCAGAGATGTCTCCACATGATGCTGACACACATGCTGGGAATCACACAGAGCTCCTTAGAAGTTTGGTGTGATACTTTGTCCTGAGTGCTTGGATAGCTCATTAGTGATCCTAATATTTACTGCTGAGCCTCTGTATTCACCAGTAGAAACAAGTTCCCAGAGTGTGTAACAGTACGTAAGCAGTCATCTTTAAGATTTTCTTTAAAATGTGATATATACAGGAATTTAATAGAAAATCACCTATCACTGAAGCTGTGCTGCTGCTGGAAGAACCCAGTGGATTAATCAGTAGCAGCCTGGTCACAGTGTTTGGTGATGGTGGCTGAGAGTGAATGAGTTCAGAGGTGCTAAAAGAAGAGTTGAATTTTATGGTGACTTCTCTGCCTACTCCTGAAACTTTTAATTCAGTTCAGTTCAAATTAAATTGACACATCTCACAAATTACTGCTTGAACAGTGTATATTAAGCAATGCTAACAAGTAGAATCAAACCCATTAATAATCCAACTTACACAGCATTTTCTGTTTTATAGAATGCAGAAATCTGGCTGACACTGATACATTTTCTTGGTTTGTTTTTAAGCCTTTCTCCCTGATGAGCTGGGTACTACATTTGAATTGACTCAGGTCTGGCTTTAATAAAGGGAACTACATTAAACAGTGATGTAGAAAAGCAACAGTTGTGCTCAGAACAAAGATCTAAAATAATTATCTGCAAACTTTTCTTTTTTTTTTTTATTTTTGGGTACTGGCCCGACTGAGAAAGCCTTACCCTGTGGCACATTCCTGCTGATTTTCAGGCTCTCCAGAAGGGGGAGGTGCTGGCTCAGCTGTGGCAGGAAAGAAAGGCATCTGATTGTGAAGTTGCTTCTGCAAAACCCTGTTAAGGAGGTCGCCTGACAAAGGCAAGCACAAGGCCAATTGCACTGAATTTCTAGTTGCGGTACTTTGTTGTGCACAGTCAGAGTTTCTTGCAGCCTTTACAGCAGAGTAGTGATCATAGGAAGAAATCAGCTTGAGGTGGAACAGAATGTATCCTTTTTGCAGTTAATTGTATAAGTCTTTTATTTGTGGAATTTGATATTTTCATTCCAAACTTTTTGTATAGTTTAGAAGAATAGTCTGATGACCACGTGTATCTTGGATTTGATTGCTATTTTAATTTGATTGCTATTTCACTGCTGCGACACAGAAAAATGGTTGGTTTATTACAAGTGTGAAATCTTTTTTACCGTGAGACTTGTACCTGTCAAGAAAGTATTAGACAAAAAGGGACCAGAACTTCCTTGTAAATATGGTGTTACAGCATTTATTACAGTTTCATTGATACTATAATATTCAATTTTCAAATATTTGTTTTAACAACAAAAGAGAACTTAAATGCTTTCTTTATGAAGTTTCTTGATTTTGGTCAGTATTTCTGGTCCATAAAATAGGAAGGAGTGATATGGTTTGACTGCAAGTGGCATTCCCTGTCAGATCTGCTGATGCCATTTTTCATCTGTGAAGTCATCCATATGTTAGTAGTTGAAAAGAAATACTTTGAGTGGAAGTGTAGTTGAAACAGTGCCTGAATTTTGCAGCTGCCTTTAGAAGAAATGATGAAAACTCTATATCTGTATATAATACCTGCACATACAGAAGTTTCTGTTTCCTTTAATAAAGGTCTTATGAGCGTGATGCAGCCAAAACCCTATTGGATTTTCCTAGCTGTTTACAAAAAGAGTTCATAGTAAATTATGGTTTCTTAAAATGTTTTACTTAGTATTTCAGAGCACTGAGATACAGCCTGACAGAGATTTTGCTGTGGGAAGTATCTCACGTCTGACTAAATTGTAATGTGTATGCATGCAAGATTTTTTCCTACTGATTACCTATTATAGTTCCTTTTGTTTCCCATAAGTGAAAGCATTGGTGTTTGGCCTTGTAAAATCAGCTTCTTTTCTCTGCCCTACCAATGCGTCCAGCAGAAGGAGTTGTCTGTCCTTACAGACAAATCAGTGGAAAGATGAGCTAATTTCATTCATCAAAAAGTTGAAAATAATGATCTGGGACAGCAAATAGAGATAATCTTAATGAAATGTGTCCTCACTGTATGAAACTAAGGCATGTTGTATCTCTCAGAAGTAACAGAACTGTCTTGGGTTTAGAATTGCTGAGTGGACTGCAGGAAAATTGTTCCTGTCTCTTCAACAGCAGCCCAGTTTTGTTCCTCATTTAGTGGAAAATGCTGTTGCCCTCCTGATGTAAAAGTGAACATAAATTCACACCTATATCACCCTCATGTCAGAACCAACAGCAAGACAGAATAGTGACAACTGCTGGGGTTGTGCTTTTTTTCCTGAAGGATTCACAGGGATGGTGCTTAAGAACTGTTTTTAAAAGCCTGACTAATGTCAATCAATACAACTACTGTACACTGCAAATTACTGATTGCATGTGAAAATGTATAAAAATAAAAAATTTAGTCAGGCTTCCCAGGATGCCAGCTGATGAGGATTTGTTTGTCAAACCACACCATGGTGCAAACAAGCCTGAGCTTTGCTGGGTCCCTTATATGTGTGATTCTGATATTTACTGTGTTGTTAATTAATTAATGAATAAAGAATATTTTTTCTAGTAAATGTGTGATTGTATTAGCTTAATTTTGTACATATGATTTGTGCTTAAAATAGATGTATTTTTTGATCTTCATGCTGTTTCTCTTGGTTGAAGTATGTGTTAAGGGAACGAAGAAGTAGATAGACTCAGACCTATTAATAAGGAAATGTTGGTACCTCTCTGTATCTGTATAAACTGAATAACCATGGAGATTCTCCCAGGCTGGAGGGTGTCTTATTTTAAATTTAAATTAAGAGAACCTGTAGACTTGGTAAGTATGTTTTCAAATACTCTCCTTTCATTGCAGCTAATGAGATCTAACAGGTATTTTCACTGTCTCTGCATGTTGACATGCTTCTTGAGGTTGAGAGTAAACTGCCTCAAAATACAGCACAGTCAGTGTTGTACAGGGATAAACTATTCTACACCAGCTACTCACTATGGGCTTTAAACAAGAACACAAAGTGGACAGAATGCATTGGAACAAAGCCAGTTGGTAGCCAGATGTACGGCTAGGTAAAAATGTTGGAAAATTAATTGAGAAAGTACTAGCAAAATATATTTAAAACTCTGATAAACTTCTCTGTCAGAAAAGAAAGGGAGAACATTGTTCAATTCATCTCAGTTTTGTTTCTTCAAATCCACTGATTTTGATGAGAAGTTCCCATTATCTCAGGTAATACTGAGCTTCCGAAACAGGCAAGTTAGTATTGTCTCAGGATGTGCTCTGGATTTGATGCCGAGAATGAATACTGACTTTATTGTATTTAAAGGCATTTTTATTTCTGCGTTTTTAATTTCCTGTAATATTTCATTGCAGGTTCTAACTAATTAGAATAGCTAGTAACAGTGGCTAAAACGGGGAATAAGGTAAGAAATTCTTTGATTATTTTTTTTGTTCCTTATTTTCATACGCCACTTAATCCCAAAACAAAAGGAATTACAGACAACCGTACAGACAATAATATACTGCATTATACCTAATGTAACTTGTTCTCAATGCTAAGGTATTGTGTACAATTAAATATTGAGTTTTCCCATTTGTGCATGCGCTGTATGTTGTTATACCTACTGAAAATTACTTCTACAATTTAGATTACTCCAGACCAGGAGCTGGAAAAGATACTTCAGCACAGCAGAGACACATTTTTTTTGCTAGCACGGTAATTATGATCAAAACATGAAAACCATTTGCACAGCACAATGTGTTTCTAAGCAAAGCAGTTGCACATTGTACAGGCTTTTGCGTTTGAAGGGTTCTCTTCAGAGGCTCCTGTCTGTCCAACAAAGTAGGCAATTTTGTGCCCATATAAATTGCCATTTGTCTAAATCCCAGTGACATCAACGTACTCAGAGTTAATGTTGGCCATTAATTTCAGTGGGATGCAAGTATGTGTCTTAAGTGCTTTGTTAAAGGGGAATCAATATAAGCATATGCCAAAACGTCTTTCATTATTGCAGTTGGGGAACAGGCTGCAATTATGATTCAAAACATAAAAGGTACAATAGACATCTATGATTAGGCAATGAAATATGCCTTTAATAAGCACAGTGCAGACAGTTTGTTTTGCAATACGTAAACTTGTATAAAATTCATTGACTTTTTCATTCTTTCAGATCTGTGTGCTCTCTTTTAAGAGAGGTTTTTTACTTTTGGGCACAAGGTTTTCCTGATGTTCTTCCAGCAGAAAGGCTGGGTTTGCAAGCATTTATTCTAGTGCCAAACTTGAATTTTACTGGGAAAAGAGGAAACAGCAGAGCAGACCTTTTTTTCTTTTTCTTTTTTTTCTTTTTTTTATGAGGGCAGCATGCAACAGATACGCTGTAATTGCTCTAACTGATTTTTTAAAAATGGAATATTTCTGTCCACTACATGTCAAAAAGCTAATTATGTTTCTGTGGTGGTACTCAAAGTCAATATTGTCAGCTCTTCTTAGTTCTAATCCTCTACATTGAGTTTTGATGGGCCAGGTGAAATATCCCCTTCAGCACCTTACTGCAATTCTTGTCAATCATCTTGCCATGAAAAACATGCATATTACAAAGGCTTTGGCAACACTGCATCTGATTTCAGTCTTTAATCTTATATGCACCTTAAGAAAACATCATTCCAACTACTGACATTCTGTTTGGGACGTGAATGGGATCCTATTTGCTGAGGGAAGCAAAAGAATATGATTTAATCTTTAATGGATATAATGGAGCTCTTTGGCCATCACAATGTAAAGGCTTAGTAGTAAACCACAGATACAGGAACAAAACAATTAGGATGGTGAACTGGGGCAGAAATTAAGCAGAATATCTCCAGTGAATAAGTAAGAAAATGCACTTTTATTTATTCACCATGGGATTGTAAAATACCTCACTTCAAGCATGTTTGGAGTTAGGAGAGTGCCTGGTTTAGTAACCCCAGACTTGCTGTGCAAGGAGTGCTGTTCCCTGAAGTCCATTTCTAAGCATGGGACTGCATGTGCCACCTTTTTGTTGTTTCTTATAGACAAGATCTAGCACATCTGAAATCCTCTGGTCCTACAATGGAAAATTAACATCATTCCCTAAGAAGCTGGAATATAAACTAATAAGGCAGGTTTCCAGAGTCTGATTGCATCAGTCAGAAAGATACAGTGTGAAGAGAAAAGTGCATTTTCCCCGGGGGGGTAGCGTGAAATGGAGACCAGTCTTGTTTGAACAAGGTGCTGTGCATTGTTAGCTGGGTACAGGTATTGGGAGTTGCAGCCTGTCAGAACCAGCATCTCCAAGGAGGGGGTGGGGGGAAATTTTTCCAGGTAAAAGTCTCAGCAGTTTGTGGTAGAGTAAGTCCAATATATTAATATAGTCATTTAAGGAAAGCCTTTATACTCCATGAAAGATGAATGGTAAGAATACTCACCCTCACCTCCCCCATTTCCTTCAGATCGTACAAAGACCAGTTCGGGTTTTTCTGTCCTTCTTCCCTTTACATTAAAGCAGCATGGGAATCAGGCTTGTTCTTCCTTGTTTCAGCAGAAAAACAAAGAGCAAAATCCCTCTTCTTAAATCTTTGACGAGGAGACTTCTTTTTCCCAAGGCTCTGCAAAGAGTTAGAATTAGTTGGGTGGTAACATGAACAAATCTAAACCAAAAGGACTATAGATACCTGTTCAGTCCTTGTCTATTAGAATATTATGCAACACCAGTAAATTAAAATACCAAGGGAAAGAAAACAGTGAAAAAAAAGACTTTAGGCTTTAAACAAAAACCAAGAGGAAAAAAAGTTTCCTTCTTTGCCAGCTCCCTGTGAGAAAAGGCCCAAATACATTTTTCCAGCATGTACTCCCAACAAAACAGTCAACACTGAAAGCTGGTTTTATTTTTATCTTACTAATATGTGAATGAACTGCAATGCAGCCAACCAATACTCTGTTCACACTGTGTCAGAGCAACAGGTTATAAGCAGCTTTTATCTTTATGCAGGAGGTTGAGCTCAGCAATCTTTATTTAAAGACTTTTGTTCGACAGGGACAAAGGATTGAGCTTTGGCATTTTTATTAATTTTGATAATCTTCCTTTTTTTCCTCTCTCTCAAAGGCTCAAAAGGAAGTGCATTAATTTTCAACTTCACACGAAAGCAAGTTGTACAAACACAGCTGAAAACGTCAGGAAACCCAGTCATTTTCCTTAGAGAAATGGAGTCAACTAATGCTCTGCTGGCAGGAGACTCCTGAACAATTGGGAAGATGTTGTTAGGCACAGTAGTTGGGCAGCAGGGTGTTCACACTCCTACAGCACTGTCCAGTTTGGCTAGTTTAGGTGAATGATTCCCATGGTGGAGAAAGCAGAGATTATTAATCACAGAACAGGAAGTAATTTAAAGAATACAGGCTGCTTTGGAGACTTCAGAAAGCGGGCTCAGATTGTCAAAGGATTTATTTAATTTTTTTTTATTAATGTAATTTACACCAGACTGAGATCTAGTTAAATCACGACAGCACTTTTGATTTTTGGTCTTTACTTCTCATGAGCTTTTTTGTTAGACATATTTCAAACACAGGAAAATAAGGAGAATTCTCTTGACACTTTGGACTTTGCTTGCATTTCTGTCCTTGTTCATTCTGCATACATCCAGGATACCTTAAAGTTTCAGGTCAGGACTTTGGTTCTCTTCCTCAATTAGGGATTTAATTGTAATCCTCAAACTTTCCTTGTTCCACTTTTTTAGAAAGATGCTCATTCTATTTTACTTAGCTTCTTCTATCCCTGTTTAAGTGTTAGTAAGTGAATTCCCTTCTGGTCAGTTAAGAGTCCAATGTATTCATAAGAGAACATTTCGAGACTTTCTGCTTGCATCTTCTTTTAACTGCCATGTACTTTCCAGATCTGGAAATGCCACAGCTCCAGAGGCAGTTCTAAGTGATCACTGTCCTTAGCTGTGGTGTTGTCCCCACTGAAGAATGAGAGACCAACCATGTGTGAGTGTTTACAGCTGGACCTTCTGAAGGGCACCATCTTTCCTTAATAAGATGGGTCAGATTCACAGGCTGTGACAACAGTGCCTCAGGGTTTCCATGACAGTGGCAGAGTGGAACATCTGATGAAATCTGCTTGTGAAATGCAAGGCCTCTGTCTTGGAGATTACTGAGAGCTCCGAAGTCTTGCATTTCTTGTACTGAGTAGCAAACTCGAAGTACAGAGAGCTACGCTGGAGTGATGAAATTGTCCATGTGTGAGCTTAAACATCCTGGTGAGGCCACCTCATTGTCTTACACTCTGGTTCTGGAAGTCCTAATGTTTCCCAAGTTCACAAGTTGGGTGAACATTTGCTTTAAGCTATTGAGTTGATCCCTAGGAACAGCAGTGGGGGGGGTGCTCCCTTGGATCTACATTATTGATTGAAGCACTCTCCCTCACTGTACTTCAGTGAAGTGTGGCCAAGAACAACAAGATAAGAATTAATGTAAGTGACAAGGGAGTTTCTCAGACTCTGCCGGTGCACATTAGCCTGGCTGAAGAGAAAAAGAAGCTGATACTTGAGTCTTTTGAGTTGTGAAGGGTCTGGTCAGTCCTTGAAGGGGAAGCACATGAATGGCTCAGTTGTCATCGCATTTTATTTTTCCTCCAACTTTGACTAATGGTGCATTTCCTCCGGCCTCCCACGGGCCATCCGTGGCTGACTTGCTTTGTCACTCTTCACATCTAGTCGCTTGCCTTTACTGTCCACACTGTTCCCATGGCAGGAACCCGTGTCCTCTAAAGAAACTCACAGGCACAAACCATCTGTCATTCTTCCACTCCTCTTTCAAGCCACCACTTCCCATATTGTGTGGCCTTGCAGGCTGGGAGCAGTCTGCCTCCCCCTGCATGCCTGGAGTACATGCCAACTCTCTCCCCGCTTGATAAGGGACCTCCTGACATTCTGCCTGTAAAAATACTAATGGGCATCTCCTTGTTGATAACCAGCTCCGCCTTTTTATTGTGTTCAGGGGGTGATAAGTTGTCTGGATCAACAAGGACTTGTCCCTTCTGTAGGCAAAGTTATTGGGGTCAAATTAGGTGTGAGTTGTGAAATTAATTACTGCAACCACAAATAATTTGTAGTGTGCTGTGGACAAAAAAAGAAAAGAGAGAATAGGAGAGGAAATTATTGTAGGGCACAAAGAACCCAAGTGATCAGGAAGGAGGGGGGAGAGAATGACTGGCAGTGCTGTACAGGATGTTGAACTAGGCCTGTAGACTCTGCTGGATTTGGTGTCCTGCACCTGTGAACTGTGAAATAATAGAACAAGGTTCTTTAATGTCACTTAAGAGTCTGAGTTAATCCACATGCAAAGTGTCTTAGGGAGAGGAAGATACCTGACTTTGCACCACAAGCACTGCTTTTATATGTATGTTAGTCCATCATATTCTTTGCACATCTCTAGATAATCTGAATCACATGGATCTAGTCTCTGCTGGAAATGAAGTCCAACAGATCTAAATTATATATGGAATTTCTGAGCTAAAAATCGAGTTCATACTTCTGAGGTGGCACTTGACAATATGCATGTGACCTCTGTCTAGGAATGATGTCCTCTGAAGCACGCCTTTTCCTGTGGCGTAGCTTGGACTCAGTGCTTGGGGACACAGCTTTTTGGGTCAGCTGGTGCCAGGGCTGCACTTACAGCAGGATTCAAGAGAATTGATTAGAAGACAGCAACGTGGATAAACCTGCAGCTTTTGTATATAAACAGTGTAACTGGCATGTCCATGTTTTCCCAGAACTATTAACCAAGTTTGGGAGATGGAAGATGCAACTCAGAGGTCAAACCTATGAAAGGAAAGCCTGTTTGACACACCTAGAGCTCTGTGTGAATTTAGTTCTAACTTAGAAACTGGGGAGCTGCAAGAAGATGATGGGAAAGGAAGATAGTGCAACACCCACTGAAAAGCTTCAGTTTTGTTTTTTGGGGTGAGAAGCCTGAGTTTTGTGCCTAAAATAGAGATCTGAAGGTGTGCTGAATTTGCTTGGAAATGCTGCAAAGCTGTTCTCATTTCCTGTAACTGTTGCAAGGTTGGCCCTTTTCCATGGCTAAGACCCAATTCTTAGCTAGCCAGAATGAAGTGGCAGGAGAAATTCACTCTCTCTTTCATCTTCTAGTGTATCTAGGAAGGCAAGAACCAAGACTTTGAGCTACTAATTCCTAAGTCTGTGGCTTGATTTGCTGCAGTAGAAACTGTGCTTTAAGGGTTTTGTCTTTTCTTACCAAAGCTAATTGTTAATTGCATCTTCCTTCTCCAGCCACTGCCACAAGGAATGACTGCCTTCTGTGCTGATGACGGATCTGCCCCTCTGTTACCAGACACTGCTTCTTTGCCCTCTCAGTTTCTTAAGAATTGCCTCTGCCTGGGAGCCAGTGGAGCAGCTGTGTTGGGCAAAGCAGCTCTCTGAGGAGGAGGAGGATGGATGACAGAGGGATTCCCTTCGACATGGATGAGGCACTGAGCTTGTGTTAATGTTTTACCCTCTCCTCAATACACCCTTTCCCCTGCTCTGGATTCTTAAAGTGAATCATGGTGTTGCTGCATGAGCAAGACACACAGATGATGCTATAGGAACTTGTGAAAACATTTTATGGCACTGCTGTGCCTCACTGTGTCAAAATTGTCAGGAAAGAGGTAATTGCTACAGGTGGCAGAGGCTGCTGGATGGCCATCAGAGGGTACACAGGGAATAAATTTGAATGCCTCTACCAAATTTCTAGGGTTTACACCAGTGGTACTGCTTTCTTTCTCTAACTCCTGTCACATATGTGGTTTTGCTCCAGTTCCTCCTGTGCTCAGGGAAGAAGCAGGTCTGGCACTCAGACTGCCCTGAGGTACTGTGGGGCTCTGTGAATGGGTTTACAATGATGCAGCTACACTGGCACAAAACTCTGGTGATGTTCCAGCACGAAGCAAAGTTTGTCTGGAGGTAACTTGCTCTGAAAAGTGTCTGCAAGGACCACAGATGTCCTCATGTGTTCTCAGGGCTGGATCTCAGCTGTATTGAGAATCATTTTTTTGTTCATGTCCTTCCCTGAAACATTCTTTAATAGTTGATTTGAACAGTCTTTAGCAGAGATCATATTTCTAGTTTGGGATTCCCTTTATACATCTTTCATTAATACAGGGATTCTCCGCAATCAGAGACCAGCACCGCAGAACAGCTGGATCCGTTTTGGCTTGACAAGGGGCATGGGCATTTTTATAGATATATTTATGGCTTTTGTGAACAGTCAAAATTATTTTTATAAATATTAAAAATAATCAATGGTTAGGGTTATGGAAAGAATTCATCCTGCAATTCCATCATCTGCAGGAGTTCTTCCATCTTCCTCTAGAATATGTATTACTAGCTGACACTGTGAACTAACTGGTCCAGTCTGGGAATTTCTAGCTACAGCTAGAGGAAAAGGGAGGCTGTGAAGGGAATTGCTATCTCTTGATCATCAGAGAGAGCGAATATAACACAGGCGGCAGTCTGGCTGCCCCTGGAGCAAGTCAGAAGCAAGAAACTTGCAAGCAGGCACCTCAGAAAGCTCCCCGGAGCTTTGCTTTGCCTGCTGCACCCGCTGTGGTTACTCGGTAGGTTACTTGCCCTGCTTGTCTTGAGGTAGCTGGAGTTGAGGCATCTGTTTTCCATTTGGAGCTTGGAGGATGCCCAGGTCTGACTTGGCATGCTGTCTGCACTGGGCATCAGCAGTACAGATGTGGAAACCACAAACCCGATTAATATGAGCCTAGAGTAAAAACTCAAATAAGCTTATAAATAAAACCAGACTTGCAGATTATTTGTTTCCATATTAGTCTATAATAGACCCTACTCAATATGTTTGTTTTATTTGGTTTGGTGACCGACATAGGTATTTATATTTCCAATAAAAATTTAAATCAGAATACAACAGATGAAGTAAGCTTAAATTATTTGTGCAGAAGATGATTGCAACTGTCTGAAGCATGTAATTCCTTACATGAAATGTTAGCCTGCTTTGAACAGAAATGTGACAGACTTCTCAGTATTTGATTTACCATTCCATCATAGCTCCCAATCCTCCATTTATATATATGAAAACAGACTCCTAAATGGACTCTAATCCTCAATGAGTAATCCAGAGGTGTTGGATGGCTTGGTGGGTCTTATTCTTGGTGTAAGCACCATCTGTGTGATCTTGGGTGAGTCACTAAACGATCTCAGCTGAAAGTGGTGACTGTCTTTTTATCCCTGCCAGGCTCCCGCTGAGTCTGAGCTTGATGACCTCAGGTGCTCCTTTCCAGTGCCACTTCATCTGGTAATGAAACTTCAGGTAATGAAACTATCCAGAGAAGAGAGTTCCAAGGAACCATCTCAGGAGATTCTTCAAGAGTGCTGACAAGCATTTTACTCAGCGGAGAAGATCTCTACCTGGGAACTAATGGCTCTTAATCCAAGGTGAGATTGACTTGATTCAGCTCCATTTAATCAGGAACATTCTATGGTTTGGCAGCAGTAGGGCATCTAGTTTATTTTGCCTGTACTGTGACCCTTAGTATGGGACACCTGCACAAAGCCTGACAAATCTTTGGAGTGAGCTCCTTGTACCAAGGCCTGGCACATATCTCTGCTGGGCAGGATCTCCAAGTGATCAGTTAGGCCCACCTTGCTTTCAAATTTACCATGGTGAAACTCTGCTTCACTCCCCAAGACCTCCTAAATAGGCACTAAAGGGAAATAAGCACTTCCACATGCTGGTTTGGATCCCACAGAGGCTATCAAGGGAGCATGAAGTTCTTGCATCCCAGTGGGATCAGCCTGAGGCTTGGATAAGTATTTGCAGTGACTTCTTTGTACCCTAAGACAAATGAATAAACAAACTGTGCTCTCTTCCCATTTTTGCTTTGCAAAAACATAAGTGAAAAAACTTTCACACCCTTTGTTAGGATGTCAGTGCCAGAGGAAAGACACCAGCAATTATTCCATTCAAATGTCCCGTTTTCATTTCCAATTGTTTCTCTGGATTCCCTTTTTTTTTATTTTTTTTCCCCCTGTTCAGCTGGTTGAGCAATGGCCTGTTCTTATGAAACAAGTTTTCAGCTTCATAACGGTCCTGACTTCTCATTGTTTGAAAAGCAAGAGGGTCATTCAAAGTAAACTGTCTTGTGCTAGATAGTGTTTTTCCACATGGAAATGTTGGAGGGCCACTCTGTGCTGTCAGCCCAGAAAGGCCAAAAGATGCCTTCAGACTCCCCAGGTGCCTCTGTGTTTGTTTTCTAATGTTATTGCACGAACAATATCATTAATATTATGTCCAAAGCTTGTCTTCCTAAACAGAGTCAACATCTAACCTATTAGTCAGCCACTGGGAAAAAGGAAAGGATTAAGTCAACACTGTGAGGAATTAACCCTTTTCATTGCCCAGGGAAGAAATCAAAGATGATACAACCTCCTTAAACTGCAAAAGGCACTTAATTGTTTTCTCTCACAAAGTAGCGAAAATATTTCCTCAGATGTAAATGGTGTCCTGCAGGAATTGGAAAAGACCAGTGGCTTACAAGACATCATTCCCTTTCCTGTGGTAGACGCCATTGAAGGGCAGGGAATTGCCTTCCCAGCCACTCTTTCTGAATCTCCATTTCCCTGTGGGCTGCCCCAGGTACTGGTCTCGGCTTGGCACGTAGACACAATTAGAAATAGTGGCGAGACTGCATGGAGCAAAGTGTCCAAGCGCTGAGTGAGTGCCCAATGGGCCGTAGCAAAACGCACAACCAAGTCAAAGAAAAATGGAAAATATTTCATAAAATTCATCTTTGCATCCCTTTTTCCTCTCTTGATATATGGCCCCTTATTCACAGCTGCCCGGCCCCGGCCCGCGTGTAAATATGTCAGTGCTCCAATGAGTCGGAACACGGTCGAGGAACGCCGGCGGCTGTTCCCAGATAAAACGCTGAGCTGGAGCCCAGGAGTTTATTGTAAATAAAGATCAAGGCAAAGCAGCAACATTTCTGTAAGACTTAAGCCTGCCAAGGTTGCTAGTCCAGCTGCTTTCATGACTACCATATGCCCACATGGATTTCCCCTTCCAGAGAGTGACATGCTGCTCTTGTGACAGCTCTGTAGCTTTGCAGAGTTCCTCGATACTCTCCGTGTGTTGCTTTACAATCACCTGGAAGCTCTGGTGGCAGATGGGGCAGTGGGTGCCCATGTGGGCATGGAGGGGAGAGGTGACCTTCCAACTGTTCAGCTCCAACACCTCTGGACGTGAACAGGCCCTTTGTGGGCCCAGGACATGGTAATGCTTAGTTTGGTTCTACTCAGCAAAGGGCACTGGATCCTGTAAGTGGGAATTGATGCTGGGAAGCACAAGGGCTTGATTGCTTTAGCAGATGGACTGATTTTTTTCCTTCTGGATGCTGGTGGTGTGGAAGAGAAGGCTGCGGCTCTGTCTGCTGCTCGCTGATTGACCAAGAGACAATCATGGCATGTGTTAGCAGGTGATAAACTTGTCCTTTACATATATATTTTATTTTAATTAAAGTAGTAGCTACAAAACACAGTTATCTGGAAATCAGGTTGGCTACAGTACTAACCATCTGGCATTCCTCTGAACAGCAACACTAGCCAGCTGACACACTGGAGGGAGATGCAAGCACCTACAAACTAGAGCCTGAACAGCCAGGCTGTGGTGGAAGCTGGTTGTATTGTTTGGGCTTGTTCCTGCAGTCCACAGGAGAAATTCAGGAGTGGTCTGAGGGGAGCTGGCTGAATCGGGGAGCTGGGCCTTCTTTGTAGCCCTTGATTCAAAGTCCCCACAATTTCCATATGAAGTTATCATCTTTTTCAGTGAGTTCATCTTGTTCTCAGCAATACCCACAAACAATGCACTCCTCTCTCCCCCTTTCATCACTGAGTTCCCTTTGCTGTGTGCTGGGGTTTACATTTTCCTCACTCATGGCCCAGATGAGCTGTAAGCCAGAGAGACTAACCAAAAAATATTAGGATTGTATTTTTTTTAAATTATTTTTTAAGTTCATATGGATCTTGTGCATGTATGTTGTAATATAACTCTTTTAATAATAAAAGTTTTAATGCTAATAAGGAACATATATTAAAAAAACTTCCAAAGTTTTCATCTGGCACTACTCTAGTATGTTGAATATTTGGCACACTTTATTCATATAACTCAAGAATAAGAATTCATTCTTCACACTGACAGCTACTGACCTAAGTTCTTGAGCTGACCTAGGATGCTTCGCTTCAGATGACAGCTCCAAATGCATGAAAATTGAATACTACCACAATAGATGCTTTAGCTCTGCTGAAGAAAACAAGGCGATGCTGTTTCCCAAAAGCAGCTAGTAGTTATTCAGGGTTTTATACTTCTACAGCAACACATCTCACCACACCCTAGCAATTGCCAGACCCAAAGCAGGGGTTAAATGTGCTGGAAAATGTGGCAGTAGCTTCCAGCATTAGCTGATTCCTGAGCTTACTAGGACTCAGGCATGCCTGCCTTGCATAGCAGCAAGATCAGTTTCAGAGCTCGGAGAGAGGAGCAGCTTTCCTTTCACACACCCTCTCCCTCGCAAGTCTGAGCCTTTGCCTTGGCAATGCAACGTGGTTCGAGGGCTGCCCATCTGCAGTGCTGTGCCACCATTCCCTTTTAAATCAGATAGCAGCCAGGACTGCTAAGCGTTGTAGGTTTGGTCTCTTTTTATTAAATAGGTCAGCAGGTCCTAGCAGTTGGCATCCCTCTCCATCCTGGGAGCTGTGTGTTGAAAGGCCATATTATGGCAGGCTCCAGTGTATCTTTTTATCTGTCCTTCTTGGTACGGCGTGTTGCAGGTGCAGACTGGCAGGGTGCTGGTGCTAAACCCTGCCCTACTGCCGTTCCCAGTCACTGCAGCACTATCCTGGCCCTTCACCCCATGTTCAGATCCCAGCTGCCTTTGACTGCCATGGAAACTACTGCTGCCATCACAGTTCTTTAATGCATTGATATTTTCAGACTCGGGCATGTTATTCTGGGTAGGGAGAAACTTCTTTGCAAACAGATGTATCCTTGAAGGGCATCCTGTAGTCTGTATTAAGCTAAACCAGGTCTGCATTTTGCAACCAACTTTACCTTCCATTGCAGAAGCCTGATACTGTACCTTCATTTCTGGTACTGTACATCATTATTCCTTAACACCACTCAATAGAGAGGTAGGTAGATGATAAACTTGGCTCTAAGTTTTGCTCAGTAGCGATTTCCCTTAGGAGTTTTAACATGGGATTTAAGTATTTTTTATCAGTTCCTTGACAGGTTAATGGGGTACATGGACAGGAGACTTCTGCTTTATCCCCTGCAGCCCTGACAATTTGAGGTGTTGCCTGGCTCAGCTCGTACCCATGAGAGGAAGGAGTAACTTGCACTTCTCTCCAGTGATTTCCTGATGCTTACTGGTGGATAACAGACATGATTCACTCCAGAAGGTACTGCTGAGTGCTCCCAGGTATCTGACCTGCCAACAAAAAGCTGGTAGCATCAGCTCCCATAAGAGTTCCCTCTCCTGAGGAGAGGCTAGTGTCAGTCCTGAGACCTGACATTGAATGGTGTAGAGTTTGGGTAGAAGCTGACTGAAAAGGTGGTGCTGTTATTATCTGACACCGGCTGAAACAAAAGCCAAACGTTGATGAATGTCTGATCCTAAAAGTAAACAGTTTGATTTTTTTCTTTCCTTTGCGAGTCAGGGGCCCTCTAGGGTTTTATCTGATTTTGGCAATCTCCTGCACATTTCGGGGCCTGGAGCATGGTTTTAATTGTTACATCACAAAAGTTGCCAAATAATGTTGGATGCTCCTTAAAAACTCTCTCAATTTTATGGAACTTCTCAACGGCTTGACTAATACAATAATTACTGCAACTCGGCTATGTTGCCTAGTGGCAAATGGAATTTTTTCATAATGATCCTGTCTGTCGTTAATAGCAGGATTTGTTCTTTCTCTCAGCGGGAGAGAGGCCAGAAAGCCATGGTATCTGTCTTTTTTAATGACAGCCAACAGCAAACGGATAAAATAATCAATTATATCCACAGATAGGTAGATAAAGTACAATTTATCATGTCAAAAACAAAAATGTTTTTAATTGGGCTGTTAATCATTTTGTAATTTTAACTAAAGAGATTGGGACTCTACTCTGTGTTCAGACATCACTAATATTTCATACAACATTCACTGATCTTATTATAGCTTTAATAACTGTGTTTACCACTAACTGCCAAAATATGAAATGCGATTTCTGCCATCATTAGCTGAAGCCTTTGCAGTTATAAAAGGATGCCCTTCCCTTTTATTTTTCTTCTTCTAGAAAGACACAGAAGGGAAAAAAAGGGGGTTCAGTGGATTAATCAGTTGTAACAGTTTCTAAAATAAGCCGATCTTTATGTTTGACTAGGAGTACCCATACTAGTCACCAACATGTTACAGATATGATAATTTTTTACCTTTTTTTTTTTTACAGCAAAGCATATAAAGAGATTAGTATAATGCAGCAGAAATTGGAAGCTTGGAGTTTTGATTTCTAGCCACACCTGCGTTGTCTTGTGGGAAGCTTGGCAGATCATTTAATCCCTCCTAACTTGTTCTCCATGTCTGTAATGTAGGTATTAGATAGCTGCATCATCAGGTTGCTGTAGAGTAGGTAGGTGTTGTAAGATTCATGAAAATTTGTAATAAAGATGGCAAACATCTGGCTGGCTGGCTGCAACAGCTGCCTCTCTGACAGCTACCTCCTCTTTGAGGGAGGAAATGGGAGGTTTATGGCTGGACCTACATCTTCCCCGTATTATAACTGAAAATGTCCTCACAAGGCTGCCTGATTTCAGGATCAGTGAGGAACCATTAACAGTAAAACCTCTCAGCACTGGGGTACTTTGGCTGTGTACACTTTCATTATTGTTCCTGTAGGCAGGATGAGCAGATGCCCTGTGTGTGACCAGATCTCTATTTGCCTCTGTTTACCATTCTACATTAAAAAAAGTCAGCCATTCTTGGAAAAGAAATGTGACTCTTGAGCACCCCTTTGCCTTGAACACACTGAAATAACTTCCCTGCTTCAGAACTGTTTTGCAGAGGCAAATTAATCTTCATTCCTCTTAGCCTGGTTTCCCTCTGAAAAGCTCCACCTGCCTTAAATCAAGATCCAGCCTTTAGAATACCTGTTTGGAAGCAGAACATGCTCAAGGTAGTTTGGCAAGGGCAGATTTCTCTTTCAGTGTTATGGTGGATGTTTTTGGCCATGGGTTTAATTTTATGTCCATAGCATCTCCCAGCGCTGCATGGAATACAGAGAGGGGCAGGACTGCCCTTCCTGTAATTGGATCTTTCCTGGGAGTGAGGGAAATTCAGTGGATTGAGTGGGTTTTTTACAGGTCTAATGGCAGGATTGAGGCTGTATTCATACTCAGAAACAGCGAGGAGAGGCTCTGGGGCTGGTTTGCCCAAGCATAAATAAATTGGAGGTGCACAAACATTCAAAAAATTCCCAGAGAGTCACATTGCACAAGTTAATGGGCCTGGTGCCTTCACCTGTGCCAGTTTTATGTGACTCTTAACTCTGGTGTTAAATAAAAATGAGACTTGCTCTAATGACATCAACAGCCTTCAGTGAAGAAAATATGCTGCTACTTTGATACAGATCCCCTTTTAAGGAGAACACAGTAGCCAGCCAAAGCTCTTTTTCCCATCTGTTTAGGAGAATGCAACAATTCCCTGCTCAGAAGTGTGGTCTCAACAACACTCCTCCACTTTCAGCGTTAGACTGGAGGGTTTTATTAAGAGTACGGTTATCTGCTGCCCCTGCTTTTGCCACCTTGATTTTACTCTTCCTCTCCATAACATGAAAGGAGGGAAAGGGGGCACATGAGTTGGCTGGGGTAGAGAAGAAAATAGCTTGGGAAGGGGGTTAGGTGAACCAGCTGTTATGTGTGAAGTATCTGCTTTCTAATTGCTTCAGTTGGAATTCAGGGAAAAAAAGGGACTGGCTTCAGTTAATTAATAAGGCAGGACTCACATAAACTCCAGCTGTGAGCACAGGACTGGTCTTTAAAGGATAAGCTCAGGAGGTGGGGCAGAGAGTTTGATTTCCTTACAGCAAATCCCATCACATGCTGCTGGTAGTGTGTGTGTCCACTTAAGCCTTTTGGTTGGGCTGTCTGAACTAGACATGAGGTGTCTGTTGCTGTCCACGTGCCTCACTCAAAGAAAAATGATCTGTCCTCAGAAATCAAAGATGTAAGGCTGTGTTTCAAGCTGGGGTGAAACTGCTGTGTTTTCACTCGAGTTTGGAATCCCTAAAAACTGGGTATGTTTGGATCAAAGATTTTTGTTCAGACTTAACAAAAGCATGGGCTTTTGCAGCTGGACCCAGATATAGGTTTGTCCGCTTTTCTGTGAGAGGGTTTGGATTTGGCATCCTGTCAATGTCTCTCTCATCAAGGGTAGCACTGGTGGAGTGGTTGTGCAGCTGATGTCTCCAGACCATGTCCAAAGGCCATTTTACAGTGATCCCTTTGAGAAGAACAATGCCCAGTTCATTTTTCTTTTTTTTTCTTTTTTTTTGAGAGAGAGGGGCTCAAAAAGATCACGACTTTTCCTGAGTTACAGACAATGCCCCTCAAACCCATATAGACATGCAAATACCACAGTGTTTCCTCCTTTGGTCCTGTTCCAGGTCTCACTGTTGTAGGACGTCCCCCACCACCAGTGCAAGGTCTCTCTAGTCAGAGAACAGCTGGGGGGTCTGTGCTGAGACCCAAGTCTTCTTCCACTTCCCATGGGATGGCATGTCTGGATTTCAAAGCTTGTTGTTTAAGTGTGCTATGGTAGGAAACAGTGGAATCAGAAAAAAAAAGGTGGAGGGGATCTTCCTATGTAGTTAAGAGCCTGTTTTTCCTCACTGGTTGTGGAGGGAAATGAGCTTCCTGCTTAAGGTGAGATGTCATTTGCTGGTTGGAAACCTTTGTGTCCCAGCTGGCCTGATCCTTTCAGTGCCACCACTCAGGGCAGGTCTCTTCCAGTGTGATCGTTCAGCCTCCCAGGCCTTCTCCTTTCCTGGCACCATGCTCCTGCCTTGCATCAGTCCTGACGCTCCTCAGATGAGTGCTAGGGCCAGCACAAGGGAGGGGACATGGCCATGGGGCTGCAAAGGGGTTGGGAAAGGTGGAGTGCTCGTTTTGGCACAGAGAGCCCAGCTGTTTGTTCTCACCGCACCCTTCCTCAAGGAACCTCACAGCTCAAGCATCCAGGAGGATGTTGGTGTTTCAGTGCTTCTGATTTCAGTGACAGCTCAGCCTGGTTTGGGTCTAAACACACAGATACATCAACAGCCCCAGACCCTTGAGCTGGACTTCCCACCCAGAGAGAAAAACTGCTCTCGGGTGTTACAGCACGTTTCCAAGCAGGCAAGGTGGGGCCTGGCTTTGCAAAGCTCTCTAAACAGCAGCTCTTTGTCTCCTCCATTTCTCTTCACCCTGAACTTGTTGCTGTTTTCAGAGGTCGGTTCAAAGTGCTGATTCACAGCCACCAGCCCTATTGTTTTATGTGAGGAGATTAGGGCTGGGAATGCTGCGCTTTTGTAGTGAAAAGTCGCCACTGGAAATAGCAGCATATTTGACACGAGACTGTTATTTATGCTCAAATAACCATCTCATTTAAAGATGAGAAGGCGCTTTTTTTTTTTACTTTTCAAGTTTAGATCAATCATGTATGAAGACAAACTCCCACTCAGCCTCCCTTGGCCCCTAATATTTTCATTTCATTATTCTTCTGCTCATTATTTTATGATTTTGTCCTTGACTGGATCATTTCTCTCTTGTTCTTCCTTACATGCACCATTAAAAAGAGAAAGAACTTACATTTAGAGCTCAAGACTTTTGTAGCTCTTAAGCCATAAATAATGTTTTATACAGATTCTAAGATTATTAAATCCTTCTAGTTAGCCTCCCTCTTCCTTTTACAGCTCTTCTGATTAGAGGAGACAAATTATTTCGAAACTTAACTATTTCTGTTTCACTTTTGCAAGCAGACATGAGAAGGCAGGACCTGGCTGTATGCACTGCTGATCAGGACATTTGCCATAGGAATGCAAAAAAGCTTGCCTGCAAGAGAACTGATTGCTGACATGGAAAAAAACGGTGGAGAAGCCCTATAATTCTGAGATGTAGTCAACTTTCTAAATACAGGCAAGTCTACCATTGAAACTGAAGTCTGTTTATCTGGGGAGAAAATGCTTTCAAAATACACTTTCCTGGAGAGGTCTGACAGGAACAAAATCAGTGAAGGGAATGCTTTGGTTTGGACATAGTTATGCTCAGGTAGTAACTGGTTTTTGACAGCTATCAGAACTGACCCACTGGGCTCTGTTCTTTGCCTCCCTAACTACATATCCAACTTCTTTTGAGTCCAGGCTTGGGCTTCACTGAGCCAGGCATCAGCTTTTCCCTACAAATGCAGCCAAACCAGCTGCTGCAGTTTGCAGAGATCCTGAGACTGTAGTGCTGAGCTGCTCTTCCTTCTGCTTGATGAAATCTGCTCAGCTCAGGCAGCTCCTCTGAGGAATGGCCAGTGAGTCAGGCCTTGCCGGTATTGCAAACTACAGAGCTGAGCACACAGAGGAGAAATAGCACCACCAAAGTGAGTGAAAAGTGCTGAAAAGCCTCATGGTAGACAGCCTACACAATGAAATTATCTCCTCCAATTAGTCCCTGGTCATCAGTGAGGCAAATGCCTCTGCCTCCTGAGCCAGGCAGGGTGGGGTTTTAATGGCAGGCATAAATCTATTGCATTTTTCTCCCCATGACCTAGCATATTCTGTCTGGGCAAGGCATACTCCAGAGAAGGAGTAGAATTTATGTGTACAATAAAATAATAGAATTTCAGTGATATCAGCTGTTTGACGAACTTTAATATACATTTGCTATAAAACAGGCAGCAATTACCAGAATGTGATACCCAAATACAAATCCACGATCCATTTGCACGACAGATCTTCAATTTACTCGCATTCATGTGAAAGAGACACATAAAAATGATACCCATGCTTAAAATCACTTAGAAGCAGCCTGAAAGACCCCACAGTTGCAAGTGATACTGCAGTACTTAGCTAATACTCATGTTTCGATGGCTTTGCCTTCATGATTCTTCCAGGGGTTCCTTTATGTTTTCTGGTATTTTGCCAAACACCTGTGAATCAGTGCACAACAAATATTCCTGCCATTTAATTTAGCCTTGCACAGAAAGGCTATATTAGGCCTGATGCAGACCTAATCCCAAACCTCTAAAGAGGTTTAAGGCACTCTGGTTTCACCTAATCCCGAAACCTAAACCAGAATCATTGTAAACCTCCACAGCACCACAGGAATGGGCAAATAAAGAGTTTCCACTATGAAATTATTAAAAGGACACAGTGTATCTTTTGGATTTGAGACCTAAAGCTTTGTCTAAGGAGCTTGGACTGTCCACAATAAAAGTGTTTATTTTGAAGTTAGGAGGTTGAAAGGTTTATTTGACTAGAGGGCTGATTTCACCCCTCCCACCCCAAAAGAAGAGGGGTAATTCTCCACAAGAGTGTAAAATGGTAAAAGGGATGAAGAAGTGACAAGGCAGGGGCAGCCCAGCAAAGCAGCCAAAGAAGATGAAGCCCAGGTTTCAGCTCAAGCCTCAGTCACAGCACCCTGTGAGAAAGAGCAAGAGCACAGCCCCTGGTGCACAACGAGGCTGTTGGGCCCTGAAGTTCCTCACAGAAAACATGTAAGGAAAAAGTTAGTTATGATATAATAAATACATTGCTGCTGTTCAAAATGGAGAATTTGCTCTTTTGAGATCTCTTACTGATGGCAGATAACATGTAAAAACGTGCTGTAATGGAACTTTCAATTACAAATCGCATCCAACTGTAATAAATTTGATCTTGCATTAATTCATGTTAAATTAATTGGATTCTGTCATTCCTGAATTCTGGTAAGCACCTTATCTTGCCATACAACTCATTATCTTTGTGTTGTGAAAGGGGTATTTCATTTTGAAGGCGACTGCAGGGAATATTAACCATACCATATTCTAATAAACATTTAGCTCCTAACAAATTAAAGACCTGGAATTATACTGCACATGTGGTTTCATTATGCACAGCAATTTATAGCAATGATCTGCTGCCCTAAATCTCTTAATTCAAATCATTTCAGCAAAACATGTTGGGAAATAAGGGGCTGTATTTGTGCATTTTACAATACTGAAAGTATTTATCTGTTCTTAGGACATTCCAAATAATGAGAGGCATAACCTCTTCAGTGTCCTGTGCTCCCATAACCACTGGATACCATTTAAAGCCCTTTAGAGCAGGGATTTAGGAATTAGTATTCCTACTGATAAGAAGTTTGGTATGAGTAGAAAAGCAAGCTCCAGACTGATTTCCCAAACTCACAGAAAGTCTCCATGCCTTTGTTTGCATCGATAGAAGTGGAACAGAACAGCACTCATTTAACAGCACTGCGGTACTCTAGGTTTAATTTAGCTTTGAATGACTCTTTGGCTCGATAGACAAAAATGGTAGTAAGACTGAAAAGCCTCAGTTTTATGAGATACCAAGCTTTCTATCCGGAATTACAGGACAGCCTTCTGAGAAAACACACAAATGACACTGCTTTTAACTCTTAAGACAAGTGACACGAGTAATTGATGGTTTCTTTGCTTTCCTTGAGCAAGTTGTGGTGTAGCTGGGGAGCAACAGGGACCTCTTGGCAGGAAAGAGCCTGTCTGCAGAGCTGTCATGTGTGTGTGCCCGCCCTGCCTTTCCACCGCCTGTCCCAAGGTGGATGGGGACAATCCCAATCCCACAGCACGGCATTTTTGTTCCAACAATACATACAGGGTTATTTAACTTGTCGCCTGATTTAGTCGAATCATGACACCTGACCAGTAACTTCCACTGGGAACCATTTCAGAAGGCAAGCTCTTTTTTTTCACTAAAGCAGCTCTCCTGCAGGTCAGCACTGGAGAACTTTGTGTGGCTGCGGAGCACTGAAAGCCTCGGGTCTTTATGCCAGAACACAGCCAGGGCTGACAGCGCTGCCGGAGGAGGGCAATGAGCTCAGCAAAGCTCGGGGCGACGGGCGCGGTGCGAGCAGAGCGGGGCAGAGCCCAGGGCACGGCCCCACCGCCCTCCCCGCAGCGGCCCCGGCCCGGCTGGGCCAGAGCCCGTCCTTCGCCTGTCCCGGGCTCGTGTCCGGCCCCGCTGGTGCAGGCGGGGGGCTGCGGTTACCGAGCGGGCCGGGCCGGAGCGGTGCCGCCGGGCGGGAGCCCCACAGCGGGACTCCCTGAGCGGGACCCCGGGACCCCAGGCCCGCCCCGGCCCAACCCGCCGCTCCCTCCGGCCGCACACGGCGCGTGCGCGCCTCCCGCCGGCCCCGTGACGTCACGCGCGGGGCTCGGCGCTCCTCCGCGTCCGCCTGATTCCCGCGGCGGATCGCCGAACTATCGCCATCCCGCTGCCGCCCCGCCGGCGCTCGGTGAGCGGGCGGTGGCGGTGGCGGTGTGGGCGGCGTGGGCGGTGTTCGGGGGACGGGCCGCGGCGGGGCCGGGAGGGCTCCGCTGTCACCGGCCCGGCGCCGCCT
>VWZG01003933.1:901839-964110 GCA_013396735.1 Grallaria varia | reverse complement strand
CCTCAGAGCCCCGCACAGCCCCTCACAGCCCCTCAGGACTCCTCAGACCCCCGCACAGCCCCTCACAGCCCCTCAGGACCCCGCACAGCCCCTCAGGACTCCTCAGAACCCCGCACAGCCCTTCACAGCCCCTCTGGGCTCCGCACAGCCCCTCAGGTCCCCTCAGAGCCCCGCACAGCCCCTCAGAGTCCCTCTGAGTCCCGCACTGCCCCTCAGGGCGTGTCAGAGCCCTGCACAGGCCATCAGAGTCCCGCATAGCCCCTCAGAGCTCAGCACAGCCCCTCAGGGTCCCTCGGAGCCCCTCAGGATCCCTCAGAGCCCGTCGTGGTCCCACTCCAGCCGGGATGGGAAGGCGCCCAAGATGGGGTGGTGAGGGAGATGTCTTGTCTGTGGCTGACGTGAGGCCTCTGCTCGAGAAAAGCGGTGTTGTGTTTGGGGTCTGCAGCTCGTTCTCAGCTGCTCGGCCGCAGTTTGCCTGGAGAGTCCATGCAGGGGCTCCTGAGGCAGCGGTGACACGGGTCGGGACACACCCCATCAGGACATCAATCTCAGCACCAAACCAAGTGGTAATGGAGCTTACAGTTCTAATGTATTGAATTTTGCAATTCTTCCATAGTAATCCCACTATTTTTATGACCAACAAAAATGAGTATTTTTAGTGTATTGGAGCGTTATCTAACGAGCTCACAGTAGACACTGCTTGAGCAGCTGGAGGTAAGGCAGCCAACAGCATCGCCTCCGTTCTGAGCTCGGCTCTGTCCGGGGAAGGCGCAGCCCCAGGTGGGTCGGGCTTTGCTCTGTGCCTCCCCCGCGCCGCCTGCAGGACTGGGGCAGTCCCCAGGTACACTTCAATGCGTTTTAGTACTTTCCAGTTTAAAGCATTTACAAAAATATAACATATTATTGTTAGTAATGTCTATAGTATAAATATATGGGGAAAATGATACTGTATTTATCAAGTGGATAGAGCTCTGATCAGCCTGGCCTGGTCTCGTAGCTGACCCTGCTTTGAGCTGGCTGTCCGACTGCAGGTATCCATCCACCCACAGTGGTTGCTTGACCGCATAACTAACACACTGTAACTTCACAATGCAAACCTCTGTTCAGACCGAGCCTGTAGAAACCCACAGACCCACCCGCATTTCAGCTGATCCGCTGGAATCCCTGTGGCTTTGCTTTGATTACGGTCAGAAAGTGAAGGAGACGTGGCCATAATGGGTTTCCCGCGGGCTGCAGGGGCAGAGGAGCGGCGGGCGCTGCTCGCCCCCCCGGCCGGTGCCCAGGTGTGCCCAGGTGGGGCGGCTCGCGCGCTCCCGCCCCCTGGCGGCAGTTGGACCCAGGCAGGTGAGCGGGACAGCGGCCGGCACAGGTACGGCCGGCACAGGTATAGCTGGCACGGGTACGGGCGGCACGGACGCTTTGCCTGCACCTCGCTGGCGTTTTAAATGTGCTCCTGCAGTGTTTGGATGGCACCTACACACTCGTTTCTGACACCTGCACTCTCTTATTGCGTACTTTTCTGCTCAGTAGTACTAGTTGTTTGAAAGTAAGGAAATGCCTCGTACAGGTCCCTTAAATGCCACTTTAGAGTACGAAATAATCCAGATTCAGGAGCTTTGTTTTGACATGAACAAGGTAAAAAGCAGGCTTGGTGTGTGCGTGGAAAAAAACAGATAATACGAGATGGAAATCTGTGTGTAACTTCTTCTCTGGGAATTGTTTAGAGGAGCACTTCTCCACACTTTTTAGCACAGTCTCTTTGTGATGTGTCATTCTTCCGAAGCTACTTCCACTAATCCCTAATTTTAGAAGCATTTCTGTGAGGCTTTTAGAGGACTCCATGACCAGGAAGCATTTAATTAACAATTTGTTCTGTTTGCATAAATTAGAGGGAGTACAAAGTGGTTTTTTTAAATTTTATTTTTAGTGAATTACTAAATTTAAAGTATTGGAGTAACTTCTTGTTTTTTAATGATTTCTATGAACATTTTTATTGCTTTACAGGTAAACTAGTTTTTTCTTGTTTTAAAAATATCCTGCGATCAGGAGACCTAACTCTGTTTGTTCTGGCTTGGATATGTCATTATCAGTTACAAAGATTCTGCAGATGGAAATTATGTTGGTGCATGCTCTGGAATAGATGCCAGGTTCTAATATCAGATAGATTGTCTGATTTTGGTTAATTGGTGTAGAGACTTATTTTTAAGCATGAGAATGACAGTGTTGGAATTGTAAGGTATTAGGGAGCAGTTCTGTTGCCTAAGTAGGTTGCGCCTTTTCTGACCCTGCTGACCATTTTACAATACTGTGAGTTTCTTTTTGCAAAGGAATGCAAAACTACTGAGCTGTATATGTTCTTACATTCTAAAGAGACGCATTTTTTCGTCCCTCTATCATGTAGTACATTGGGCTGTGTTATTGCTTTGTATTCTGTGCATTTTATTTTTAATTTGAGTGCTATTTCTGGTAATCACTAATAACTGTAAACCACTTGTTGCTAATTAGCTCATACAGGAGATTTAACACTAAAGAGTCTGACTTTTCAAAATAATATTCCATGAAGCACTGTCGTCATTGGGGAAAATAGCTACTATTGTTGCTCCTCTGTAATAAGTTGGTTTGTTTCAGCTACATTGGACTATAGATGTATAGTAGTGAATTTTCTGAGGTCATGAAGACAAACTTAGTAATGATTTAAAAAAAAATATTGAATTTTCCTTTTTGGACACCTTTTGAGTTGTAATGCCGATACATTACTCTTGTACAAACTCGGAATCTCAACGCAAAATAACATGTTTGTGTGTATGTCTTTATAAAGGAAAAAGGTAAGTTTAGTGGCAATAATGGTGGTTCTGTCCCTAAAATATCCTTGTGGATAGATTTATACTCTTTGTAAGAATGCAGTTTGACACTAGAATATACGTGGTAGTACAAATGAAGGGTTTCAAATTAGTAATAGCTTGAAAACTACTTTAGCTACTGGGGTTTTATTTTCCAAATTACTGGTCTCTGTGGAGCAGTGTAAGTGATCACAAACAATGAGAAAGAAACAAATCTACAAAAAAAACCTGTGCAATTTTTCCCCAAGCAAGCCAGCTTCCTTTTGAGCTCTGTGCTGGCAGTTTTGTATGGTTAAAAGTGCTTTTTTTTTCTGTTCATAAGCAATAAAAATAATTTCACAACTGTTATGAACGCACTTCCTATGATACATTTTAATTATATGCAGCTAATGATGGCATAGCTCATCATTTCAAAAATTGTCTCAATGGCATTTATGGTTTGGTGTAAATGCTCATATATCATAGGATTATTTGAAAGAACTGAAACTTTGAGAGATGTCAGGTTTGCTTGTTGAGAAAAGTGACTCATTAAACAATAAGTGTGAGTTAACAATGGTAGATGTAAAGCATATTTAGGCTACAAATATTAGAGTCTATAGATTTACTTTAAAAAAATGCATGTTACTGGATATCATTTTAAAAAGGCATATATTACTCTCGAAAGTTTCCAGACCACTAAACTGGAGAATCCAGACTATATCGTGATTCAGAAGCATTTAAAGGATGAATCAATCTCTTCTCCATCTCAAAAGTGAAAGTTATAGGGGAAATCACCTTTTCTATAAATTTACCAGCACAGGTCTTTATAACTGCAACATCTCACTGTAAGCAACTTCGAGTCATAGGAACTAAAAATCTTTTAGTCAGCAAATTTTCTCTTTTGTGATTTATTTTTAAAGGTCATGAGGTGACTGTTACAGTCAAAAAATAGTTATTTGTACAGGAAAACCTTCCCAGATGAGGTACAACCCTGTCCTAAACCTCTGAATCTGCAGCCTACATTTCCCAGAGCTGCTGGGTGACTGTTGGGTGTAAGGTAAAGCTGAGCAAGAGCTATTTGAAAAGAAACATAGACTTATGTTTAGCTTTTCTTTTTGTTTTCGTTATTCTATAGTTTTTCAGTAGATGCTAAATTTCTTTGATTTAGGGGAGAAAAGGATTTTTCTTTATAACATACCAGATAGGAATCTTAGGACAGACTTTTTGCACTCAAACAGCTGGAGCAGCTGTAGATTCCCCACTGAAATGAAAATGCAACAATTTAAGATTTAGAAAGGCAAAAAGTGTGACCAGAGCATTAAATAGAAGGGCCATATGATACCAAAATTAAGCTCTGTGTTTATTATAAAGAAAATCCTTGTTGTAGAAGGGAAAAAAATGAACTTGTTCCACTACTTTCTTTTTTCCTCAGGAGAAAACACAGAATATATCCTAGGTAATAAATCTGTTTTATGGCTCACATGAGAAAGGGTGGAGAAACTTCCATTATTTTCTTCCCAGAAATTGAAATACACATGAGCTAACATGGGAGACACTGGGATTTTCATCCAACCAACACACAGCTGGCTTCTGCTTTTATTGTTTTTCTGAGCCTAATAATTTTTCATTTGATTAGCTGGTGGCTGACAAAACTATCACTTGTACAGTGTTTTGTATATTTAGTAGAGTAGGTGTGATGCGAAAAAGATGCATAGTGCAACCTATTCAGTTGATCAGAAATTTCTACTTGCCTCTTCTTGAAGTGCAAGTTTCTGTCATCAGGATTTGAGTTTGAATATCAAGAAAGTAGCTTCTTGACAGCTAGAAAGAAGAGAATTGTTTCTTAATTTGTGTTGTAGAATTGCATGATGCTCTACACATAAATAAATTTTCAGGTATCAGTTGGCAGTCTACAGTGCCAGTTTGGCCATGAAAAAGGGGTGAGGTTATTTCAAAGAAAAAAAAGTCCTTGTTGGTGTGAGGAGGTGGGAGAAGTAGAGCTGAAAACAAGATATATCAAGGATTTTAACTCACACAATGTGAGTTGTGGAGGGACTCATGGACACACCTAGTGAGAAAAAGCCACCCACAAACCCATTCAAACACTTAAGACAAAGTGATAAAGTGAGCATATACATAAATGTGGGAGAATTGGAGCAGTCTAGGAATGAGGTTGCTCAGAGCCATATCTGTGCAGACCTCTGTAAAGCCATGGATTCTCAGTTTGAAATCAGGAGGGAAAATGGCCTGTCACAGAACTCCTATGTGCCTTCTGCAGAATAAAGAAAACATATTCAAGAACCCAGTATCCTGTTTTGCACTGAGCATTAACACTAGGGACAAAGCAGGCTGATTTCTTCTGTGTTGACTCTGCTGGTGTTTGAAGTGCTAAGCCTTGTTGCTGTCTTTGTGTTCTGGCAAAGCGATACCAACACCTTCCCTAAGTAAGCAGCAGGGGAAGAAGAATGCAGTTTTATCCTAGACTGGTAGGTCTGTATTGTCCAAGTATTTAGTATGTTATTTATTGTTATTTTAAAAAATTCCAAAACAACTTGATGTGCCTTGAGGGCAGAAGAGAATGTGGGCTATTTGCTTCCACTCAAATACTATGTCATGACTTCTCTGGTAGTCATTAATTTGTAGTCATTTATAAATGGTAGATATTCAAAAACATGTAAGAAATTTCTAAGTGAAATTACTTTGAAGCTACAGGTTCATTGCATAGCCAAACCTCTGGTTTTTATGTCCTTTCATACAGTGCCTGACTGGGGACGGAATGATTTTGTAAGCACTAGTAGAATCTCTGTACTATGTATCCGTGTTCTGCCCTCGCTCCATTACACTCACTAAATAATTGTTGACAAGTTCAAGCTCTGTAACTAGAGGGTTATGACTTTGCTAAATGCCATGAGCCAATATATTTTCATGGTTAAGGAAAATGACCTTAATGGAAAAATACGAGACTACTGAAGCGGCAGTAGATCATCATGGGAACTCTCTTTTGGTTGTATTTCTCTTAGAGGCTTTATGCTGCTAGGTATCAGAATACTTGGTGTATGTTTCCTGGGACATGGAAGAGTGTGATACTGTGTCAGTGATGGCTGGTTCAGACTGGGTCTTGTCCAGCGCAAAGGCCCAGGGAACAGTCTCTCCAAAGAAGATACACTTAGTGCAGCCCATCTTCACTGTCTGCCTCCTTTTTCCTCAGTCTGCTGTGTTAGAATTTGCATCTCTGGCCTGCCAGTATTTAGCTAGTTGCTCTAATAAATTTTTCTCTTCTGTAATGGGCCTGTTTGACCTTCTGAAGCTGTACTCTGAATTCTTGCACCTACATTAGACCCTTTGATTTTTTTGTTCACTGATGTATGAGATGATGCCACATTGGTTCTGAGCTGGGTGAACACGTTACTGTGTGACTGTTCCTGACATCCAGCTGGGGATGCTGCTAGTTAGTAAAGGCTTTTGCAACAGAAGTGGCCTGCCCTGGTGGCACATGCCTTTCCTGCAGCACAACACCATGGCCCATCTTTTGCACTCTGACCCCTTGTTCCAGGGGCAGAGGGCTCCCACCCAACTTGCAGTAGGTTTCGAAGAGGGAGAGTCCATAGTGCTGTGCCACAGAAATGGGTGATGCGCAGTGTGAGCTGCAGCAGGGTCTCCAGCCTGGTACGGTTATGCAGCATTTGTGCTCTTTGCATGAGATTTGCCAGGTCTGCTGTTGGTAACAGTCTGACTTTATGGAACCAGGCTCTCAAATCTGAGAGTGATTGGGAACATGTGAAACATGCAGGACTTTTTAAACTTTTCTTTTTTTTCTAGTTGTGTGTTTAGGCCTCCGTCCTTTCCCTGCAACAATTGAGGGTGTTGGTTGCTTCCTCCTGTGTTTGTGTAAGAAAGGCTTTTTATAGTCCGTTTTTCCAGTTGGCGTATGTACTTCCTCCATTGTAGCGTAACACATCATTCTTCCCACTCCCTCCCAACCACTGAAGCTAATGGAAGACTTTCAGGGTTGTTTTATTTGCAGTAAAAATGGAGCTGTGGGGTTGAGAATGGTAATTATTCCTGCTTCAAAATGTATTCTTCCACAAGTTGTGTTTTGTTCTAAGGAAGCAAGGAATAATCAGCTTATTTAGTTTACAGGATATTTAGTTTGAACTGGACATTTCCAGCTCAGTTTTTGTTCAGCCGAAAATCTACCTAGGAAAACAAGTTTGTCAGAAACATGAATCGAAGTGGGCTGCATTCTGTTTTTTGACAGAACAATTCTCAATGTAATGCCAAATGTGAAAATTTTTTCAGTGTCATCCATCCCAAACTTCTGCAAACTTCAAGCTGAGGTGAAGGCAGTGCAGGAGCTCCACATCCACCTGTAATTTTTCCCTGTAAGGATGTCTGGCACACTGATAGTGCTTGAGCCTTGCAAATCTGGAGCAGTGCTGGGAGGTCTTTCAGTAACATCAGTTACTGAAGAAAAGAAGGTGAAGGGGCATGGCCCCTTTCCCATCATTGGCTGACAGAGTCCTCCTATCTCTGGTCAAGATAGTGTGCACTGCATCCAGCTTAAGGACAGTACAGCACCTGGTTTGCCACAGCTTCACTTCTGCTTGCTGGAAGTTTTTATCACCATTTGCCCAGGACTGTTACTTAGCCCCAAAATAGAATTTGTAATATTTAATATTGCAGTCTTCCCAAACCCCCATCCCCCATGACAGATAGATTATTGAGAATATCTACTGGGAATATCCTTTTTTCCCAGTGATTTGGATGATATTTCTCAAGAAAGATTATGTTTTGGAACTATTTTGTCAATTAAAATTATGTTTTTTATATAATATTGCAAGGTTTTCCAACACTAACGAACACAGCCCAGGTCCTTCAGTGGTGAGGCATGTGCAGACATGACCACTGCAGATTAAACTGCCTCACTGCTTCACTTCTTTACTATTTTTAGCCTATATATATGCTTTTGTTTTTCCCAAGTGTCTAGTTTTAAGGTGACGTGGTAACTAACACAGTCTGGGTAGGAATTAATTTTTTTCCTGTGTATTAGCTCCACTATAGGCTTGCAGAAAAAAAGTGGATCTGAGGGAAAGAGAGCTTAATTGCGACACTGAGCCTGAGAATCATCGCACCTTAAATCTCACCGTGGGAAGTCTTAGGTCCTGACAGGTCATTTTTTAGCTCCTTTTGTAGTCTGTGATCTCTCTATGAAAATAACATTTTAAAGGCATTTGCTTATTTTATTGCTCCACTGCTAAATAATTGAAATCAGCACTTAGCATTTAATTGTAGTGATTTTATACCATAAATATTGTATAGTGCCTGATGATGTAATTGGGCATTTTTATAATAACCCCCTATTTTTTAAAATAAGGGGAAAATATATGAAATTCCTGCCTTCATACTTGTGCCCATTAAATGTGGTTATCATTATCTAGTGACGACATATATTCTTCCTAACTAGGATTGTCTTTTCTTTCATGCTGATGCTATCTCCATGCTAGATTATTCCTGTCCCTAGTAGCACCCGGGGGCAGGAGTGAGAAGTAAATGTGTCCCATATGGCTACTTTAGACAGTGGGTTTGGGCGTGAAGAGATGGGAGAGACAATGGGGTGGAGAGACAGTGGGGTCTGCGTGCCTGATCCTTCCCTCTCTGTCATATAAGTAGTAGGGCAAGCAGAGCGGGAGCAGGGCCATGGCTTTTTGTACCGTCAGGCTCGTTCAGAGTACCGTAGGAGTACACTGCATTGGGACAGGAGGAACGTTGGTGTGCACTGCACTGAGACAGAGTGCAGTTATTTGTTCTCCCATGCCAGCGGAAGGAGCCAGGGAGGAACTGGACTGAGTCACCCCCTCTTCCTGGAGCGCCTCCTGGGGTGGTGCTGCTACACGCAGCCCAGTGCAAGACTGAGCCTGAAGGCTCCAGCAAGCTGATTGCAAATATTTTGCAGAAGTCTTATTTTCTGGTAATTACTTTAATATGATTCAGTGTTTTCTCTTTTGTCTGATCTTGTTATGAGCCTTCTTGCCTGATCCTTTGCCCACTGTTGTGGGAGCAGGGCAAGCATTCCCATACCATGTGCACCATTGCTGCTCTTTCACCTCTCTGGTTCAGTGACTGTGAGTAAGTGCAGTTTGAAGTGGTGTTGCCAACCAACAGTGTGTCCTTTTGGAAAAATGACTGATCCTGGACCTGTTCTTGTGAAGTCTTTGAAACTACTAAGCTGTTTCAGATAGCTGGGGTAGAGCAATTTGTAGAACTGGGGTCCTGTTTGCCAGTTCACATTTCTAGTGATTCCTGAGACTAGAGCTCCTTTGAAACCTGGAACTTTGCTTCTGAGGCAAGTGCTGTGTATGAGTGGAGTCCAAAGCACCCAGTGTTCAACAGATATATCTGAAGAATGGCTAGGATTTAGGTTCCAGTGCATCACCAACAGTATTTACTGGAGAGTGATAATAACAGTGAACAGACTCATTGCATTCCCAGATCTCTAGGGTTTTAAAAATCCATCAGAACCAGCAAAATCCTAAAGCCCAGTCTCTGAAATCCAGCCAAGTTCTGTAAAGATTATGAGGGTGGCTTCAAATAAATATAAATTGTGCTCTTTAAATGTACAATTTATATAAAAGGAGTTATTTTGCCAAACCATAAATGAACCAATAACTAAACCAAGAAATAATAGATTAAGAAATTTAATATTATAATGTTTAGAAAAAACCTTTCTGATATTTTTCATGCTTTTATTTAAACACATGATTCATGTTTAGTCCTAGTTAGACTAATTAATACATACATATCTTTATAGCAGACTGTGCACTTCTCATAAGCAATTGACTGGTCTGTGTTACCGCATTTGCTCAACATGGGAGGGTGGAGAGAGGTGTAGAGTACAACTCACTTGCATAATCTTTTGCAAGTAGTAGAAAACAATCTTTCACATTATACCTGCAAGAAATACATGAATGCTCATAATTCATATTGTCCCATAAAATTTAGAAGAGCATTCAGAGACTACAAATGAAGGTAATTTATATGTAAAACCTCATCCATGAAGAATTTATTGCCATAGTAGGTATAATATACTTTGGCACACAGTTCTTCCCTGAAACTAGTAGTTGCAGACTTGAAAAAGGAACATACCAAAGACCTTTCAGGTTAGACTGTAGTCTTGTTTCATACGAAACACAATATTATGAAAACTTTTGTCTTTTAAGAGAGCTAAAGTCAGTTGCTAAGTTAACATTCCATGGCCGTTGTGTGTGAACATCTCCACTATGCAAGTAATCTCTGTAAAGTCAGTATTAGTTTATTGTGTGAGTATTTTGGACCTTAGTGGGAACTGAGGAAACTGCAGAAGTGAGTTTATATAAAACATTTGAATTCGCAGTATCTAAAAATGAGTGTGTGCTTTGCAGATGTTTTTTGCTCGCCATGTCGTGAAACCCAGATCTCATTTCTTCTTGCAAGGACTGCACTGGGAACATTGGGCCTCATCTTCCTTCCTGCACCTGTGCAAAACTGCCAGCTAATGGGCATGGGATCCATCCATCTCATTGCCAATTTGAGAGGGAAACACTTCTGAGTCCACAGGGAGATGTTGCTCCTGTGTCCTGCTAGTTCTTGCTGGTGGACTTGGGCATGTGGTGGCCGAAGCGAGGCTGAGGCAAGGCTCTGGCTACATTGCAGCACTGTCTTGGACAGTCCTCGGGAGATTTCAGCGCTGTCTCCTCAGTGCTTGGGTGGCTTATGCAGCTGGAACAAAGATAAACTTCCTTTTGGTCCTCCTGCTGGGTTCTGATTTCTGTTTTCTTTTGAGATTACATTTTGCACATATGCTTTTATAATTGCTGCCTCCCTTTGACCCAAACTCTTTTACTTCCATGAAAGTTAATGACATGCAATGAAAGTCAAGGGAAAAGGCAATGCATTGCTCCTCCAGCATTTCCATGTAGTACAAAGTAACCTTAAGGTAGGGAAGGATCTGATTTACTGTAGAATATGCCACCTAAATGCATGTAGCTGGGAGTGGAGAGAAACAGCTGCTAGCATGATGTATAAGGGGGGTTTTGGTCCAAGTCAGCAAGAGAAGCTACAGGGCTTATTGCTATAAAAATGGACCACAGCTCTCAAACATTGATGTGTAGAGTGGATAGGACCTTTAAAATTCTTCCGTGAAAGGTACACAGCAGTGTATGGCAGCAGTCTGCTAGCCTTGGATGGACAGAGAACATTATCAATTCCTCTGAGATTTAACTGGTAATTCCAGGAAGTCTAGGTGTTTCAGGAAGTTTTATTAAAATATTATGCTATTTCTTCCGGATGTCGATCCTTACACTTACTCTTAGGCTTTTCTCTGTTGGCTTGCCCTGCAGGAGAAATCCCAAACTACTAGAACAAAGATAATTTCCTGTGCCAGGTGTATTAGCTGGAATTATCTTTGTTGCAGGAAGAAGGAACTTTTCCCTTGAAAGCTACATGTGATTTTTGAGGTGGTGAAGATTTATCTCATCGGGGATGTCACTTTGCTACTAAGGAAAGCCTCATCGGTCTCATATCTGAAACACGGTGTTTAGTTCTCTGCTTTTCGAGAGGGATTTAGTGGAGTAAGAGATGGTGTAGAAAATGGCAACTGAACAACCTGGAGAAATGCAACAACTGTCATATGAGGAGAGATTGAAATCTTTAGTTTAGAGAAAGACAGATATTTATCACTGAGATTTACAAGATCATGAAAATGATGAAAAAACCAAATGTAAAACTGTTGCCCTCCAAATCCTGCAATGTAAAAACTAGAGGGCACTCAGTGAAGGTAGTAGGAGATCAGGTTTAAAGCAAAGAATAGAAAATACTCCTTCATTTTCTGAAATTTCAGGTAGTGAATTTTTTGACATGGGGGTAGTGAAGGCAAGGATACCTGCAGGTTCAAAAGGGATTAGGCAATTTCATAGACAGAGGACTGCAAATGGACGGTGAAATCACGTGCTCTGTAACATCATTAATACAGCAATTGTGCATGAAGATGTATGGGGGGAAAGGGACAGCAAAAGCAGCCAGGCTTCTGTCTTTTCCCTAAAGAGCATCTCTAAATAGCATGGCACTGTTGGAAATGGGGTACTAGGCTAGATGGACCAGGCATCTGACCCTGCAGGGCATTTTTTTCTGCAGTACAGTACCATACAATGTTTTACTTTGAAAGTTTTTTATTGTTACTGCAATGAATTCTCATAAGAATAATAGAGAAAAAAATGGTAACAAGTGTGTTAATACTGCATTGTTGATGCCTGAAATATTAATGTATTTTAAAGTCTGATCCATTGATAGTCAAATGCCTGCCTGTTACTCTGCATGTTACTAACCTGGCATTTATTTGGAAAACATACAAGTTGGAAAATGAATTTTAAGTTTGTGTGTTTATTTTTCTTGGCAGTGAGTTTTAGTTATCTCAGAAGGGAAAAGCTATCCAGGTGCAGTGAAGCTGTATGGTGCCATGAGTGCTCTAGCAGGAAGGTATGCAGGAAGCTGAATCAGAGTAGTTTCTTCATGCTCCAATACTGTGTGCTACTGAGATGTCTTTGTGCAGGTTCCAAACAGGCCAAGTTGAGCCAATGAAACAGAGCAGGGACATAGGGCCAACCACATCCTCAGATCAGGGGCCCAGAATTTGGGTCATGGTCCCTGTTTCAGACACTAGGCTTTAGTGACACCACAGAGCTGGGGTGGCACCCTTGCAGGTTGGGGCATCCTCTCCAGGCACCCTGTTCTGTGCCTGCCAACTCCTGATTGCCCAGTCAAACACAAAGGCTTTAGGCTACTGCTTCTGATATAACCGCTGGCCCTTTTACTACATCTGTAGCATTTAGAGGAGACCTCAGAAGAGGAAACAAACAAGTCACTATTTCACTTTAATATAGGATACAGAAAAGTTCTTTAAAATGTGTTCGGGGTTTTTTTTTCCTTGTAAAAAAATTGTCTTCTGTATGTTTTTGGGTTTTTTTGCAACATTAAGCATATCAGTAAAAACATTCTTTGTTTTAATTAGCGAATATGGGCTTTGTTCACATGGAGACTTTTGAATATTTGTGTAGCTCCCATGCTCTGTTCATGAGCTCTTAACCAGGACACCTCCAAGCCATAAACTGTAGGAATGCAGCTCAGGTTGGCTCATTGTGACTGCGGAAACTGGTAATGCTCTGCTATTGATAAGCGTAAACAAATCCTCACTCGTGGTTTCAGATGTGTGATTGGGATACACCTTTGGCTTTTAATCAAAAGAAATTGAGTGCTTGGTTTGTAGGAATATATTTTTTCTCTTGTTTCAGTTAAATAAATGTTAACACAAATGAAGAGCTTAAAACTGTCTGACTGAAGCCTCGGCTAATTGAACTTTGGTTCCGTGAGAGTTTTGATGTCATCATCCTTTTTGTTTTCCACTTTTCTGGGGAAGTACTTCAGCTATACGGCAAAAATAAACAAAAGAAACCTTTTAAGTCTTCACACTTAAATACATTTATGCATATTTTTAGTTCCTATTTACTTCTTGCAAATTTATCTTGATCTGAAAAAAGTTTCACATGTATTGTTTTCGTAACAAAGATTTGACCTTCATCTTTAGAGACACAGTTTCACTATTCTTCCTATCAGCATTTAGTTCAAAGGAGCACTTCTAAGCACGCAGGCAAAAACCCGTTCTATTGTGTAAAATAGAAATGTGTGTTTTATATCACGGGAGTTTAGAGAACAATGCAAAGGTCAATTGTGTTGGTTACTCTCCTGTCACATGATGTGGGTGTGTATATGAATGCATCCCTGGAATTCCACTGTGGGATCTGCATCTTTGAAGCTGATGCTAAAATTACTGCCGAGGCTCTTCCAAAGGCGGATACTGATAGAAGATTCAATGAAATCGAAGGTCGCCAGTCTGGTAGGTGTTGAAAGATACCTGGCTATGATACTATTTCTGATTTAATAATGCGAATGGGAGGCTAGCCCTTTGTAATAATTAGGACTAATTACTGAAGAGGTGTTGACAGATGGGCTAAGAGGAAACAAACTGCCTTTATCCAGTGGCTTAGAGTCAGATTACTAGTCTTGTGTTATCTGTTTCTCAGAAAGTAGAAGCTTCAATCATTCACTAAGTCTTCAAAGGGGAAAAGGATCCTAACAATATACAGGATTTGGGATGAAGCTATGAAATACGTCTTTGACTCAAAATGGCTAAATTAATCTCCTTTCCGTAAATTATCATACTTTTAAAGTTTGGGTTACAGATGGAGAATCTGATTGTAGTACTGAAAAATACATGAAATCAATATTGATGACTGTCCTGTCGCTGTTCCTGCTAATACATTAGTTCCTTGCTGTTAATTATATTAATATGAATTCTTTGATTCCCTCATGCCATTCTTTCTATCCAGCTGAAATGGAGACAAGGGAAAGTAGTTAGTACTCTTGCGTTCAGTGTTTGTTTTACAGATGTCCTATCTGATCAAAACACAGAAAATACTTCTGCCAATCTTAATTACAGTTATTTACCTTTTTAGCAGACAAGATCACATGTATTTTAGGAAAAAAATCCAATATATTACACTATAATTGTATTTACTGAAAAGTTAGGCATTGATGTAGGATTTCCTTAAAAAGTACTACTTCTCTTCTTTTGGATGTAGTAAGTTGCTCTGATTGTCCAGTGTGAATGGCATTAACAAAGACATTCAGGGACTAATACATTGCCACCAGAGTGAGTACTCAGTGTGACTCACTTTAGGCAAATGATTTAAAAGTCTAGCAACCCTCCATCTTTTCAAATGGCTACTTCTAACTGCTTTTCTTCCCACTCTCCACCGTATGTAAGGTCTGGTTTTCTGAGAAGCATGCGATAAGTATGGTTGCATTTGATAGCTTTTATAAGAAGAGGTAGCTTTCAATTATTTATTTACTTTTAACGAAAGAGGCCTTTTAATTAGTGTTTAAATATTTATAACAGTTTTATTGTGCTGTAAAATCGGTTATACTTTGATCTAGATTTTCTGATTTGAGATAATAGGGTTGGTAAAAGTTTTCCTAATGAATTTGGTCAGAACATGACATAATCTGATTATCTGACGAAAGATTGACACTTCAGTTCCTGCCAGCATAAAAGCGTGGTACAACGGGGGCTGTTCAGCACACATTCAAAGGCTGGAGTTCAAGTTCAGGTACGGCAGAATTGTTCAAAGTTTCAAATTAATGCAGTGAAACAGTTTTGCATTTTTCACTGCATTTTTGGTCAGCAGCGGTTTCTGGTGGATTAGAGGAGTGAACCCTGAAGTTACATATGTAAACTGTAACTCCGTTCTGTAACTTCGGGGTTGTTTCTCTCCATTAGCCAAATAGTAGTTAGTGTTACTCATTAAAACACAGAGAAACTGCCTGAGCAGAACAGCACAGACGTAGGAAGCCGCCAGGACAAGAAACTGGGAATGAAGCGTCATCAGTACTCAGCCTGTTAAATGTGGAACCATTTTTTATAAATACCCCTCACATTTTAACAAATTAACTGTTTAACATGTGAGCATATGCTCATATGCTTAGAGATGAGCATATTTAACTAATATATCCTACGTGCTTTTGTAAAATGGATGTAGAATTATGTGATCAAACTGGCATGAAAGAACAATTAAACTGTTAAAATAAAGATTAATTTTTTTTATTTGATACTCAGGTAATATTTGCCTTGTAAATGCCATTCCTGTTTGCAATGGAATTATAGTGATCCCTTTTAGATTTCTTAGACTAAGTTGCTCTCCAATGACTTGGCTTATCCAAATACTTAATGCTGTATTGAATAGGAATCCTACTAGAAAAATGGCACATACTATTAGTAATTAAGCTTGAATTTTGGGGATATTTCATAGCATAAAGATACTTATTAATCGGTAACTTTGAGTCATGTATTTGAAAGTGGTATACATAACACTATCTTCTATTTCTTTTAAATACTGAAAGAGTTCTTAGAGAAAGTAAAATATAAGTACCAAGTGGGACTGACTTCACTGAAACAGAATTTGCCTCTGTCCCAGAGAGTTCACCTGAATAAGGATTTAAAGTTTTAACCTAATGAATTGATACAGACTGTCCACATTGCTTTGCTTTGTAAAATACCACATGATATGTGAATCTCAGTGGCCGTGGGAAGGGACTGTCTGTGTCTGGAGTCAGTGAGCGAAGTCCTAATCCCAGTTCTGGTGACTGTGCCACCTTGGGAGGTCACTTACTGTCCTTTCCACAGGTTCTTCATCTACAGAGAATGACCCATAATAATGCTGTTCCCAGATATGTGTTGTATTTACACAGAAGCAGAAACCTTCCAAGGAGAAAGTGCTTTGTGAAACACTGGTGTAATGAATGAACACTGCAAACCCTCCCTTGTTTGAGCAGTCTCACCAATATCATCTGGCAGTTTGGGCAGGCGTAGATCAGATCCAAAATTTGAAGTGCAAAACGTGAGCTGGACAAAATAGGAATTGCTCTTCGTTATTTAATATTCCTTCTATGTTTATGTCAATTTATCCTGTTTGCTATTTGCAGTTTCAAAGGATATTTTTTTAACTGTTATGAAACAAATACTGAGAATATAAACATGGGGAGTAGGACGTCTACAATATTCTGATATAAATATATCACCCACTGTGGCAATGCTGATGAAGTATGTAGCCTGTTCAATTCAGTGCAGAATGTTTTTTTTCCTCTTTTAATAAATACATAGTTTGTGAACGTATTTTTTATTTGTCTTTTTAACTCTATGAAATGTAAACTGTGTCATTAAAGTAAAAAGACATATTTTGGGAAGCACTGTCAGAGCTCAACTTGCAGTGTAGTTTAATTAAATTGCCTACCTTTGTACGGTGTCTCACCCTTGGTAAGGCGGATACAATAGGGGGGTGTTTCATAAGCAGAAGAAATGTACAGCCAGGAACACAAGCTGAAGTTTTAAAAGTACATGAAAAGTAGATTGCTTCATTGTGTCTTCATAAAGAGTCACTACTCAGTATCTCCTCCCACCAAATGTGCAAGAACTGCAAATTTCGGGGACGTTCACATTACAAGAATAAAACTTGAGCACTTCTGATGGTAAACACCAGTCATTTTTAAGTCAAGTATGGCCAAAGCAAAATAAAATACAACACTGCTATCTCTATGTATAATAAAATATTTGTATATATTTCTTTTATCGGCATTTAATCCAAATATAGTACTTATAGAGTAAGAAAATATATACTTTTTTTTTTAGTTGAATCTAAGGTGACGACGCAAAATGAAAGTGCAGTGTCTTAGAAAACTTACTGAGATACTGGAATGAATGTAATTTTAAGATTAGTATGAAAATGGGCTTTGGTCTCTTTCTCCCTTGGTTTTGACTGTGCCATTAAAGTAAAAAGAAATAAGGTCAGATCCTGGGCAGACCTCAATGTCAGTGGAAACAGCTACACTTCTGGACATGGTTCTGTACACCAGGAATCAATTGATAAATAATTGTGTGATATATTTTGGAAGTATAAATTCATTTCCTATAGGTTATATTTTATTATGTAATATCATATTACATATACTTTTCCCTAATAGTAAAAATTCTTGTTATACTTCACACTTTGAAGAAGAAAGTATAGAAGACAAAATGTCATATGATTTGTGCTGTGTTTCATGTTCCTATGCCCTGTGGGAGGAAAAGAAAAGTAATAGAACAGACAAATAAATAAACGTGGTGTTGAAACTGGCATGACAGTTTCTGCTCTTGCACAACGGAACTGCAATCAATTTATTGTCTTCGTTGGTCAAATGCCAGAATAACAGTATAATATTATACAAGCATAGATTAATTAAAGTGTAATTAGAATGGAATAAATTAAACAATCATAAAAGTTTGTCATGGGAAAAATATGTATTTAGAATTAATTAGTTTTCAAATAAAGTGATAGTTTAATTGCTCAGAGTTACAGAATCCTTAATTGCAGACATACAGTTCTGGCCCAAATAACTTCAGTTGCTGTAACAACTTGATATATTCCTTCTCTGTCAATTCTTTTTAATAGTTTGTTACTAAACAGGATTATTGCCGGAATGTCTGCTAAAATGTCTGGAAGATGTTTAATTAAGCCCATGCTATCTGAGGACATTATTAGCTCTTGGAACCAAAAGATTTGTAGCTGATGCTGCACTGTGCAGCACCCCTAATTAAGGAGGATGGGCAGACAGAGCCCCGTGGCTGACAGATTGCTATGCATGGCTGAGCTAGAGGCTACTCAAAACAGTCTTTTGATGGTCCTTGGCTTATCAATTTTCTGCTAGATTACGATGATTTATCACATGCACAAACTTACTCATTTTAGTTCTGCTGGTACAGTACAGAAGCACACTTGTATAAATACTTCTTTTCACTTACATTGTGCATATATAAGTGCATATTCATATTCTTCAAGTTTTCAAAGTGAGTGAGCATTTGTTGTCCTTTTTTTTTCCCCTGATAATTTTATGCTGAATGTGTTGCAGAGCTGAACTACTATGGGCTCTTATGCTTGCTTTCTCCAAACATGGCTGGCTGGAGTTTTATCTTTACACTTTCCCAAGCAATTAATGGTTTCAGAAAGTAAAACAGATGGGTGCCTTTTCCCTCATCTGAAAAATGAACCTGTTTATGAAACACTAGAATTTCATCTGTTTCAGCTGTATTTCATGCTGTATTTTAGGCTCCCTTATTAAAAGCTAGTGCAATTACATGAGAGGCAGGGGCTCTCATGTTTTCAGACCCTGTATTTTTGGCATAAATGTATCCATGATATTTGGCTGTCTCCAAAATGTTTACTTCAGTAAGATTTGCAATGCCCAAAATGTTTAACTGTGTTAAAAAAGGTCAACCAGCTGATAGCTGAAGGCACATGTGTCAGAATGAAAGACTGAAAAAAAATTATCAGTCCGACACAGTGGGAGCATTAGAATGATTAATGTTTATGTTAATTTATGGCTTTTACATATTGATTAATAGCTTTTTGTTTCAGTGACCAAAATGTGTAAGTGGCAATGAGATCCATATGCTAACTCAGTGTCTTTCAAATGATTACAATCATTCTTAGTTTTGTTCCCATGCTGAATCTATGTTTTCATATAGAAAATAATTATTGTACAGTGACTTTTTTTAAAAAATTGCAGATGGAAGTACTTGAAAGTGGACCTCAAGGCACAGGCCTCGGTTTCAGTGTTCCTGAAGGTTGCACACTAACATTTATATACATTTTTCTTGCAAACTTCGTTACTTAAAACCGTAATATGTTGTGGTTTAGCCTCATTCAGGTAAGGAATGCTTACAGACAAAAGAGGTGCTCAGACTGTGAGAGGCCATTATCAGAGTGGAAATCATTAAAAATATGTTGCGTTGCATGATGGTTATTAGTCATTTTCTTTCCGGCTCCCATAAGATTTCTTGGCATATCACCAATTGCTGATAAGCAGTTTTGTTTGCTATCTGTCCATTGACTATTACAGTTAAAATGTGGAAACTTCCATCATTCATTGTCTAAATGTCAGGAGAGAAGGTAAGTTTGGGGATCTCCTGCAGAAGGTTGAAGTCCTAACTTTCCTTGGAGTCAATGGGAAATGGAAGTTCTCAGCACTTCTCAAAATGAGACTTCTGAAGTGTTTTTCCGAGCAGGCAGTCATTGTTAGTCATCAGAAATGATTTGGTGACTATTTAGAATGAAAGCTCTGACAGTATTTAGCGTTCTCAACCTATAAGAGGAAGGACTTTTGTCAGCTGTAATGTTGGGTATGTGACAACAGGTTTATGGTATCAACTAATAAAGGATTGTATAACTAGGTCATATAAATCACTGCATTCCTTTTGACATTGATGTGTTGCTAGCTAGCAAGTTTTGCAAGCAAGATAGGAATCTGGATACTGTATTTTCTAGTGCAAGCATGCTAATGAATGCTCCCAGTCCACTGTTATTATTTTTTTAAAGAATTATTATGGTAATTATTTTAAATTCTGAAGTCACAAATATACATCACTGCTTAATATCGACTTTGGTTGTCATAAGTAAGTAGTAATATGAAAAATAACCAATTTAAAAGAAAGCATTTGGTTATCCTGATTTCTGAAAATTAAAGGTGTTTTATTAGTACATCTACTGGTTAAATCAAAATTTCTACTAGTTCTAATTTCTGCTTGAGGTCAATTTCCTGATTTAAAAATTTCTACTGATTTCTAGCTTCCACTTGAAATAAATTATTTTTAAATTAGCTCCAAATAAACTCTAGAAGTACAATACAGTTTCTATCTCAATTTAGCACCAAAGATAGAAACAGGAGCTTTAAACTGACAACTGCATTGTTGTTTGACTGACAAATGAATTTTAATGTATTCTGGGGCTCTGACCTTTGCAACTATTTGTGTAGCACTCCCACATCTCTTGATCAAGCCTCTGCTGGCTTTACTTTTACTAGTGCATGTTTCTGTCTGCACACAACAGACATGTGTTTTGGGCAACTGAAGTAAGAATGTGAAAAACAGGGTGCCTGGCTTTGGGATTTCAATTCTTCCCTAAGTGTTTTGTATGTGTTAGCTTGTTACAGGACCCAAAATGGCATTTCTTTGAACGGTCACTTACTTCTCACCTCAGGTGCAAAGAGATTTCTCTAAATGACTGTCTCACGACATCCCTTTGTATTGCTGACTTCCCAGTTTCAATGTGTTCTCTCATTTTTTGGCTTGCACATGCAAAATCAAAAGCTAGGCTTAAAAATTTGTCACAACACGTCTGAAGAATTGTTTACCAAACCATATACCTGCTTTGAGACCGTTTGTAGTCAATAACCTATAAAAATTCACTTTTGCAGTCAGATGAGGTGAACTTTAACTCATCTGACTTGTGTGGATTTGTCTGGCATCTCTTTTAATGATGGATGGAAATGCTACTCATGAAATGGGTTCTTGTAGCCCTGAACTCCCATTCTCTGCTTCCTAGAAGTGCCATGTAATTGCCTGGTAGTTCATAGTTTCACCACTGTGAAGCCTCGTTGTCTGCAGCGGTTAGAGGATGGAAATGTTGGAACACTGTGTTTGGAAAGCTCGTTCTGCAAGGGCTGCCCACTGTATTTTAACCGTGGAGATTGCAAATGTAATGGAATTGCACTGTTAATGGGAGGGAGTCTGTTATTCCCACTGACTTCCTCGCAGTTGCAGCTCGTGACCCACCTCCAAAACAAAGTCCTGCACAGGAGCATCATGTGCTGTGCAAGAGGGCAGAGTTTGGGAGGGAGTGCAGGTGGGCACAGAACTGCAGGTTGAAAAAGGGTTTTTGTAGGAATGAAAAAGACATACTGCCTGGAAAGGGGGGAGAACAATTTATTCACATCTTCTCAACTCATTCTTAGCTCTGATTTTTCCTTTGGGAGGGTGGCACCTGGTAGACTAGGAATTTTCAAAAAATAACAGGGATTTCATGTATCTGTTTGTGAGCACACCTGGATGTGTTGGATATTTTGCAGTAGTAATTATGTCTGCACACCTGCTGGTTTCAGTCCCAAATCAGTTTGCCAGACATGCCTAGAGAGATTTATTTCTCCTATACCTGAAAAAGCTCTTTTACCACTGAGTTTTTACTACTCTAAATAAGCCTAAAGAAAAAAAGAAGAGGATTTTTTCTTGTCTTTGCTTGAGCCATTGGTATCTCAAACTGAACTGTGGGGTTTGTTGGGGGAGGAGGGTGTTTGGATGATATTTTAATAGCAATTTGTTTTTGCTTCAATGTGTGATAGAAATACAAGTGACAGGAGTGGGAACAGGAGAGTTGCTGAATTCTGCTGGAATTTTTCCTGTGGGAATCTGTTAATGTTTTTAATTCTCTGAGAGATTTTTCTAAGGTAATCCTTTTGACATTTACATATTTTAAATGACTCTCATTAAATAAAAGCTTAACTTCTTTACATCAATTGCTGAAGTGATGATACTGGAATACCACTGCATAGAAATTCAGATGGTTTGAGGATTATTCTAATTGCAACCTAAGCAAAGTAAGATTTGTGAGGGATATTAATAGAGAATTGTTCTTTTTAAAAATGTAATTTTGAAGGAAATTTAATTGTTCCAGCATTTAGCAGATGCATTTTTTTAGACAAAACCCTTTTTGGTGCTTAATGTGTGGTGCACTTGGCCGTTTGCTAATTGAAACCCTAATTGAGACAGCTGTGGTTTCCACTCCTCACTCCTGTGGCAAACGTAACTTGTGCAGGAGCCCAAAGGTTTGCAGTGCACCTTGTGAAAAGTACTTTTCCTTGTCTGTCTCACATCAGGGTGTAGCTCAGCCCCCGAAGGAGGATACTGTTACCAGCACAGAGGGAGGCTGGAAGAAATAAGTGGAATATCTTTTAAGAAATAAGATCGTGATGGTGAGGTGTTGCATCTCTTGCAGGTATTCCCTCTTGCAAGCAAATCCTGCCATAAGCAAAATGATTAATATATTCATATGAGTCTTCTAACTCCTTTTACAGGAGGCAGGAGTCATAGCATGAGGATATCTCAGGGACACACAGTGTAGCCCTGAGATGCTTTTAAATGAACTTTCCTCTATAGGTTGTACTTCGCTTGTTCAAGCCCTTGAGCCAGATTTTGCTCTCAGACCAGACTAAATACTAAGCAAATTCATTTAATTAAATTTGTTGCAGATATCCCCAGTTAACAAGAACAGATTGGTCTCCCTGAGGCTAGATGGAATTAACAAGAAAATAAATGCTGTGCTAATTAGAGACCTCATTTTCAGACACCTGGGGTGAAACTTTAAGAAGTCCTGGAGATGTAGGATTGAAAATTCATTTGGAAATGAGTCTTAGACTTCTAAATTAGGCACTTTTGAAAAATTTACCCAGAGGCTTTAACCATCTCACAATCATCACATTTAGCGTGTTTGTAGCTGTCTGCTTAGCAAAGCAGGGTATAACCATTATCTATTTGTATCAGTACACCACAATGTATTTCATTATCCCTGTAACATATCTCCATATGTTACTGAGCTACCTGGTGAGTTGAAGGTAGGCTAAATGTCATTTTTTTGAGGATGCTTGTGTGTCAACGGGGACAGATTGATGCTTTCTTGGAGTTGTTAAAGCACTAGTGTACCAAATTTCCATCTATTTGCAAGCTCATGGGACTTTCTGTAGGTACCTAAGAACTTTTAATTAAATCTTGGTTTTAAGTGACTTGTCCAAGCTCCTGGATAACGAAGACAGCACCGATGCCATTTGATAGTTCAGTGCTTGCTTGAAGGAAAAAGAGATGCTTAACACAGTCATTTTTCTGTCCAGTCATGATAGGAAGCAATAAGGAGTCATAAGCTCAATAAGGTTTAATATTAAGCCAAATTTCCACAAATGATTAGCAGAAAAGTAAGGAAATAACCAGGCTCCAAGGAGCAAAAAGTCCCTTGATTTGCTTATAGCTCAGAAATATGTTTTCAGTAGTTGCTTTTTTCTCTTGTAACCGGTCTGAGGATTTTTCTGTAATATCATCCTTGTAAAGACATGCATTAGTAGCGTCTGTTTCATGCCAGGTAAAACCCTTCCCACAGCCACGCACACACTTGCCGTCTGTCAGCAAAAACTTCTGTGTCAGTAATTAGAAAAATGCTATTAAAAACCTGCCTTGTAATCCCAGATAGCCTCTGGGTTGATTCCATTCTGTTTCCTTGCTCAGTGCAGTAAGTCAGGAGCACTCCAGCGTGAAGGGGGACTCCACTCCTCTGACCAGCCCTGAGCCACTCTTTTATTTGCATGGTTCTGCAGAGTGTCATTTTGAAGGCACCAGCACACAGCTGTAGTGCCCCAAAGAGGTGGCCCTTGGTGACAGAGTCCTTAGTCTAACAGGTTTATAACACAGGTTACAGATACAACATGTACAGCATGTTAGAGATGGGCACTTGGGAGCTGGATCTCACCATGGGGGCGAACCTGTACATAATGTAATCATCTGAAAATTTACTCCAGCCTGTCATGAGTCTGGATCATCCAACAACATCATAAAACAGATGAGTCAGGGCCCTAAAACACAGAGGGTATCCACTGAGCGCATTATTTTTATACCTAATTACACAGTGCTATTGAGAGAGAACTGCACATTACACTGAAGAATCCTGTTTCATCACTAGATCTAAAAGATAATTGCATTTAATTAGGACCTATAGATACCATGGGGATTACTGATCTATAAACACTCAAGGTAGACCTGCAAATGAGGTGAACAGCAAGTGCATCCATTAAACATAATTCAAAAGCTGGTACTGAGGTGAGATGACAATGAAAAGTTGAGCTGTTTCGCATGGAACTTGTAGCTCTAGCGCTCTGTTCTGGTTCTCTGCAATTCCTCTGCTGTGAACTGGCAGACAAACACCTGCTGATCTTCCCTTACTGACTTGAGAAAACTTTTTGTTTAATCAGGGATAATACATGCATGAATGGGAAAAAGTGATGAGAGTTGACATCTGTAGTGGCAAAAGCTGCCCTTTTCTGTGGAAAGACAGGTTAGAAAGGAAGAAGGGTATAAAGCATGGCTAGTAATGCCACAGATAAGGCAGTAAACACTTTTCATGGTGAGAATATTTCTTGTAATGGGCATTATAATGCATTTTCCAATGAATTACGAAATGTACTTCCAGTCAAAGAAGCTGCTCGTTACCTTGTCATAGCACAGGTCTTGAGCGTCATTTGCAGCAAGTCAGAACACAGAGAAATCATCGTTGTCCTTCTCTGGTGCTTGTGCAGAGCTGCCTGAGAATGTATTCGTGTGACTGGAAATATGTGTCGAGGGTGGCAGAGCAGTGAGACCTGTAGGAATGGCACAGGCTGTCCCTGTGAGCTCCTCAGGAACTGGCCTTTGCATTTCCCATGTGGGACAGGGCAGCCTCTTGCCCATACACCAGTCGTGTTCTGTGCTGGCCCCAACCACATTTGAACCAATGACATGATACGGAAAGCATTTGTCTCTATTGATCCTTTAGGGAATACAAACCCCTTGGAATAAAATGTTAAACACAATAGTCAATAGATTAGTGTGAAATACTGCATTTCTTTTTTCAAGTAACAATGTTGGAACCAAAAATTCAAACACTCAAGAGTAATGGAATTCTTGTGTAGACCATAACTCCAATTTCATCTGAAATTCTTTTCAGTTGATATGTTCACTGCAATGCTTTTTGGGAAATGGTTGTGAGGGGAAAGCACAGTAGTATTTTTATGGGGAGGAAACGGAAAGACTTAGCCAAGGGGCTAAGTGGAATGATGAATTGCTCGCCCACTGAAATTATGGGTATCCAGTTTCTTGTATTCTGTGGCTCTTCCCTTTTGCAGCAGGGAGAACAGCTGAACAATTTTGTATTTACGAGTGTGCGAGAGGTGTGCGCGCATGGCCAGCTGAGCACCTTGCTGAAAGAGGAAGGCAGCAAAGAGCAGCTGGACACTGTTTCATCAGCTGATGTTGAGAGGAAATACTTTACTCTGAATTGTGTGGCAAATAGAAATAACACTCAATAATGATAATTCAAAGAGGAAGGTGACTAGGAAAAGCAACTGTCTGGCTCAGAATATATTTAAAGTTGTCATTTCACTTTACCTTACATTTAGTCTTATCCTTTGTGATATCTGTGTCTTCTTCTCTCCCCTCCAGTTCATTGCTGGGATGGCTCTGCCGCCTCCAGACCCACAGTTTGTGCTCAGAGGTACCAGTGCTGCAGTCCACACTCTGCACTTCTCCTGTGCAGGCCAGGAACCTGATATCCCCGTGCTTTTCTCTGGGTAAGGAAACCAGGATTTCTGGCTGCACTGAGCGTCATATGTTGTTTCCTTTTAAAACAGAGTGTATCTGGAGAAAGCAGCATTTTGCGTGGTTGTGAGTGATGGGGGTGTTGTCTGTGCATGCAGCTTCAGTTTTGGGGAAAAAAAAAAAATAGGAAAAGCATCAGACTGATCACCTGAATGCAGTGTTCACACTGAAAGCATCTGTTCCTACTGCCAGGTCTGAGAACGGGTTTATCCATGTCTGGAACCTGAAAACACACAGAGCGGACACAGCACTAGATGGCCATGGACAAAAATCTGTCTACTGCGTGAAGACAATGGGTGGGAAAGACAAACTCCTCAGGTTAGCAAAGCAGACAAAAACCAGGGAAATTATTCTTGTCTCTGTGATGTACACAACTGAAGGGGAAAAAGAAGGTGGGGGAAAAAGGAGTCTCTTAATCATGGAGCCACTCAAAGTCTCTCCAACACTTACGGAAATGCACTGAAGTACAAAAATACAGAAAAACTACAACAAAAAGTGGAAAAAAAGGCTACAATTGATTTCTTTATGATGTGTGTGACATCACAACAACTTGGGATCCATAGTGTCTTTATTACTGCACTGAGATCACATGAGATCTTTGGGTAAGGGAAATACACCTGGATTTGAAGTTGACAAATCTTTCACAGCTGGTTCTCAGGGAAGATGGATATAAAGAGTATAGAGGGAAGGGAGAAAAGGTAAGGAAAGAAGAATCAGAGATGGCGAGTGGAAGACAAAGTGAGCAAGAATACTGAGTTTCATGTCTTTGCTTTGTTGCAAAATATCTTCTGTTCTTGTTTAGCAAGGAAAGGTCGGTAAGATTTGTGTACTTTGGATTAGACAGGTGATCTAGAATAGAAGCCAAAGTGTCTGTATGATTAGGAGGTGTTCTGACATGTTTATCTAGAGAAGACATCTCATAATATACAGTGGAACTGATTAGCATTTATATTTCTTATCTACATAAGTACAATTATCAACACTCTTCTCCATAAAATCATACCGAATGAGCATTGTTTGTATAATTATAGAGTTTCCCATACCTCTGTTTTTGCTGTATAACAGTTCACATAGCAGTGCAATTTTAGGACAACAGTTACCTGTATTTTTTACTTCTCTCTTCTAAAGCTAAATCGTAATAATGTCTTGCATTGTTTGGATGCCCAGTGCTGTAAATGTTGTGTCAGTTTGTCACTCAGCTGAACAGTAGGTGGAAGTGTATTGATATTGAAAAAGTCCCAACAGTCTGCAGATTTACATCTCCTTTGTTTTGTTTTCATACTTCCATCAGGTGATACTGCTAATTAAAGTAAGACACGGATAAGGGATTTGTGATGACTCCTTGGTCCAGCTGGTAACATGACGACACATGCCCTGTGTTACTGTAGTTTATGGACTAGAAGCTTCTCCACAGTGGTACTTTGTTCCAGAGCCAGTGGGATCATGTAAATCTGCAGCAATTCATGCTGTGGCCTCCTTGGTGTTGCCACCTGGGAGCAGCCCCTGTGGGATGGAGAGCTGTGCCGGGGAGTCTGAGTGAGCTGCACTTGAACCTCGGCTATGCAGCCACTGGGGCTGTGGGGTTGGGTGTTTTAGCCACAGTGTTTCATGTTTAATTACTGCCAGTCCCTCTCCTGTGGTGTCTCTGCACATGCACAGTTCTGACAGCCCTCTGTGCCCTCCCTGTGGCTGTGGGAAGTTGCCTGCTGAGTAACTGTAGCTTTTTATTTATCTCTTATGCAGTCTTTGTTGTCTTGCTGTTTGTCTTTCAGCTGTCAACACATGACATTTCCATTTCTTTGCTAGGGTGAATGAGTGTTACATGTGTGACTGGGTACTTTTGTTTCCTTTTAAATTAGATCTAATCAATGGTAAAATGTAAGTATTTTTATTGTGAACGAGTTCCAATGCTTGTGAGACTTTATAGATATATGCATACACATAAATAGCATAACTGGGCTCAGTCATGTCTCTCTCCACATGGAAACAGCAAACTGGGCCCGCAGTGTGTCTGACTGGCTCTCAGGCCCCCCCTCCTCAAGAGAACCTCTTGGCCAGTTTTGCAGTTGGCAGAAGAGGGTGGTCTTGGGGCCACTGGGTTCCCCGACATTTAATGCAAGACCAAATCAGCACCCTCCAGGAGCTGTGCTAAGCTCAGTCCACTACTGCCTGTTGAAGGCCCAGTTTGAGTTATTGCCCTGCAGGCAGCCTGGGCTTCCGCAGACCTGCAGCTCATGGACAATTTGTTTTGCTGTAACAGTCAGGGGCGCGACCAGAGGATCTGCTTGTGGGATTTAGCAGAGGGACGGACTTCAGTGACGGATTCTGTCTTCACGGAGCATGTGGGATTCTGCAGATGCTCTCTCTTAAAGGTGGCACAGGGAGGCTGGCTAATGGCCACGGCAGCCAAAGGCCTGGAGGAGGTAGGAAATGTCTCTTTCTCTGCTGCTTGGGAGGTTGCTTTGGTTACTGAAATGAGATAGTTCAGGAGGGGAAACATCACTGCTCTCAAATTCTCTGCTCAGGACAGGGCAGCACAAGAAACCTTTGGGGGTTCTCATCACTAATTGTACTGCCACAAAGATGACTGAATTCTATAACTCACAATCTAAAAACAAGGATACCAGCCCGAGATTTGTCTGACATTTAAGTATTTGCAGCTGCTGCTGGTCTTCACATGCAGGAGTTTTGAAAACTCTTCTGGTGCTGTTGAATACTGGGAACAAGAGTCCTTCTGGAGAACTGATGGTCAGCAGGTCTGTCATCAGATGGAGGTGCTCATCTTCCCTCTGAACTGAGTCGGGTTTGGCAGAGCAGGGGAGGTGCAGGTGGTTTGTAACGTGATACGTGGTCTGTCACCCCGGGCTAATTCCTTAACTGGGACTGCAAATAGTTGAATTACTATTAGTGGCCAGAGGTTTGCTCAGTGTGAGATAATTGCAGGGTCCATGTCAGTTCCTACTGGATAAGTCCACATCTAATACCACTATCACTGCACTCACTGACTGACAGCTTTGTTGGCAATTTCCATTTCTGCTTTGTAGAAATCATAGCTTTGTTTTTGACAAGGGACTATTTGAGGACATCACACAAATTATTTTGAATGCTTGATGTCAAAATACCAAAATTATGAAAATATAAAAAAATGGCATAAATATGAAAAGAAATACTGTAGCTCACTGCAAATTGTTGATGAGCATAAAAGTTCACATGCTTTCCTGGTCTGTATCTTGAAACTAAAAGTTGAATATTTTATACACATGAAGTAATAAGTGCCTGTATTGCAAGAAAATGTGAACTTTTTATTATTCAGAAGTTAAGCACATATTTAAGTACTTTGTTGGCTCGCAGCCAGAATGTTCAGCCTATTATAGGACTAAGCCTGCAGACACAACCACTGCACCAGTAAATACAACCATTCTAAGCCCCGTACCTTGTTCTGATCAAACAAAGAACTCCCTCCATTTTACAGCAGTGCTCAATAATGTATAAGTTAAACAAATTGACAAATGCATTCTTGGGTCAGCCAGAGAAGCCCTGGTAATAAAGAATTAAATAATCATCTGATCCAAATAGAAGACATTTACCCCAGTGTCGCTTACAACTCATCTCTGGACTATTCTCATTTGTTTGCTTGTGCCCTGCAAGGGAGGATGATTTGCTGTCTCTTGAGGTAGAAGAGTTCTTTTCTGTGTGTGAACCTTTGGTTAGAACTGTGTCACGTTTCAATAAATTCACATAAGCTCCCATAACATATAGTGCTTCCAAATAGGCAGCACTGTGTGAGACACAGTACATTTGCAGCTTATGATTAAAATTAAGACTTAATAAGTGTTTATGCTTGGCTGGTGCCCAAAAAAAGAGTAATTTTGTCTTAAAGCAGGTTCAGTCCATAAATAATGAGATCTGAACAGGCATTTATTTGTTCATGATTGCATTTAAATCACCAATTATGAGTTACACGCACTTTTCTTGCCAATTTGCCAGAAACATGTTAAAAGCTTTATTAATGTGAAAAAGGGTGTGTTTCCTTGTGGCCAGTTTTAGCCACCCAGGAACACTATTAACCTCAGGCAAAGGCAAATCTTTCTTCTATTAAGCAAAACCAATATAAACACAGAACTTCAAGTTTTAGGTTACAGTTGTCAAAATATATGAAATAGTATTTATTTCTAAGGCTCAGTTACTTTTAATGCAGACAGTCTCTGGAACTGTCAGTCCAGCACAGGCAGCAGCTCATGGCTGCCTGCTTTCTGCACAAAGCTTTTCTCCTTGTGTTTTTCTTTGGCCTTTGCAAGCCCAGCTGTGGCCCGTGTACCAGTTAGTCAAGGTAAAGCGAAGAACGTTTGTTTTTTCCCTTTTAACCTGCAAAAGTGCATTTATCGCAGCACACTTACCCTTCCTTATTACGAAAAAGTTGCAGTTTCAGTCTTGCCTAGGAGGCAATGCCCTTTGGAGAGACAGTGATGAAAGATGCAAGATGAGGGCAGGTCATCTTCATATTTATAGCCCGTTTCCTGCCACAGCTAACTTGGTCATTATGTTGATAGCAAGAAAGTTGCCAAGAGAAAAGCATCTTTTGTTAAGAGTGTAGCTCCAAAGAACCAGAATTCCCAGCTGATCAAACTTTGGTCTGTTCCCAGGTTTGGTCTGCAGACTGGATGGCTCTTGGCTGTAGTCACTATTCCTCAAATCTGGAGAACAGTTTCCTGCCCTATTGCTCAGTGGCTTTAGAAAGTGTTCTGTATATTGTGAGCAGTGCATTGTACTCGCAGTCCTAGAGTGCAGCTGGCTTTTGGCAGGCTGGCTGACAGCCTCTAGAAATAGGAAGATGTTCTGGCAAGCTTTGAACTAAAGGTATGGGATTGGAAAGCCATCGCAGCTGCCGTGGTCTTGATTGATGGCTCCCAGAGGAGCCATATTTGTGTAATACCTCATCTTAGATGCTTAAGGAAATTCACACGACTGGGGCTGTCCAACAGCGCTGTCGGGCTCTTGCACTTTCTAAAAGAGCCCAGAATGGCTGATGATGTTGGATTTATCAAATGTTTCAAGTCGTTTAATTTTACAACATAATGCAGACCATTGTTTACTTAATTAAATGAAAAGATCACCTTGGTGATTAGGTGTGTGTTTGAGAAACAGCCATGTTCCTGGCAGCAAGGTTTTGATACCAAACAGCTTCTATTTCTCCATAGTTCCAGGCTTGAGAACCAGCCCAGAGTTGAGGCACTGCCACGTCAATCAAGAGACTCAAAACCTTCCAGTGCCAGACTGAAATGGCAGACTCCCCTGATCTTGCCTGCCATCAGCCAGAGGTGGAAATGAGCTACTGCCTTGGCAGAGGAATGACTTGCCCAATGTTTTAAAAAAATCCAGAAAGAAAACCCTAAAGCAGATCCGTAATTCATTACCATCAGTGCAAGCAACGGTGGAAGCTGCTTTGCAGAGAGAGCAGGTGTTTAACACAGCATTGTCTGACCCTGCTTTGAACAGGGTCAGACAGCATTGTGTTGGAAATACCTGTGTGCTGACACCACTCCAGCCTGCGACAGCCACTCATTCTGGGGTTACAATGTGTTAGTGCAGTCAGCAGTGAATAAAAAATCCTCCTTGGATATACACACTGCTTATATTTTCATGCAAGCTCTGTGTTACCATAACAGCACAGAGGAGAGAACACAAGTGTCCAGAGGTGATCATGGCCAAAAAATTCGCAACAGAGATAGAAAAAGAGGAAAGGAAGCAGGGCAACGTTTTCATATTAGGCAGTCTGCAGTATTATCTCTTGTGTGCACAATGTCATCTGCTGTTTGAAGACTAATACAGATTAAATGGAAGAGTGGAGAAGAGGATGTGTTCACTCGGGCAGTTTTGTGTGCCTTTCCTAAAACAATGTCCTTCTTTAGATAGCTGTAGATTCCCCTACAGCTCCAACTTAGCATGCATTCCTCAGTTTCCTCCAGACAGTTTTTACTGGAAGAGCTTATACTAACCTTAATCACCTTAAAAGACTTGTGTTTTTAACAGCAGAATTTTGACCTGGAGCCTGACCAACTCCTCTTGTTTTCCTGATGTCAGGTTCAGGTTCTGGAGCTGCCATCCAAGACATCAGTCTGTACCTTGAAGCCAGAGGTGGGTGCCAAGCTGGGCATGCCCATGTGTCTGAAGTTATGGCAGGTAAGGCAAGAGTGCCTGCTAATTGTGAAATGTTTTCCCTGTGATTCATTTTATATGAAGCACATGAATCTTTCTTCACTTGGATTTTGATTTATTATCAAACCAATCAAGTAATTATACTATTAAAGGGGGGAAAGATTTGTGAACATCCTTAATGTAACTTTCAGAGCTTTCCAAGCTTTAATGGAAGATTTGCAAATGCTCAGGGAAAGCTTTGTATCCTTAGGATAGATCCACTTTTTGCATCAATCAAGAGGAAAATGAATGCCTTACCAAAGCCACTTGTTTGATATGGTTTCTCACTGCATTAAGAATGATGAGAAATGATTGGGTTGCTTAAAAACAGTGATTTTAATGGCAGGTTGCATTCACTTCAATGCCCTCAGGACGAGGAAGCACTCTATGAACATTTCTATTCCAGACATACAATAGGAACAAAATATTCATGGTGGTACTGACTTCAGACAAAAAGATAAATAAAAGCAGTTAGTGAAAAGAAAGATCCACATTTGCAGAATACTTAGCAAATAATGTTTATGGGCTGCCAACAGTGAATGACAAGTAATACAAAAAGGTGGCAGTGGAGGTGGTTGGCTCGAAATTTCCAAAGAATTGGTGGCAAAGCTGATTCCCATTTAACCCCCTGACCACATGCTGTTACAGCTCTACAGGACCATCTCAGCTGATGCCAAGTGTGTAATTCCTGAAGGCTCATCTGAAAATCAATCAGAGTTTCAGGCCTTAGTGTCTTCGCTCAAGGTCCTGAACCAACTGAAATCCAGAGAAATTCAGTTGTTGACGTCAGACAAAAGTAGGAGAGGCCACAGTTCAGGTCCCATGCTGTAATTAAAGACTAGAAAAAAATTAGAAGGAAAATCAAATAGGCTGATTAGGCTTTTATTAAACAAAATTTCTCCTAAAAATGCAATCAGTGTTCAGTGCTTGATGAAATTAATGGGGCTTTCTGTCTCCTGGACATTTTTTAATAAGATGGAGATAACTGAGGAAATGTTCAGTGTTGAAAATGTTGTTGCCTGTATAAGAAGTCCTCTGTCTTGCCATATTTTCTACATGCATTAATATTGCTATTCCTCTAGGAAGCAGAGCAGGTGCAGAGACTTAATTTCATGTAGTTTTTAATTTTGTTGCCAGTGGGGATAAAGCAGAGGACTGGGAACCGGGAGAGGTAAATTATTACATGCAGATTCTGTCTTTGAGAACTCACCATAACTTCCTAGACTGCACCAGGCAAGTATAGATAATCCCTTACAGTCTCACAGCTGTGTTTGCTCTTTTACAAATGTGTGCAACTTGGTTTAAAAGCATGGGGAGGAGGATACCCTTAAGGGCAAATAATTACATGTGGTGTACCAAAGCGATGCTCTGCATTCTGTTCTGTGGTTGCACTGGAAGTGGCTCTGAGTAAGCCTGTAACCATAAAACAGGAGAACACGAGCTACCCCAGCTGCACCCCTTCCTGAACAGAGCCCGTCCAGGATTTCACTGCACAAGCCTGTGTTGGGTAATACAGACATACCCAGGAGATGAGCGCTCCCAACCCAGTGCTCATGGGCAACGCGTTGCTTAAGAGACTATTTGATGTTGGTTATGGCACAGTAAATTAACAAGTTGAAACAGAAGCTGACAGGGAGAGAGCTCCAGAATGGTCTGAAGGAATTATGCTCAGGGCAGTTGTCCAGCAAGAGCTGGGGGGCTGCAGCCAGGGACCATCGTGTTTTGTGTGCCAATAAACAAAGATGTGTGGCTCAGGGACACAGCAGACCCCACCAGCAGCAGTGTAAGTGACAAACTTTACTACAGAGCAGAAGGCAACTGAGGCTTAGGTTAGGCTCGTAGATGAAGCTTCACTGGCTTCTCCTAAGCAGTAAAATGCTTGCAGCTGTTTACCCTGTTATTTTTCAGCACTTTCCCCCCTTATTTTTTAAGGTCTATCCTTAAACATATTAGATCATTCAAGAGGTTTTTTTCTTGTGAAGATTTATGTTCTTAAATACATTGTCCCTTCAGTTTCACACCTTCCTGCTATTACTAATTGGGTGGAGTAGGATTTGCAGGAGAAAGGATAGTCTTCCCTTAAATTTTTTGCACTCCCTGGGGAAGGCATCATGTTGCGTAATGGTGCAAACAAAATAATTCAACAAGAATAATACATGTCGAAACTGGAAATGCCAAGTTATTACTTTATATAAACTATACCAATTATTCCTGTTGAGTTGACAGCAGATCACCTTTTCTTCCTTCCTTGACAGTTATCCAAATGCAACAACAAAACGTTCTGCTTAGGAAGAGCAGTGATTTATAATTTAATTTTTCTATTAAAACAGAACATGAATGGTGAGACTTTCTCCAGCAGGGTCCGTTATTAGAAACTGAAATAAGCAGGCTGTTGTGAAGCACTGCTTAAGAACTCCCCTGATCTTTCAATAGCTTTTATTGTTGAAGTTCATGTTCTCATCGAAATATTACACTTCATATGGTTAGGAAAGTCAGGAAGAAGTAGTGTGGGCGACCTTCATTTCACAGGAAACAGTATTTGGTTTTTAATATAGACCAGTCTTAGATCTGACTTGCAAATTACTGGTTTTCAAATCTAAGCTAAGATACTCACAGCACAAAAAACCCTGGGTTTTGCTTGGCATTTCCCAAAATGCCAACCTCTCACCTGCCTCTCCTACCTGCGTGAGGGTTATGAGCTCCTGTGAAAGCTGTTTGGAGTAAGGAGAGGAGCTGCCCCTGCCCATCCATACCACGTGTCACTGGCTAATGACAGCTACATCTTCTATGAAACCTCTTCTGAGGGAGTCTCGTGCTGACAGAAGAGCAGCACAAATAATTGTGGGGTTTTTTTCATGCTTAAACTGGGGGCTTTTTTCAAACTTAAAAGTACCTGTGAAATACTTTGCTTTGCCTTGAAGGTTTTACCCTTTATTAAATATAAATAAAATCTAGAATGTTCATTTCATTCAGATTTTTTTAAAATTTTTCCATGGTATCAAAAAGCAGATACTCTTCATCCAAAATACCTGATGAGTTAACATTAATTCACATGTATTTGACATATATTCATTGCTCTGATGCTGTACTATTTTAGCACAACAAAAATTTGACAGAAAAATTGTTCACAGTTCTGGGCACTGTTAGAGACCTGCTTTGTGGGCCTTTCTAGCCAGAGCATGCTCCCTACCTTTTCAAAGGAAAAGGGATCTTAAAGGAAGGAAGGACATTCCTGCAAGATCCCAGGTGTAGACAGACCCCTTCAGAAGGATGATGCAGGGGATTTCCTACATTTGCAAGGATTTCCCCTTAGAATCATAGATTCGTAGAATTGATTGGGTTGGAAAAGACCTCAGAGATCATCAAGTCCAACCGTTGATTTCCTTCTTTCAAGGGGCAATGTTATTCCCTGCTCAGTGAGAGCCTTTCCTCATTCAAACACTTCTCTAGGCTGAATAACCGAAGGAAGCACTTCGGGCTGTTACTCAGCAGTCGTGTTACCCAGACCACCCATCCCCCCTTAGTTCAACTCCCGCAGAGAAAATAATAACCAATGGGAGAACAGCCTGGACCACTAACAGAGCCAGTGAGCCTTTGGTTTGTAACACGGCATTGCCAGCCAGTGACTTTGACCTCATTCAATAATGTGATACAAGTAAAAATTAATTCTTTATGTCTTTCACTTTTATTTTGAGTTGAATGCCAAGTAAACAAATCCTGTAGAAGCAGACAGTGTTTGGGAAGATCTGAATAGGCAATTGGATACATTTCTTAGATGTGCCTACATGAGGTGGTCAGAGAAACCAGTATCTATTTGGATGTTTCTTCTCCTATTTAAGAAATAACTGGCATTAACAGATGCCTCTTTTTTTAGTTGTTTTTCATTAGGGATTTGCATCTTCACTCTTGTAACCAGTTACTGCTTACGGGATCATTAGTCTTTTGGCCAGAGCCATGATGAATATTTTCCTTAAGTGTGACATGTAATCCAGTAATGTTCCCTTCTTTGAGTTATTTCAGGGGCTTAAATAAATTAGGTGTCTGCCCAGGGTGCCGTGCCCTTTGGCCTGTGACATCATTAATCAAAATAGCTTTCAATTGGTTACAGTGGGACTTGGCGCCCATTAACCCCTTGGTGACTCACCCAGAGGTTCCTGACATGGAGGCTCAGTGCCTTGAGCACGGGGCTGCACTTGGGTACAGGATCCCTCTGTGTAACTCCATACTTGGCAGTGTGGAACTGGAATCCTTAAGCATGGCACTTCTGTCAGTGCCAATAAAGGACTGGATTGCTTGATACTAACTCAGTTGCTCTGTGAAATTTTTTTTAAGCAGGACAAAGTTCAGACCATGAAGTAAAGCTCCTGAAAACTTCAGACAGCCTATTTTCAGGTGTTGCAGAGGGCAATAGTTTGGATTTTCAGAGAGGTGTTCTATATCCATGTGTTTGTATATATATATATATATATGTATGTATGTATGTGTGCATGTGTATGTTAGCTATGTATTATATATACAGAATTTAGAATTTGATATCTAGATATAAACCCCCTAAGTACATATTACCTAGTAATGTGTTCTGTAAGTGGATGGATTATCAAGATTTGACATTCACAATTCTAAACACTTTTCCACTTTTATGCCAGTCAGCATTTTCATTTATTTCCTTGGTGCTTGGACTGAAATCTACCTTGGAATGGTAATTTTCCTTACAGACTATTTACTTCTCAAACAATTTTATTTTTCTCTTGGTCAGCTCAGCTGTGGTTCACAACCTTTGCTTCTGGCTGGCTATGAAGACGGATCAGTGGTCCTCTGGAATGTGACAATGGGAAAAGTGTTGAGTCAACTCGTTTGCCACCAGGAGCCAGTGATGAGCCTTGACTTTGACTCAGAGAAGGCCAAGGGGATCTCGGGCTCATCTGAAAAGGTGCTTCGCATCTGGAGCCTCAATGAGCAACAGAACCTCCAGGTCAGGATCACTGGCCCTCTAGTGTCATTTATCCCACTTTGCACTAACAGTTTGATAGACTAAAAAAATATTTAGTCATGAAGAGGAGTTGTTGCAGATCTCTAGCTAATTAATCACAGACTGGTTAGAATGTCTGTGCTATGTGACTAGACTTAGCAAAAGATGGTGAGGATTTAAAAAAAAAAGAAAAAACCCCCTCTCTCACATGTTTCTGGTTTTACCAAAGTTGCAACAGGCACACAGGCCTAGCATTACTCAAGCCATTGCCTCTGTATCTTCATTTATCACGTTAGTAGTATCCAGCTCTCGGAATGTCATTATAAATGAGTTATAAAAAATCAGAAACAAAGGATTGCTTTTCCAAAGGTTCTGCTTGAATGGCTAGAGCTTTCTTTCCACTGTGGGAAAGACAGAAGTATTCCATGAAATACTTCACAAACAAAAAGGAGTAGCCCAACTAGAACCAAGAGGACAAGAGCTTTAGGCAGCCTTTGGCACCAACAGTGCCCAGCCAGAGACAGAGACAATGAGGCAGTGGCTGTACCAGTTTGTGTCCCAGCTACGGTACCTGGAGCGGCTGGTTTAGAAGGAGTTGCATAATCACCAGTTCAGGCCATGTTAGTGAATGGCAATAAATACTGTTTTTATCTAGACAACCTTAGCAAGTGTTCCAGCAGAGCCAGGGGTTAAGGAGGATTTAACTAAGTCTGAAAACGAAGGGCATAAATGAAGGCTCATGGACATTAAAATGGCCCATGCGTTGCCTCCACTGCTGAGTACATTAACCTTTTTAAAGTGGCAGTGTTCCATGAACAATGGAGAAGACCTGACCCTGTGTGCCCAATGCCATCCTTGAGAAGAGAGCTGTGGATATACCAATTCATGGAAGAATAATAAACACCATTTCAGCTTGCAGCTTTTATGGAGATTTTTTTAGGTAATGGGGCAAATTAATGCTGTTTTCTGAATGGTGCTACAGGAAGAACAGCACATGCTGGGGCATCCAGTGTTGACTTATCTCCAGAGGGACACTATAAAGGTGTGGAATCACCCCAGAACCAGCACTGATGGGGTGGCAGGGCACTGAGTGTGTGTGGTGCAAATGCATCCAGCTGAAATGCAGTTTGGGGCACCCGGCACTGACCGTAATAAAGACACAGTGAAAGAGGCACTGTAAACTCTGAACAAGGAGTGAAGGTGTTTTAAGCCACAAGAATGATACACAGTTGTTATGGTTTGGGTTTGTTGTTTTTTGGTCATGTTTGCCCTCCCTTTGCCCAGCCTTTCTATCACTGTTGGCACCATCTGCACCCAGTGTCCTTTAGCTTAGGGGAGTGGAAAGAAGGTGAGCAATCCCAGCAAGAAACCTGGTATTGAGACTAGTTCTCTAAGGCCAAGGTGTCAGAAATCGGACACCATGACAGGCTTCTTAAAGCTTCAAATACTCCAATGGTAGAGAGGAAGTTGTTCCTTCATATTAATTATAGCATAGCTTTTTCCTAAATTCAAAGAAAATACTGTTCTTCACAGCACATTTCAGTTATGAGTTAACCCTAATGAAGGGCTACAGGTACGACTCATGGGAAAAACAGTTGTTCACCTGAAATATTCCAGGTATTGTTTTTCACAAGGTATTCACATTCCCAGGAGACATAGGATTAGCTACACCCTCAGCACCTCACACTAAGAGATAGTAGCTTTTCTCAGAAGAAACTTAAATTCCTAGTATTACAAGCTACAAGCAATGCTCCTGTGCTTCACGCGAGTATGAATGCCCTAATAAAATGCATCTTTCTTATGAGCACTAGAGATTGTCAAGGACATAGATTAAGTTTTTTTCCACTATTGCATTAATAATATAAACCAGATGGGGATTTTTTTTCCCTGACATTCCAGGTACCTGAGGTAATGGTAGACGTTGGAAAGCCACTCAGTGGCACATTATTTTTATTCTAAAGAGTTTTAATAAGTAAACGTGGTGCATTGCTATCTGCTGTGGAGAAATAATGACGCAATGATGGCACTTCAGCTCTGTTTTAAGTGGCAATGTTCCAGTGTGTCAATGAATAGATGATGAAGGTAACTGCACAGTTTATTGCTATGGGGAAAGTTTGGTGCATTGTCTTCTACAAGAAAGTTGCTGAAATCATCCCTGTCAGCAAATGGTGGGATTGGTTATGAGCCTTCTGATTTGGATGAGATAGTGTAATTATGTGATGAAGTTTGTGGTAGAATGTCAGAGGTAAACAGCTTCTGCAGGTGAATAAACAAAGCAGAACTAAGAAATCTGACAACCACAGAAGCTCCTTTATATATGGCAAGAAAAAGAATTCTGTAAGATATAAGTTTTGTTAGTTTGGTTGCTGAGGCTTTTCCCTAAAATACTTACGTTTAGGCTGCTGCTATTTTTCTAATAAGCAGAGGGCTTACAGAGATATTTTAGATGTAAATGCAAGTGTCCTTGGTCATGACTGGCTGAAAGCAGCTCACCTCTTTGTTTTTACCTCTTTGTTTTCTTAATTACAAGCTGGTTTTCTGGTTAGGAGATTACCTTGGTATGCACTTGACTACTGTAGTTAGTGATTTACTGTATTGAGTCTCTGGATGGCACAAATCCTGGCACTAGGAGTTCACCTGGCTGCATATACCTTGAACAGGTTGTTCTTTGTTTTGCTTTTCTCCCTCACTCTTGTAGTTGCAGATCATGCACAAATGCCCACTGTTCCCTCATGTTCCATAGCCAAGAGGCATCACCATTACAGGCTTCATTTTCAAGTTGTAGCCTGCTGATGACATGCCATTTTTCCCAGTCGCCCTGATTTTGCCATATGGATCTTGCCCACGTAATTGACAGTAAGGATGGGAGCACCACGCCCAGGATTGGTTATAGCCATTAGCTAATAATCTCAGTTACAGAGCAAGGCCCATCTTACCTTTGCCAGGCTGGTGATGTCAGTAATGAATGCTCCCTTGCCAGGACATTTATGCCAACAAAAATTCCACTGAGGCCATGCTGCATTAACCTAACGTGGAGAGTTTGGAATATATGTACTAGCAAAAAGGACAGGTTTTACAGTAGTAGCCCCACAAAAAGGCCCCCATACAGCCTCCCACTGCTCATAAGGCTTGAGCCAAACTCAGGACTCAGGTAGATGCTACCACAGCTTTACTGGGGGTCTATTGGGGAGGGCCACAGTAATAAATAGCAGGTAGTTAAAACTTCAGCTCCAAATCTCACCCTGGAAGTATTGCAGAAGCAGGGAAAATATATGGCCTTAGCTCTCACTGATGCAGCTCATGCAAGAATAGCTGGAAAGAAAGGGCAAAGCTCTGTGGGCTGGTGCTCAAAACCTTGACTCAGAGCCTCACCTGTGACAGAATATAAATAGCTTTAAATGTGAAATAAACTAAAAACATACAAGGGATGGGTTTATTTTTAGAGAATGGTGCTGGAGATGAGGAGGCTCAAGTTAAGGTCTTTTCCAGCTCTGTCTATAGTTGTTCTCACTAAGCACCACCTACCATGTGGTAAAAAATTCCACACTCTGCATGACACTGGTGTGTATGGATGAGCACCTACACCTGCTAAGGCCCGAAAAGATTCCTTTTTCTTCTGTTTTGAACAATTAGAACTCATCTGTAACTTTTTCACACAGGTTTACAAAACACATCAACTTGTCAACGCTGGCATATCTGATATCACCATCCGTCCAGACAAGAAGATTTTAGCAACAGCAGGGTGGGATCATCGCATCAGGATCTTTGGCTGGAAAAAAGTGAAGCCCTTAGCAGTGCTGGACTATCACACGGCAACTGTCCACTGTGTGTCCTTCTCAGATCACAGAAACCCCCGTGAGAGACTGCTGGCAGCTGGCTCGAAAGATCACCGCATCAGTGTCTGGTCAATATATACCGAGACGTGACACCTTCTGCACCGTCATGGACTAGGAAAACAGGATTGGGGAAGCAATTCCTAACACTGTAATTCAGACCTGAATACAGGGAAGTAGTAGAATCTGTCTCCAGGCTGAAGTGACCAGGTTAATTCTTAATGCTGCTTGTTTAAGCTGCAAGTTTTGTTTTCCAGAGAGGGAAGTAGATTTTTAAAATTCATAACAAGCAGAAAAAGGCCAGTCACAAGCAAGACACAGAACAAGTCAGTTTGGGTTCTGCTACAGGTTTTGCAACAGCTTTTCTTTGGCAGGTTGCTGAAATAACTTGGGCCAATATCTTTTGTGAAAAAGGACTGGAATCCCTCAAACTGTGGTGGGGGCAGAACATGTCTCTTTGTAAGTCATTTATGTATCCAAGAATCTGAATCAGTGTAAAGTATCACTCTTTCTTGAAAATTTATACCCATTAAAACACCTCCAGTGGTTTCTCATTGTCAGTTACTTTTTCTTCCCTGTAACTGAAAGGCTATCAGAACAACCTTGATTTGTTCACACTTCTGTCAAGTTTCTAACTTAAACCAACAGCCAGGAATGTGACTAGGGACGGCCTTTGGCATTTATGAATTTCATTATGTCTTCTGTCACCTCAAGCCTCACAATTAATCACAAGAAAGGAAGGGAAAAAAATCTTCCCCTGCACTGCACTGCAAAGCCATGTAAAGCCTTTTACAGAGCAGTGCTAAATCCTACCCAGAGACTGACGAGCTGAAGGATTTAAACTCAGCAATCCAATTAGCGCCCTTCTCCTTGGAGAACTGGGGGTAAGTTTCAGCATGGCAAGTCTGGGATTCAGCTACACAACTCTCATTAACATTGAGGGGAATCACATGGGTAAATCCTTGTCCACACAGTGCAAATGGCTCCATTAACTTGTCATCTCTATGGTTGTGGAAGCTGAAATTCATTCATGGAGGGTTTTTTTGTTTGGATCATGAAGCAGCATTTGCATTCTTCTTAAGCACATTAGACACACCCCAGTGTGTTCAGAGCCATCTTACTGCTGGATTTGGCCAAAAAGCTGCAGTGACAACTGTGTCCAGGCTGGGCACTGCTGCTGCTTTCTTGGAAATAATTGTTTCTGCACTGTAGAGAGCTTGAAATCAAAGAAAAAGGCATCAAAAGTGTAGTGAACAGCAACATCGAAGACTTCAGAAATTATTTCAGGAAAAAGACACATGCAAATTAAGGTCTGGGTCGGTTATCCAGCTGCGCTTTGCAGGCAGAGATACTACTGGACTGAAAGCTTTAAGCACCCAGCCTTATGTTCTTTCCATTAAAGCACAGGATCAGGATACTGTTGCCAGGCTTTTATAAATAAAATGTGGCCTTACACATTTTAAGTGTAATGACACTTTAAATAATGCATTTCTTTGGTTATTTCTTTACTATTCAGTAGCTGCATGGAGGATCACATTGCAGTTGAAAGTTAAAGCCTAATTTTGAGTGATCCTGAGTCAAGGGGAGGTGATGGTGTTCATTACATGTACCAGACAGAGTTGCACACAGTAAGTGCTCCATCTCCACCCATCATCCACCTCCCACACAGGAATTGCTGCTCACACTGTACAAGCAGCTCCAGCCACAGCCTTACAGAATGAGGGTCTGTCTCCACACACTGCAGCTGAAAGAAACCTTTTCTTTTGTTCTTTTTCCTCTTTCTTACAATAGGTCAGAACTGACATAAATACATATAGAAAGCACTGTTGTGTGTGGTCCAGGGACCCGTCCTAGGGAGCTTGCAAAGAGATTCCCACTTGGCTGTCCTGTCTGTCACACCACACGTGGCCTGGAGGGTGCAAGTGTTCCTCTTCAGCCTGCACTGCTGGGCAACTCCCACAGGGCTGAGGTGTAGGTTTAATGCTCATCCAGCAGGAAATGAAATCCAGGGCTCCCCCATCTTGGGCAAATGGTCACTGTAGGAAATGAGAAGGGCCGAGCCTGGTCCTGGTAGAGGAGTAATTGCACTTTCCTCTTGTCCTTTAGGCCGGGAAAGGCAGCTGTGCCACCAGAGCACAGTGTGAGCGGTGATAAGCCAGTTTCCAGACTGACTGAAGCAAGGACTAAGATGCAAATCTCCAGCACTTCAGGGCAGCTCCATGCTCAGCACACCCCTTGCTCTGAATGCCAGTTAGAAGCACCTGATGCTCCAGGGACATTGTGAGGTGCCAAGGCATGGGTGAGCCTGGCTCCTGCTCCTGGCATTAGTGGCTCACAGCGACCCCCACCCAGTTCCAGCCCTTGGGCCCCAGAGCAGTACACAAGGTGCATCTGTCCTGGACACCTCTGCATCTTACAGCCACTTAGGAAATACCTTTTGATGCAAATACCCCGGCATTGGCACAGTGGCAGACCCCTGAGAGAAAGGATTAATACCCCATGCCTTAATAAGAGCACTATTAGATCAGAGCCTGAAAGTTAGGAATTCCTGAGGATACTATTTTCTCTGAAAAATGCCATTTACTGTCAACATCTGTGTCTAAAGTAATTATGGAGACTCACAAGGGATGTTTAGATTTACAAATCCTTTGGAAGATAATTTAAAGATAACTGTGTGCTGTCACATCTAACTTAGTGCCTTTTGCTGGGAGTTACATATTTATGTTCGTCTGAGTACGTAAAGTTAAAAATAAACTTAGTCACACAAGTACAGATTGAAAGTGAGGGCATGAACTGCATCTTATAGCAGGCAGACACAGAGGTAAAGAATTTCATCAGCTTCAAGAGGAAGGACACAGGTTGCAGAGCTGCTTGCAAGAACAGACCCATCCTATACTTCCCATTACCAAAGCACTATCTACGTCATACTTTTGCACATTAGAACTAATTCATTAACACTTTCCATCACTACTGATTTTCTTTAAACATACAGTAAACAGATTTTTCTTTCATATTATAGTTTCCTTGAAATAAGCAACCAGACTACATGAGTTTAATTTAGAGCTGAGCCTAAATGCCATAGTTGGATTGTGAATTACAGTCTTCTAAAAGTTTATTTGCTTAAGGAACTAACCTGGACTTCCCCAAAGAAGAATGATTTCCAACAGGAAGGACAGTCTGTATGGTATAGACTGTGAAACACAGTTGTCTGATTATGTCTGTAAAATACAGTAGTCTGATTGCATCTAGGAAACTAACACTTTTTTTAAACTAAAAAAAATAATTTAAAGCTCTTTACAATTGTGCCATGAGCATGGTTATATATGGTGAGGATTTCAGCTGACTTACTTAGCAGGAAGGCTGTGAATGAAGAGCCACCTTAAGCTGCTGGAGTCAGTTCTGGAATCTCACCTGCCAGTAAGGAGCAGGGCTAGCCTGTACCTGGTCTAAAGGATTCAGGAGTGAAGGTGATGACAGCTAAATTATTACAAAAGGCTTCCTCCCAAGAATCACTGTCTTTGGCACTGTGAGAGGGAAAAAAGCAACCAGCATTCGTAAACTAACAGAAATAAATCCCAAATACTAGCATTTGTGCAGCAATTACATGGAATATTTATCATCACTGGAATGAATGGTGATCTCTGACCTTCTAACATTATTTGCAAATGAACCCATTAGTTACAACCCCTTTCTCTTATCAGTACATGAGCCATAAAGCATTGCAGTCCTAAGTGTAGATGAGCAAGGAAAGAGAAGATTAACTGCGTTTGTAGTAATGAGTGAAAAAGGAAGTAGGCTGGGGGCCTGCAATGAGACAGTTGTTAAATTTAGCCCTATACAATGCAATTGCTTCAACAAGCCAATAAATTACTCTTTGCAGCTTGGCTTGGATTGTTGCAAAGGTTTGAGTTTAAAAGAGCAGATTTTTATAGTTAAGTCAATATTGGTTTCTGGACTGCTTTTTGTTTTTAGCACATTTAAGATGCATCTACAAAGCCAACTTACAAATTAATAAATCTTTCCTTTAATTCACCCTGCCAAGAACTAAGATAGAACACTGACTACTGCAGGAGCCATGTTAGTGATGTAAACCAAAGGACTAGGGATTAAACAAGGATTACCGAGCGCTAAATCAATGTGTTTCCTTTTCTGGCTGTGTGTCTGTGGTGTGAAAGTATGGATCATTACATAAAACATGGCACGTGACTGCCAGGATTAATACTAGACAATGTTACAGCAATGCTGAGACACAAGGTTTGACGTTGAAGCATGACCAGTGTGCTACCAAGGAAGTGACAGCAATGACTAAGGAAGAAGGCATGGGGGTTTCCGACGCTCCGTGGTATTCTGAAATTCCAGCCTGGATCTCCCTTCTAGAGCAGGTTTTCCAAGGAAACTTGGCTGTGTTTATCCATGTCCTACTCTTCTGGGGCATGCTGGAGGTTTCTTTTATAACGTGAAGAAAACTGTCCAGAATTAAGATCATACTGGGCAGTTTTGGCAATTCATTTAAGGATGTCACAGTATCAAATTAAATGAAAACATAACCTCTCAGTTGTGAATGTTTTGCATATCTGATTAATGGTATGAACTACATCTGTATGTGCTACCAGCAGTGCTGTGCACTGCTTTATTCTGACTTACCTCAGAGGAACTCATGCAGTTTGGTATTAGAAGAGCAGAAAGGGGAATGAGGGGATAAATCAAAACAAAGAAGCAAGTTGCCCCTCTAAGTTAGGTGATATGAAAATTCCAGAAAGCACAAAGGGCCTTGAAGCAAACCAACTCCAGCAATGGCCAGATTCCTTATGGGAAAAAGACAAGGATGGCAGGAAGAGAACCCAGGATACATAAATGAGGGCAGCAAAAAGCTACAGAAACCCTTTGGCACTTTCTGGACAGCAGTGATCTCTCTTTCCTACCAGCAGCAGGGCTGATTGATTCTGATGATGTCCAGATCAGGGAATGTAGGTTGGATGTTAAAATGCTGAGCCATTATTCTGCTCCATAGCTCTGGCATCCCATGCAAGCAAAAGTACATTTTCCAGGCACCCACTGCTTGCTATAAACACATTCTGACACAGGTAAGAAGAAGATGGGTGTGCTGGACCTATGTAATAACTTTAACATGGCAGAGAACATGGCCATGGCATTTGTCGTAGATACGAAATCCCAGTGATTCCTGGATACATTGTCTCGACACAAACGCATCTGGGCTGCTCTTAACAGAACACTTACACTAAGATTTCTCTGCCTCAGATATTTTGATGGCATGCAGACCTGGCATCCCGCTAAATAGAGACATTGAGTCTTTATGGTTTTATCTCTTGAGCCCATCTGGTTTGAAGCAGTTGACAACAAACAGGAAAGGGAATAGAATGAAAGACTCACTTTATGCTTGCTGAAATAAAAGAAATGTGCAAGGTAGTGCTCAGTAAGGGGCTGCTGCACTCACCTCTCACCACCCCTTCTCTGCCCTTCTCAGATGATTGGAACAGGACAGCTTTTCCTGCAGCTCCTGCACTCCCAGTGCTGCTCTCGCTGCTCATGGTTGGAGCTCACACCCCAGCCAGGCTGGGGGAGATGGGGAACCATCTGCCCCTTGGAACAAGAGACAATGGGAGCATGAACCAAGTGGATGAAAAACCAAACAGAAATGCAGAGCCCTCATCCAGCAGCCAAGCCAAAACCACTGACAAAACTGACACTGCAAATACCTCACATAAAGGTGCTTCAGTCAGTTTTACATGTTGTTTTTTCTAGTTTTAACTTCCTTTTTGCAATTCACAGCCCAAGCGTGCCAGTCGGAGTCCCTGGGCACCTGTGCAGTCACCCCTGTTGCAGGCAGGCACCAAGCACAGCAATGGCCCCTGAGGTGCCCTGTCCTGCCCACGGGGGCACCCGCTGGGTCAGCTCCCAGGATGAACTTCAGGGAGGAAGAGACTATGCTGTGCTGCTCTGCCTTCTTACAGAATTAGGCCCTAAATGAGACTTTTCTGGCTTTTGTTCTTAATTACTTTGTTACTAGTGCAAATTTATAGTTTTAACCTAAATAGAAGTGAGTGATTTATTGTAATTATTTTGTATAGGCTGCTCTTAATAAACTTTTTTTAAAAATCTGGAAAAACATTTAATTTCCCATATGGAAAGAACACATTTATCATACTTTACTCAGATATACTTGGCCAACTATTGCACATATACGCAAAACATATGTGACAAATTCAAGGCTGAATTTCATAAAACAGAAATGCTCTGAAATGTGATATAATAAATATATTACACAGACATATGTGGCCAATTTATAAAACTATGGTATCTTTGGTAAATTTATAATAGGTCATTTCTATTAATGGAGGGGAAGGAGTGCATTTTTTCTGGCATATGCAACACACACAGTACTTTACATAGATGGTGGGCCTTTGGAGAACAGACTTGTACATACATAGTGTATATGGGACGTGTCTGTGTTTTTGAAAATTAATGTATATCTTCACCTTTTTGCATTGACTGTGTGGGCAACATACTGGTCAGGAAAAAAAGGTACGAAATACTGTTCTTGGAGATTTGCAAACCTCTAATACATTAACTAGATTCCCACAGGCAATGAGTGTCCCACTGTATTAGCATGTTTTATGTGCACATGTTCTGCTCACGATAATGGCAGTAACAGAAATCTTTGGGTACAGTCACTTTCATCCAGTTGTGTGAAACACCTGTGTAAACTGAATATCTTATGATCAATTTAAGTAGAATAATTAAACGAAGAAAATAAATGCATACATTGAGAAAAACGTTGCATTCATACTCATCTACAGGCCTGTACACGAGCAGACTGGACTCTTCAGAACACCAGCTTGGAGCAACAGCTGAACCTTTGATGGCTGAATCTAACTCACAGCTTACTGCCCCTCCTTATTTATGCCTGGGTGCCTCAAAGTTCAGATATTTGCTTTATAAAAGAAATATATATATTTTCTTCTCGGCTTGCGTATTTGCAAGCTCTGGAAAAATTCTTCTCCAAGGATTCGTTCTCTGCGCGTGCAGGACGCACCACGTGCCATGCCCGGCTCTTCCCTCTGGAGGGAGCCGGCTCTTCAGGCGGGGCCGGTCGAAGTGAGCGCATCCCCCTCCTCTACCTCCTCCCCCTCCCCCTCCCCGGCGGTCCCGGGGCAGCGGTACCCGCGGGGACAGCCCAGGGTGACCCCGGACACTCTGAAGGCATCGCCGCCTACACCGGCCGCTCCGCACAAATGGTGGCTCTGGCCAGAGCATCGGCGGCCTCCGCGTGCTGCAGAGAAACCGCGTCTGCTTTCAGCCCACCAGGAAACCCACCAGCAGAAGGCACAGCACCACGAACCGGCACATCCATGTGTACACACACGCTCTTCCCCCGCCTGCCAGCCCAGCCGTGTTCAGCAGGCTCACGGCAGCTTTTTGAGCTCCTTGGGCGAAGGTGCTGAAACCTGCTGTGCAGGTACTGCTACGTTTGCTCTTCTGGAGTGCTCCAGGAAGCAGGGCTCACCTTCCACCCCCCAAACCTAACCCGTGGGTGTCTAATTTGTTTCCAGTGGCTGCAGGGATCCCTTTACACTTGCAGAACATTACACAGCACGAGTGAACCTGCTTTCCTTATTCTTGACAGTCCAGATCAAGGTGCCACTGCCCCTTGGCGAGGGATCCCAGCACCACAGGCTGCAATCCAGTCTCTGGAGAGAAGGGGGTCTGTTTGGCAGGGAAGGACAGCGCTCCAGGTGAGGTGGCCCTGAGCCATGGCTCCTTTGTAGGGATGTACTGGAAGCCCCTAGCTCATGGCAGAAGACCCACACTGTCCCCCGGCAGGCTGGTGTCTGCAGAATACCTTTTTATGCTTACTACAGTCCTTGGGTCATTCTCCACACTGCAAGAAACTGCTATACACATGGTAACATGAAAGAAACCAAAGCAGTTACTCCCCCTAGCCATGGCCATGTGTACATCGCGTGGGATTGACTCAAGATGCCAATATAACACCCCAGGATGCTGAGAGGTTATCTGCTGGGGATCACCTTCACAGTTCTAGCCAAAGCAAGTTCTAGGGTTTCCCTGAAGAGGAGGAAAGACTAAAGTGAATAACCATGAAGTGTGTAAACAGTGTGCATGAACACCACCTGCACACAGAAGTCTCATTCCCATGCTCCTATCCAACATTGAATTTAGTCAGATCCATTAGCAATGAAAAAATTAAACCAACAACCGAAAAAGACATTTCTGAAAACTAGAGCTATCCCCAGTATTTGGGGTAAATGATCAAGCCAAAGCTGCCCTTGTTTCACCTGCCTAATCCTGTATTTATCCACTGAGCTAAGTGACGTGGTTTTCAGACCTCAGGAGCAATCAGTAAAGTCAGCCTGTACCTCTGGAAAGTAGTGCTACATGGCTAATTTATTCTCTAGCTCTGTTTAGAAGAGACAAAGGGTGCTTGTACCTTCCATGCTTGGGCCTGTTTTACCAGCAGCTTTCAAATACAGTGTTCTGTGTGACTCGAGGTGACCACAAGTGGAAGCACTGTCTGGAAATACTGCTGCCCTCTCTTTGAGTATGTGCTGTGCACCTTGGTGACAGCGGGTACTGAGTGAAGTGTAACCAGACATGTAATCAAATCATACAAAGTCATTTGTCAAATGAATCTGCAATATATACATAAGGCATGGCCTATACTTGAAATGTCTCAACTAACTGGCTGACAGGCAATCTGAAATTAAAATATTACATATTTTCTGTGATTTTCAAAAGGCTTCTACTAGTCAATGTGCAGTTCTGGTTTGTTTGAAGTGGATTTTTTGTTGTGATAGAAAAGTAGCCCTTTTTGCTTTCCGTATCTGTAACACTCCTATCAATGAGATGGACATAGCTATGGAAGGAGGGACACTGGTCAAAGTCCCAAGAATTTTGATTTAAGGATTAAAACATGACAGGAAATGAACTGCTAACATGCTTCATGCTAATATATATGAGCACCTTGCATGCTGATGGCCTAAAAGCAAGGTTAGAAGTACCATTTTCACAGACTGTAGCCTCGACACAGCTGACTGATCCCTCCTTCCCATTCAGCCGCAGCACTTCCATAGTTGTTCTTTAGCACAGAGGATAGACCAGTGATCCTGAGGGCTCACTGCCCACAGCCACAGGTTGAAGTTCTGTGATTTTCTCTTCTAATAAAGAGAAAATTAAAATTCCTACAGTCAAGACAAGGACCTTGAGCCAATTGGTATGAGCACAGTTGAGTTCCACACCTTGGATTGCTCTACATGTGTTTAAGGAAAACAGGTGCTTACCAAACGAACCAGATCCATTTCCACCTGGGAACCCCAACCTTGCAAGCTGTTGTACAGTAATAGATCACCACAACCACAGGCAGCTCAGGCAACCAGGGACAGAACGGAGGGAGTAATCACCTACGGAGAGTCACTGTTGGCTCAGACTAAAATCCTGCCTTATTTAAAGGACCTCATTTTGTAGGGGAGCTTTATACTTCACAGCAGACAAACTGACCAATATACACAAATAATCAAACAAGAAATGAAGGAAAGAAAGAAGAAGAAAAATATTTATAAATGTCACTGTCCAACGTCTTTTCAATTTAAATGAAATAGGATTATCTACATATATCTACAAATATCTACATGTATCTACACTGTTTGCAGATATGATTTCTTTGGTGTCTTCACTTTTTTTCCTATGCTCCAACTATTAAGAAAAAAAAAAGTGTTTCTATAATCTTTGAAAGAAATAATAAATATAACAACTTCATTAAACATTTGACCAAAGCTTTGGCACTAATCAGTTTACAGATAACAAATCATACTGAAAACTCTGAAATAACAGCGGCAAAGCAAGAGAGCACATCCGAAAGCCATTTCCCACTGACTAATAATAAGCACAAGGCTATTTTACATCAACCTTTTTGAGAACATAATTATGGTTTAGTCAGACACTAAGAATCTCACAATTCACTGCAAATGTCAAATAAAATACATATTTCTTGCACAAGTCTTTTTCATGGATCCTGATATATTTTTTTAACAGAAAAAAAAATCACATATAATATTCATGGTAGCCTGTATCCCTTCTTAAACCCTTCAAAAAAAAGTTTTGGAAACCCAAAGCCCACTGCCAGAGACAAAATAAACATTGCTATTAACACTGCCACCTGCACAAGGGAAAGAACGTGTTTTCAAGGGTTTGTGATGAAAATGCACAAACACGGATGAATAGAGGACTTAAAAAACCAAAAAAACCTTTCTTTTCATAGTCACGTGGAAGAATCAGAAAAGTGTTCATAATACTGTATACCAACACAGCTGAGGAGCTGCTCAATACCTTCTCTGAACACAAAGGGACTGCCTTTGGTGAGCATCCCACAAAAACACAAGCCAACTATTCAAAACACATCACTGGAGAAACTGTGACGAACAGGGCCATCCTTCCAACAATAAGGAACAACTACTGAAGGAAGATATTAAAGGAAGAAGAAAAAAGTACTTACCAGCATTAAGAGGGAAGATGCAACAAGCAGGTAGGTGCAGAATAGGTGCTTTGTGACTACTGCAGTTTGGATCAGCCAGATATAAGGGGTGAGCCAGACTGAGAAAACCGTGAAGTCCCTCTAAAAGGGACTTCCACAGGAGAGCATCAAGAGCTCAGGAAAGGAGGCAGGAAGGCAGGAGTGTGAGGCTGCCTGGGAAGCAGGTGAGAACACACAGCCTGAACTCTGAGGGTATTCCCCCACCCCTAGGCTGGTTTTTAAACCTTTGCATGTCTTGTTGTGAAAACGAGACACAAACACAGCTGTACGCTGTGCTCTTGGCCACGGGCCCTTCTCCACAGCTCCAGAAAATGCTGTTGTGGTTAAGGCATCCCAGTGAACCCCAAAACTCACGGGTGAGTCAGGGCCGGAGAAGTGGGACATTTGTTCTGGCAGTGAGGGTTCAAAGCACTCCCTTTAAGCTAAACTGCTTCCCCCGAGAGCCTTCTCGAAGGCCACCTGTGAAGGAGGCCTCGGTGTCCCCGCGGTGGGAGAGAGTGACACCGACACGGGCCCACAGCCGGCCCCGCAGGCCCCGCTCGGGCCCCAGTCACCGAGCCTCCCTCACAACACCCGGCGGGCGGCCGGGCGAGAGGCGACAACTCACTTCAGCGCTGCCGCCGCCCCGTCCACCGACCGCTTCCCAGCCGCCCTCGGTGCCCGGCGCGCAGGGAGGCGCGGGGGTGCAGAGACGAGGACATATGGCTTCATTTCTCAAAGTGCAGCCGCAGTCACCCCGCGATGGCGACCTCAACGCCACCGCCCTCACGGCCGTCGAGGGGCGGGCAGTGGGGCGGGGCGCGACCGCCGCCGATTGGACGCTGCTGCTGTCAATCAGGCGGCGCTGGCCTATCAACTCGCTGGAGGGGCGGGAGGCGAGGCAAAGGCGGGAAGGGCAAGCGGGTGTCGGTCGCGCCGTCGGGGCCGCGGGGCCGGGCTCGCGTTACCGGGGCCCGTAGTCGTAGCCGCCGGGCGCCCCGGCCGGCGAGTACATGTTGGCGGCCGCCGCGGCCGCGGCCGCCGCGTTCATGTGGTGGTGGTGATGGTGGTGGTGGTAACTGTGCCCGCGGATGCTGGGGAGGGGGTAGGGGGCGGGCCGGCTCTTCGCCCCCAGGTAGTGGTCGTNGGTGCAGCGCCGGCCCGCCCGCCGCCTCCCGCTCCAGCTCCCGCCGGCTCTCGGCAGCATCTGCGGGGGACACAGCGACAGTGCGGGACACAGTGACAGTGCGGGGCACATCGGGGGACACAGCGACAGTGCAGGGGACACAGCGACAGTGCGGGACACAGCGTCAGTGCAGGACACATCGGGGGACGCAATGTCAGTGCGGGGGACACAGTGTCAGTGCGGGACACATCGAGGGCACAGCGTCAGTGCGTGGAGCACACCGGCAGTGCGGGACGCGCATCCCGACACGCGGGACAGAGGTGCGCGGGGGGGTGGAAGAGCGGGGCTGCGAGCGGGGCGAGCGGCAGCGGCGGGAACGGGGCTGACGGGATGGGACCTTCTGACTGCGATAAATGGAGCTGGATTGACTGACAAGCTGGTACACGCCTGACATTTTTGCAATTGTGTAACACTAAACAAATACAGACTTCCCTTTATTTCGCAGGCCCGGAGTGTGTTGGAAGAAAGGCATTCTGTTGTCTTTGCAGTTGTTTGCTCTGGGTAATGGAAAAGCAGTCAATGGGCAGAGGTGCTGTTCGACTTGACTGCAGCTCCTGAATGGAGCGGGTCGGCCCTGAACGTGCTGCCGAGGCACATTAAAAGGGCAATGCGAGGAGGAGCCCATAATCAGCACCGCAACCCTCCCTGAAAAGCTGAGTTTGTTGCCAAAAAGTCGAAAAGGGGACACTAAAGGCAAAGGGTGCTGTTTTTTAAAGCAGCAAAGTTGCTTAAGTACAACAACTGTGAGTGTTGTAGTCTTAGGAAGAACGAATGAGGCTATGAAGGTGGGCATTTTGGTTTAGAAAATAGGTGTTAGCACAAAGCTGGTTAGCAATGGGGCTGTGCACCAGCAGAGTGAACAAGGCTGGCCCCAAACATGCATGGATGGGCTGTGCAGGCCAGCAGGGCCCAGCTGACAGGCTGGCCTGGCCAGGGAGGGCTCTCACCTTTCTCTGTCCCATTCTGGTGGGCTGGGGAAGAGACTGGATTCCGGGATCTGGCAAAAGCACTCATGAGAGGAAGAGCCCCTGGCCTGTGATTCCTGGGCCTGGAAGAAAAAGGGGAAAAGTGATACAGAGTTGCTGGTCCAATAGAATGAGCACTTGGAGCACTGTTGCTCTGAGCTGCAGCTGGCAAATGGGGGCCCACACAGTGTCCCCCCAAGTCCATGCAGGCCTTGTGCAAATGTGAGCTGGGCAGGTGCATGTGAAATGGGTGAGCGTGGGGTGTAGTCATAGTCAATAAAGGCACAGCCTTACCAGTCCTCAGGGTCGCAGTCCCTGAATCCCTTGGCAAAAGGATTGCTGGCAATCTTCAGTTGTGTGATCTGCAAGGAGAAATGGGAAAATGTCTCAAAGTGGCACACGGGGCTCCGTGGTCCGACAGAGAGGATGTCTCTGAGCAGGCTTGGGGATTCAGAAGTGTCTGCTGTAACACAGAGGGTCCAGGTGCCTGGTGGAGCCAGGACGTCCTCTGCCACAGAGCACAAACATGTGCCTTCCCTCTGTTAGAAAATGCGGGCTAAAATGCTACCTAATGTGAGTTCAAGGTGAAGGGAGAGGCAGCCTGAGTTGGCTGCAAAAGCTGAGTAAATGCACTTGTAAGAAAATGCCATATTATATGGGTCACCACTGGAGCAGCTAAGACAAATCACTGGATAAATCATACTTATGAATTTATTTAATTCGCCAGGGAGAAGGCAGGACATTTTCTATATTTAAGCAAATCCATGGATAAAGTATGTGATTGTGAGTTTCCGGAATGGGTTGAAAAACAAACTTTAAGCCCCTCAGTGACAGTTTCAGCCTTAGAGGTCAAACTGATAGAAAGCAGGAGAGAAAGAGCAGCTGTCCGGAGCCATCAGGCAAATGCCAGCCGGGGAGGGACTCCGCAGCCCCTTAAAGGCACAGCCTTGCTCTGCCCTCGCAGCCTCTCCGCGGCGAGGTGCGGCCCGACCGCAGCATCCCGGGCAGACCTCGGGTCGGTCTGCTCGGAGCCACTGCAGAGGGTGGCACTGCCGCCGGCTGCTCGGGGACAGCTCCGGGACGCAGCCCCGGCCTGGGAGGCAGCACCCGCACGGAGCGAGGCGGCTGGAGCAGCGCTGAAAAGCCCCCGCTATGAAATCGTATTTGCACTCTCCGCTGGGACTCCTGCTCTTTACATCACACTGATGAGATTTAAAGGAGCAATTGGATTAACTGCTGCCCAGAAATCCGCATCAGATTGGGGTGGGGGTGTTTTGTTTCGGTTTGTTTCGTTTTTAACATATAATTGTATTACGGGGAGGAACAGACAGCTACGAGCTTAGAGCAGTAAAATCGCAAATTTATCCAAACAAATTGTGAGTGACACCTCGCAGCGGGAAGCCTGTAGTTCCCTCACTAGCCCCAGTCTCGGGTTTACATAGGTAAAGAGGTCCCGCGGGCCGGGGGAAGCTGGCGATGGGGCCGGAGCGCACGTCGCTTCCCCGGCGTGCAGAGATGCAGCTCCCCGGCTAGCGCGTTCCTTGCGCTGCCCCGCAGTGGGTTTAGCAGACGGGGGGGAGGAGGCGGGAGCACCCCTGGCGATCCCCGCCGCCGGCGGACACCCGCAGCCCGGGCTCCAGCGCCCGTGGTACCCCCGGGGCGACCCCAACCCCCGCCTTCGGTTGCCTCGGGCTCCGCCGCTGCCTCACCCGGTGGTTCTGGTAGGCGGTCACGGCCGTGAAGCGCGTCTCCTCGAAGACGAAGGTTTTGAAGTTCTCCTCCGCGTATTTCTCGCTGTCTTTCCGGGGGTCCACGTAGACCACGTGAAAACGCGGCTGGTATCTGTGCATGGAGTTCAAAATGATCTGAATGATAAAACGAGCAAGGAGACAATAACTGATCCAGGCGGAGCATGGAGAGAGGAGAGCGCGGCCCCGGCCCTGCCGGCTCCCCCGCCCGGGGCGGCCGCGGAGCTGGCTCAGGATCGGGGCGCGGAGCCCCCGGCGAGGAGCGCGGGCACAGGGTCCCCCCAGGGGAATCACGGCGCGGGGAGTTCCCCAGGGGGCAGCCCCTTCTCCCGGGAACACTTACATGCCCGTTGTCGTCCAGCAGATTGTTGGTCAGTTTGAGCTTATCGAAGGAAACGATCTGCTTCATCCACTGCGCCCCTTTGGCCGGGGAGTCCGGGTGGTAATGGACCCTGCCGGGGGTGGCGGGGTCGGCTTTGCCGGCCACCAGCCAGGAGGAGCTGTGGAAGGCGTACCTGCGGGAGGGGAAGGCACCCTCAGCCGCGGCCCTGCCCCGCAGGGCACCGCACTCGCGGACCCGCAGGATGCGGCCCGGGACGGTCCCCACGGCCCGGCAAAGGGGAAGCGCCGCCTCCCCATCACTCCCGCTTCCTACGGCCACGGGAGGAACCAGGTCTTCTCCGCAGCCAGACTCGCTGCGGGGGAGATATAATATTTTATCAGGTGGCCGATGGAACTGGCGTGAGAGAAATCTGCAGGATGGAGAAAATTTATAGCTACCCGTGTAGATTTGGGAGAGAAGCCACAAAAGCTCCCCCTTCCTCTAAAAAAGGGTGAAAGAGAGCCCTCTATACAGTAATGTTCTGGCTTTAAGCGAAGAGTGGAAAGTTGTGTGTAGATTAATAGCAGGTCCAGAATTTAGCAGCCTTGTTTCATTCTTTCAAAGTACGTATTCAACAGTAACATTTAAAACAGAGAAACCAATCTTCTATACACGTGTTTACTTTAAAAGCCAGTGTTTGCACAGGGGGAATTAGACACCATTGGACTTGAGCAGAAACATTACTTTTTAAAGATATACTCAATTGGATGTTATATATCCCACTTCCCTTGACAAGCAAACATTTCTAGGACGCCCTGAGAATTTGGATATCTGTCTAAATATTTATATATCGGACCCTGCGATTCCTATGTGGGCTGCCTGCTTGGCGTCCTGATCTGAAGCTAAATACATAATGCGCCTTTCACTGTCTTAAAATTAAAGGGGTTCCAAACCAGACCGCATCGCTGCCTTGTGAGTCGCCACTTTCCAAGGCCTTCCTACACTGCCGCTGAAAACAAGAGCAGGGTTTTGTGGCCCGTGCCCTTCTGGGGCATAAAACCCACTCTCTTCACCCAAGCACCCAGCGGCGTCCCAAGCGGGCATGGCAGAGCCCCGGGACACCCGCTGAGAGGCTGGAGCACCGGGGGGATTTTTGTTAAGGGGTAACGTGTGTTTGCCGGGTGGAGACGTGTAGCAGCGGGACAAGGAGAGCTTTTCCGGGCAGGTCAAGGCAGCTCCTGCCCTGCGCCCTGCGGAAACCTGCCCTTCTGCCCGTGCCGGTCTGGCCCCGGCCGCCTGTGGGCCTTGTGTGAAGGCTCAGGGGGCACTCTGGGGCTCTGCACAGCCGCTCCCGGCCCCAAACTCGCTGCAAGGGTGTGAAAGAGACCGCAGGGCAGCCACATCCCGCGTTTCCTCCTCGCCTTGCACCAACATGTGTCGCGTCCAGGGGCACATCCCCGAGCAGCGACCCAGCAGCCCAACAGCGCCGAGAACCGCGGGACGGGCTGGGTGTTACTTGCCGGTATCGCTTGTCGTCTACGGGAACAAAGTCCATGAGGAGCATGTAGTCAGCCATAGGGTCCATGCCGAATATCTTCACCTGGAAGGTGGGGAACATGCGCCTGGCAGAGAGGAGAGAGAGAAGGGCTAAGCTGAGGAGCAGCAGGGAGCCAGCCCTGAGTGGCCGCCATAGGTACCCTTCCCCTCGAGCTGCTCCGATGCCCACCCGGTTGCGATGCCAAGTTCCATCACGGGAACTGCAGGACGGGGGAAGAGGCAGATGCGCTCGGGCAGTGTGAGGAGAGGGGTTCTCGTGTTCCCCAGCTCTCGGCAGCATCCCGAGGGGTAAGCCGGGACGGTCCTGCCTCTCCCGCTGGGATAGTTCATGTTGGACAGTCCGAAATGCCTCGCTGGGGTGGAATACAGAGGCCGGGGGCAATAAGCGCCCCCTCCACTTTCGCTATGGGGAGACCTAAGTGAAACGAATTTCTTCCCCACGGTTTCCCCGTCCTTTCAGCTGACCTGACTGGAGGCGGATGCAAAGCATTACCCTGCCTGCAGACCCACACCCCAGTCGGGAACAGACCCTCGGGAGTTCCGGCAGTCCGTGGGGGACACATCTAGAAACTCCTGCGAACGGCACGAGGTGACCGAGTTCCCACTTCTGCAGCTTCTGTGCCCCCAAACCGCACCCGTTCGAAAGTAGCAGTCGCAGCAGCAGCAGCAGCAGCAGCAGCAGCAGCAGCAGCAGCAGCAGCAGCAGCGCGGCTCCTGCGGCCAGCGGGAGACCTCCCGCAGCCCAGAGGGGCGAACACTCCCCCTCGGCGGGCAAGGACTAGAGGGCAAAGAGGATCTCTCAGAAAACCCCGTCCCAGCTCCACTTCGTTGCGAGAGCCCAGCCGGGCTCTCGGTCCCCGCACCTCTGCGGGGCGAAAGGAGGGCGGAGAGGAGCCCAGGGCTCCTGGGCAGGGCAGGTCGGCCCCGGGGCTGTCTCTCCCCATTCTGCTTTGCGCAGGACCCCGGGGGCCCCAGGCTAAGCCGGGCCATGGATCCCACGCTCAGGGAGGGCACGATTCCTTCGAGGGGCTGCGGAATAAATGCGATCGGCGGAGGGCTAAGGGAAGGGCCTGTCCCTCCCTCCTCCATCTGCACACACTGGGAAGGGGGCCCGGCCCGCGCCTCCCCGGCAGGACACGCCGAAGATGTGTCCTGGCGTCGGGGCTCGTTATGCCTTCGGGTTTGTTCTACAGAGTAGGAAACGGAGCGAGAGACAGCGGGCAGCATTTCGGAAAGGGGCTTTGCACCCGTTGATAAACCAAATTCCCAACTCCCCCAGACCAAACAACCCGATTAAACCCGGACAACAGAGAGTCCCCCCGGGCTCGCTCTGGGGGCGCACGGCCGGACCTGCTGCGCGTCTTCCCGGGGCTTTTTTGGTTATGTGCCGCTGCTCCCCGCGGAGGAAAGGCCGCCTGCCAGGGCGAGGGGCAGCGCGCCCCTGGCTCGGCAGCTCTTCCAGTCCGGGCTGGGCACTGCCGGGCTGCATCAGGGTCGGGTGGCTGCGTCTCCCTCTCTGTAACGCTTTACCAAACTAGAGGACGTTTTCCAGTCGCTCCCTCTGTTATTATTATTTTTAAACATGTAAAACCCCCCATTACCTCCAGTTCCGGTGTTTCTTGTTTTAAAACTTAGTTTTAAAACAAACAACCTGAGATGATAAGACCCATCCAGACAAACAGCAGGGTCAGCCCAGAGAAGCTGGGAGAGAATAGACTTCGCAGCGCCTTCCCTGAGCCTTTTCCTGCTGGTTTATTCCGTTTTGTCCTGTTTTTACTCGCCGGTCTGGAGATTCGATGTTGCCATAAAATAAGCGAAGAAAAGTGGGGGGAAAGCCCTCGATTCAAATCGATTTTTAAAATTTCCTAGTCCTTTCGAAACGGGGTATTTGCAATCCTTCCGCTGTTCTGGGAGAGCGGAGAAAGTCAGACCGAAGAGCTCCCGTTTGCAAAGCCTCCGCCTGGAATCTGAACGACCTTTTCCGCTAAGAAAAGCACCGCCGAGCCCGGCGCCGGGCTCAGGGGCCGCGGCCGGACACAGCGGGCTGCGCGACCCGGCGCCGGGGCAGGCACCGTCTGCGGGAAATCCCGCCCGGGCTCCCGCAGCACAGCGCCGGCTGCTTCTGCACCGGGCACGGCGGGCAGTGTTTTGTTTTAGGTAATTACTAATTAAAAAAATATGTACATACCCGCAAAACCCCACACTTCTGCGTATATGTAAATACGTTTCATTTTTTTGCACTTTCGGGACCCTCAAAACCGCTCTTGGCAGAGCGCACGGCCGCGGTCACCGCTCTCGCCGAGCCTGACCCGCTCCTCCGGCCATCCCGCCGCAGCCAGCCCCGGGGCCAACCGAGAGCAAGCACCGAGGGAGTCCTTAATTTGTTTGTTTTTCTTTTCTCGCCCCCGCTGGATCGTTTGAAACCAAGGGAAGAGTCAGAGCCTGGACAATACGCTTGCTCCCCCCGAAGGCAGCTGTGCCCGGAGCCTGGCGGGGAAAGCTTCGCAGCTCTGTCCGAGCCGCCGTGGCCGAGGCGCTACCCGGGGATCTACCTTAAATGCAGTAATTAACAACCGTGATTGGGACTTCTCTTCCCCCCATATGTTTTGCTCGTTTCTATCGCGATCGCATCAGTCGCTTCCTTTGTTCGCTGGCCGGGAGCGGGGTCCTGGCCCCGGAACCGCGCCGCGGCCGCCGGAGCAGGGCCGAGCGGAGCCGGGCTCAGCCGGGCTCGTCACTCCATAATCGGGCAATGCAACAGCCCTGCAACACGCTCCAAGGTGCAGAATTAGGGGCTGCTCGTGTCCCCGGCGGAAGGAAAAGATCTGCCCCTGCTAAACAATTAATTTAGCAGGTATTGCACAGTTTGTCTGTTCGTCTTTCCTTTCCCCCCTGCCGCTGCTGCCCGCCCCGGGAGCACACAGTGTCCTCCTCAAGCACGGATCGAAGGCCCGTGTGGGGTCACGGGCAGCCGAAGGCGCCCAGCGCCTATTCCAGTGGGGGTGAACCCCAGTGCCCTGCCGCTGTGCCCCGCACGCCTTCGCCGCCAAGCCCGCAGGACCCGCGCATTCTTCCCGCAGCACCCGAGGCCTCCGGGCCGCAAAAGCTCACAGATTTCGCCCCGAGAGAAACGTTAGGATCAAATGACGGCCACCGCCGGTCCGGGCCGCTCCGCGACTCGCCCTTTGGCAGCCTCCGTTCTCCCCCAAACTGCGAACTGAAGCGCCCGCGGCCGGACTCTGCCGCCCCGGCTGGCCTGAGCGCCCGGGGCCGGCGGGAGCGGCTGGAGAGCCGGGGCAGCTCGGGAGCTCCGCACTGACCTGCCTGCCTTGGTGACGATCATCTCGGTGCCCAGCTGGTTGAACTCGTCCCACAGCGCCTTCATCTCCAGCTGGACGCTCACGTTGGCCCCCTTTGGGTTCTTCTTCACGGGCGCCTTGGCCGCGGCGGCCGCCCCCGCGGAGCAGCCCGAGACGGCGGCCGGCCCCGCGGCGGCTCCCCCGGCGCCCTCGGGCTGCTCGGGGCCTGGGGCCGGCGGGTTGCTCCCGGCCGCCGCCCCGCCGAAGGGGTAGCCGTGCTGGGGCTGGGGCGGCGGGTGCGGGTGCTGCTGAGCCGTGCAGGGCTCGTAGTGCGGCGGCTCATGCTGTCCGTACGGGTCCCCCGGGGAGGGGGAGAGGTGGTACCCCCCGGAGGCGTTCAGGCTGCTCAGGCTGTTGGCCGTGAAAGCTGCAACATCGCAAAAATGGGACAGCTGGGTGAGCCAGGGGCTGGAGATAGCTGAAATCATTCCAAAAACAGGCGGTCAGGGCTCCGCTCCGGCTCCCGCTTTCCCCCAGCTCCGCGCCGCTCCGCGCGGCCCCCGCCTCCGCGCCGGCTCCGCGGGGTGCCCTCCGCCTCCTCCGCTGCCCCGCGCCCAGCCCAGCGGGGCGCCTCCCCCTTTCCGCTTTGCTTGGCCCCAGCCCCGCTCCCCCCGGGGCAGGCGGGGAGCTCGCTGCTCCCGCTGCCTGCCTGCCTCGGCTTTTTTTTTTTCTTTTCTTTTCTTTTTTTTCTTTCTTCTATTTTTTTTCCTTTGCAAACCCGAGAGATCTGCCAAGAGCCGCGGCGGTGCAAAGCCCGTGCTATCTATCTCTGCAGGCCTCCCTCGCCGCGCACCATTTGGGACAAAGCAAACTCCCTTCGTCGCCCCCCTACCCCCTCCAAAAGTAAAGGGGAAAAAAAAAGGAGTGGGGGAACTCAAAAAAAGAAACCGGTTCTTATTTCCGTGTAGCTACTCTGCGGCAGGTAACGTCCCTCGCTCTGGGGCGGCGGAGCCGCGACTGACAGGGGAAGGCGGATTTGGTTCGGCAACCCCCCGTTCCCTCCATCCCGGGGCGAGAGAGGGGGAACAGGCCGGGAGCCGAGCAAAGCTCCGGGCCCGCGCCGGGGAGCGCCGGGACGGCCCGGCCGCGCAGCCCTCGGCCCGAGCGGGCCCTGAGGCACTTGACAGGCCGCCCCGGGGAACGGCCGGCTCCTTCGGATCCCCGCCGATGCTGAAAGGCTCCTCGAGGTCCCGGGGGTCTCCTATGTTATTTCCGACACAGCCCCCAGGCCGGACAGGGGCTGCAGAGCCGTCGGGAGCCGAGCCCCGGCCCGCCGCTGCCCCAGGCACGGCCGGCGCTGTCGGAGGATGCTCCAGCACCTCCGAGAAGACGCGTGTCCCAGCGGCGGAGCCGTCGAAAGCCGCCACCGGGCCACGGGCACAGCCTAATTCTCCAAGGAGGCCAGCAGGAGCCCAGGCGCGCCGGGGGGAACGGCAAAGACCCCTCCGAGCGGCCCCGCGGGCAAGGCCGCGTTGTGCGCGCTGCCGCCGGCCCGGGCCGCCCGACACCCCTCCGATACGCGGCGGCCCGTGGTGCCGTGCCCGCAGCCGTGCGGGGCCGAGCGCGGCGCTCACCTTCCATGTCCCTGGTNCCCCTCACGCCCCTCCTTTCTACGGCACCATCCAGGGAGGTGCGAATGAGACCCCCCTCCTTCCAGACGGGGGGGAAGGGAAACTTAAAAAAAAGTCCAACAGCAAAACAACTCAAACCCTCTGTCCCCCTCGGGAAGGGCGTTGGGGAGCAAGAAGCTTCCCCGGAGCCCTTTGTGGCCAGCGCAGAGCAACGGCGGAGCGGGCTCTGTCGGCGAGAAGGGACCGGGGGGAAACAAATAAATAATTCCCCGAATTTCTTCTCTGGGTTCCCAATTTTTCCCCCGTCCCAGCTTCGTTCCCTGCGATTTATTAATTTATTTTCTCTCTTCCCTTCCCT
>VWZG01003933.1:616084-898601 GCA_013396735.1 Grallaria varia | reverse complement strand
CCCCTGTCCCCCGGCGGGCCCCCGGCGAGCCCGGGCTGCGGGGGGGCCGCAGGCTCTGCAGGGGAGCCGGGGGCGGCCCCGCACGGCCCGGCTCGGCCTCGGCACGGCAGCCCCGGCTCCCCGCTCGGTCGTGGGGCAGCAAATAACTCTCGGGGGAACAAGGGCAGCGATGCGGGGCCGAGGCACGGAGCCGCACATGTGGTGTCCCCGCAGGCTCCCACGGGTGGCCCCTGCCCGTGCGGCACGGCAAAGGCTGGCGCTGCCTCGCTGGTGGAGATGCTGCTGCACAAACAATGGTGATCAGTAGGGGTTCAACTAACGGGAGCCGCGGACGTTTACGGATTCGTTGTAGGGCTGGAAATATAGAGGAAACCGGGGACATCTCGGCAGGTGAAAAAGCCTTAAGGTCCCGCCGGTCCCGGGAAAAACGGGGATTTTCTGGCCTTTAATTTGAGACCGTTATCGATGACTACTGTTCTTATAATTACAGTCATCCTCGGTATTACTCCGACTACGGCGATTATCAGCACTATTTCGCAACTGACGTTTGAACCGACATGAACGAATCTAACGAATTCTACAATCAAATTTGTGTGTGAACCAAGTCTCAGAGAAAGACAGATAGTAAAACAGAAACTAGAGCAAGACAAACGAAAAAAAGAAAGAGAAGGAAAAAAGGGAAAGAAGAAAAAAAGAAAGAGAAGGAAAAAAGGGAAAGAAGAAAGAAAGAAAGAAAGAAAGAAAGAAAGAAAGAAAGAAAGAAAGAAAGAAAGAAAGAAAGAAAGAAAGAAAGAAAGAAAGAAAGAAAGAAAGAAAGAAAGAAAGAAAGAAAGAAAGAAAGAAAGAAAGAAAGAAAGAAAGAAAGAGTAAAAATAGGAAAAATATAAAAAGAAAGAAAAAGATGGAAAGAGGAAAAAAAGAAAAAGAAAAAAGGAAATAGAAAGGAAAATAAAAAAAAAAAAAAAAGAAAAGGAAAGGAAAAGAAAAGAAAAGCACGGCCAAACCCATACGGACGGCCGAACGAAAAGCCAGGCAGGGCGAAGCCGCGCTCCGCCGCAGCCGCTTTGCCCACTCGCTCTCCCGCACCCAGAGCGGTTCGGGCCGGAGGCAGGGGCACCACGGCCCGGTGCCAGACGCCGTCCCTGCGCGAGGCCCCGCGGGGTCCTCCCGCGCTCGCCGGGGCTCAGTGCCCCGCTGTAGCTCGCCGGTTTCCCGGGGCCGCCGGGGGCCGAGCGGGGATTGCAGCCGCCCCGGTCCGGCCCGGCCCGTCCGGCGGCAGCGCGGCAGGTGCGCGGCGCGAACCCGGCGGCCGCAGCCGCGGGAGGGACCCGGTACCTGAGACCGCACCGGGAGCAGCTCCTGCACGGGCCGCTGCCGCCGGCGTCCGCGGCCCCGCTGAGCAGCCGCGCTGTGCTCCGCCGGTGGGTGAAAGAGAAGAGAAGAGAAGAGAAGAGAAGAGAAGAGAAGAGAAGAGAAGAGAAGAGAAGAGAAGAGAAGAGAAGAGAAGAGAAGAGAAGAGAAGAGAAGAGAAGAGAAGAGAAGAGAAGAGGGAAAGGGTAAAGAAACAAAGAGAAAAAGAGAGAATGAGAAAAAGAACAAATGAGAATGAATGAAAGAAAGAACAAATGAAAGAAAAAGAAGAGTGGTAAACACTCTGAGGAAGAAAGATCCAATAAGAAATAATTGTTTTACAACCAGCTCAATCCGCATGAACAACAGTAGTTTTCTTGCTAATAGACAGTGATGTGTCAAGGAAAGCTGGGGCTTGCGAGTCTCAGTGAGCTGCCTGGCCCTGCAGACAGGCACGACGGGGAGCCCGTGAGGCTCAATAGGGCCCAGGGGAATGGGGCTGGGTTCCCGTACCCCTCGCACTCCCCACACCTCCCACTGGCTCCTGCTTGCCAGCCTTGGCTCCATGTTATTTGCCATGGGGATTTTGGGCTGCTTTTATGGGGTCACTTGCCTGCAGATCCCAACATAGAGATCACGCACAGGGAAATTCTCAGAAATAAAACTGTCAGCCACTCTCCCCCAGCACACAGCCGGCGGGGTTTCTCCCTTTCCCCCTCTTTTTACTTTTACTTCCCCTGCTCCGCCCCCGGCCCCCACCCTGACAACTGCTCGTGCTTCTCCAGTGAGATATCCACACTCCACTGCAGTACAGCTGCTGTGTGCAGCCCATGATTTGGGGCTGTAAGGTTTTCGGGACCCTCACCCAGCCCCAGAATGCAGAGCTCCCTTGGGAGCTCCGGGGTGGCCTGGGCAAGGGGACCTGACTGTTGGGGTCATTGCCTGGGGCTCCTCAAGGAGCCCACCCCAGCCGGTCTGGTTTTGAATGAACCAGGAGTTACCTCTAAAACCAGTCACTCTCTGTCACTCCCTGTCCTCATTAATGTTCATTAATGCTGTCAAAAGGCTCTGTACAGGGATGCTGCTCTGCTGCCTGGGGCTGACACACAATCTCCCACTAATATATGAGTGAAGTAGTGCCCATCCCCTCCTGCCTGGCCCTTTCTTTACTTGCATCGCAGAGCGAAGGGGGAAGCTGTTGCTCAGCTGTCTGTGCTCCTTGAGTGCAGGGAAATGCAGCTGCAGCTCCAGGGAATGAGGTGCTTTTAGTTTGAAAGAAGAATCCCCTCTGCCCCACGGATACTGAGGTGCCAAAAATGGCTTGGTTGAAGCCTGTTTCCTTATGGCAACACAAATTTGGGGAATAGGGGTGAGAAGTCCTGCAGTGCACAGGAGGACACTGCTGCTGAAGGGAAAGCAGCTGCTTCACTGTTTCTTGCTAGATCCTTTCTGTGGAGCGAGAGTTGATTTCAAGCCATCCACTTGCAGCAGCATTGCTAGAGGGAAGCTCAGGCATTTCTCCATGATTCGGTTGTGGCTGTTGTGCCGAAGGTTTATATTCACTCAGTGCTGCAGCAGCATCCTGTGCAGACATTTATTTTGGCTAAAGGCACCCTGGTTCTCGTTCGGATGCAGTCCCCAAGGCCTGACCCCACAGGCGCTGTGGGGCTCTGCAGGTTGTCTGTATGTGGGCTCACTTCCACACAGGGGGGCCCAGATGGCTCCACCCAGCAAGAAGTTGCAGTCACACAAGCACTGCCTTAGCATGGGGGATCATTAGGGAGCTCAGTCACTGTCAGGAGATGTGGTGTCCCCCAGAGCTCCCTGTTTGCAGTTTCTGCAAGCTGTCCTGTAAGGATTTTTTTAAATTGTGAGAACTTTTCCCCATTTTCTCTTAGGCCAGTAAAATACTCTGGACAATCCTTGTTGTTCTACCTTGTCTCCTGTCACAGCAACAAACAGATTAATGTCACTTGTTGTGGAACTCATAGTTTTCATGGGGTTTGGTGCAGTGGATGAGGATGTATATTAATCACTAACACAACACAGTATGTTAGCACAAACAAATGAACACAAACAACAAACCGCAGAGCTCAGCATGCTAATGGGAGGCTGCACAATCTACTAGACTCCCACTGGCATAAATCCTCTCCCTGCATTGTTAGGTGTTTCACTGGATGTGTTGCAAGCAACCCAAGTACCATAAGGAATGGATGCTTCAGTTGATGTCAGCTGCTTCTTCAAATCCAATCCAGCAGAAAAACTGGCTACATTACGGAGATTTCTCTTCTTGCGTCAATGCTGGAGCTGTACACTCTGGAACGTGTCCAGCTGAGAGGCAGCGGGCTCCACACTGCCACTGAGGGCAGCTCGCACATGTTAAAGTCATATGGGAGAGCGCAGTCTCTGAGAGCAGAGACCAGACCTGAAGATAAGCCCAGGACCCTTCCTGGAGCCCATGTTTGTCTGAAATAAAACAGTGGTGTTTCTGTCAGCCTGCTCCAAACCTTTCTCTTCTCCCTTCTCCTTCTGCTTCTTGTCACTTTACCCACTTGTGGATGTGCCTGTTCTCAGGGGATTTTGTGACCTGTGAGCTTCTCTCTGCTCCATTTGCTATCTCCTTGTGCTCTGGGAGAGACCTCACTCCTTTTCAGAGAGTTGTGGTGGGGCAGATGAGGGAGGAGTGGTGGTCCTTTCTGCCTGCCTGCAGAGACACACCAGATTATTGACAGTACGTCTCCCTTCCCAGGCAGAAGGCTTTTGAGGATTTCAGGCCTCTGCTCTGACTCCTGCTCTCACCGCCACATCAGCCCAGGCAGACATCCTGCTGTGGGCGCTGGGCACAGGCAGACTGCCTCTGCAGTCAGGGCCTGTCAAGCACAGAGACCAGCTGGACAGGTGACCAGCCCTGCACCCTCTGTGCTCCTGCCTGCAGAGTCCTGCCTGGAGACCTGGCACTCCTTAACAGGTATCTCACGGAGAGGAAGGGGTAGGGACCTGACCAGCTGCCAGGAAGCCCTCATAATAGGCTTTGTAATCCTTGTACATGCCCTGCGAAGGGCAATGGTGTGTTACTAGATGAGCATGATGAAGCAGAGTGGAGCAAGACTCAGAGTTCCCAATCCTGCCTCTGTGATGCCTCAGACAAATACAGCACGGGGTGCCCAGGATTGCTTGGCACATTTAAGTCCCTCTGCTGGTTGCATCTCAATGTCCTTCCAAGTGAACAACAGTGATGATGTTTAGTCACCTTCGGAAAGCTGTTTGGCATTGAAAGGGATCCAGGATAACCTTGGCTTAGGTTTTGTATGACTTATTTATTGTATTTTTAGGCTTTGTTGTATAAAGTAACACTGCACCGTTTCTAGCTCTTCTCTGATGACATTGTAAGTTAGCTTTTGTTCTTCTTACTCATTGATTCCATTTCCCCCTTTTCAATTCAAGTGCTAGCCTGGAACCATTCAGGAATCCACATTCCCAATGATTTTTTACATTTCTTGTGATCTTATAAAATAATATTTTCAATGGAAAAGGCTGTTCAAGTCTAACCTGTTCTCACACACATGGTTGAGGCACGAGGAACATCCTCCTTCTTGTCCTACTGGGCTCAGAGACAGGCTTTGGAAAAGAGGTGTGAAGGGGCACAGTCAGGCTCCCCAGAGGTGAGAAGCAGCACAGCTGTTTCCTTCCTCAGGGCTTTTGCTGGAGAAAACCTGGCCCTGCTGAAGCCAGTGGTGGGACCCCCATCACCCGAGAAAGGCACGTGGAAGGGGACCCATGACACACCTGGGGCCTGAGCTGTGCTGGCCACTGTCCCTGTGGGGCCACTGGCCCCGGGGCCGAGGGCTTTCCACCTCCACCAAGCACAGCTCACTGCAGTCCTCGGGCGCTTCCCACGGCCTGGAAAGCACCACCATCCCCGCAAATAGCACGGACCGACTGGCACTGAGGGGCGGTGCAGTTTCAGGAACTGCCGATGCTCGTGCCTTCCTCTGCGGAATTAGCACAAGGACAGATTAAAGAAAGCTAATTTCCTTTCTCATCAAATCAAATCCTTCTGGGGCAAACAAAGCCACGAGCGCGGCGCTCTTGTCCTCCCGTGATCTTGTGGTTTGCTCTGGTTGGAAGAGGCAGCTTTGGAAAACCCGAGCCCATTTCCTGCTCTGCGTGCTGCAGTGCATATCCTCGCCTCAGCCCTGGAAATGCTTTGATGGATATTATTAGGCCCGGAAAGCATTTGGAGCTCCTTTCTTCCGTACGAGCTGAACAAACTGCTATGGGATGAAAGAGGGGAAAATTGGAAGGGCCTGTGGATGCTGCAGGCAGGCTGGCTTGCTCAGGGAGCCCAAGCGGTGCTGCAGTCTGCGATAAGGACAAGAGCAAAGGAGCCTTGGAGCCACGGATGCTGCCAGCCCCTGGGAAGGGGGGACATCCCTTTCATACCCTCCTGCCAAGAGGCAGAGCTGTGGTGGGGCACCACCAAACTGATGCCAATGAAGCCTGACCTCTCCTAACTGCATCCATCCTCATGAAAAGCACCTCGGCCTCTTCTTAAATCCATATACCAAGTCCAACAAATCCTATCCTGTTCCCTTGCTTGCCCTCATCAAATCCTATGAGCGAGGGGAACCAGCCACTTTTCCCTCTCACAACAGCCATTGCTCACTCCAGGTCTGTGTGCCCTCATTCCTGCTCAGCCTTCCAGCTGTCAGGAGCAGGAATCTCTCACTGCTTTGAATGGAAAAGTGGGTGAAAAGCAAAGCCAAGCAAAACCTTTGCTTCATGAGGGACTGGAGCTCTGGGCGGTGTTTTGCCACTAACACAGTCAAGAAATGACAGTGCGGAAATCTTGGGGAGCGAACAGCACTTGTGGTTATTGGTGAAATCCCATATTAGTAGAAAGGTCTGCTAAATGGAAGCAGGAGTCGCTTTGACTACAGCATCTGTTGGATGTGGAAAGTGGTTATGACTCTCTCCAAATACAATGCACATGTACTGGGGAAAATGACTGCTACAATAACAGGAATAAATCTTAATAGAGACTTGGGTGATAACAGACACCATAGGGGAGTTATCAAAATGAAAAACATATGGCAGTGTCTCTGCCAGACCTGCATGGAAACCCCTTGGAAGGACTAGAAGAGCTTGTACCTGAAAATGAAAAAAGAGCAGGGGAGACAGGGCTGAGGCAATAAGACAAATGCCCTCCTGAGAAGAGCAATGGGGATTTGGTGTCAGTGTCTTGCTGCCTGTCTCCTTGTTGCAAAAGTCCGGGTCTAAATGCATCCTGGTTCAACAAACTCTTTTCTACTTCTCCTGGGTTTGGCAAGGCAAAATACTGCAAGTCAGGCTGGACAGGGGTCATTTTTGATTGTGTTCAAATAAGAGCTTGACCTGGACTGCTTATTAGCATGAGATCCCATTTTCCCTGCCTTTTGGCAGCAAGCAGGGGCAAGGATGGCAGAGAAGGAATAGTGGAGGAGAAAACATAGGGCCCTGGAAAGTTCAGGCACAGGCCTGGGCTGTGAGGGTAGGATGGAATTGTTTTCCTGCAGTTATAGGAGCTACAAACTGAGCCCAGACTTCATGGTATGGCAAAGAACAAGCAAACGGGAAGCTTGGATGGAACTGACAGTTTCTTGGCAGGAAGCAGCAAGAGACAGGACAGAGAAATGTTTAATGAAATTGCACCTTCTCCCAAGCACTTAAATGTCTTTAGCAGAGGAGAAACCACAGAGCAGAGAAACCCAGCTTTGCTCTACTCAGGGGCAACCTGGCAGGTGATGGATAAACACCAGCACAGTAGATACAGAGCAGATTGGTCTAAGATGTGGGTATTGTTTGTCCCTTGGGTCTGCAGGAAGGGAGCAGGAGGTGTGCAGAGCATCCCCAGAATCCCTGGAGCAAGGGAACATGTCCAGCCTCTGCTGATTCCATACTTTGGGCTCATGAGCAGGATGTGCTGATTAGTTGCCTGGGTACCAACCATTGCTCCTTGATTCTGTTAAAAGGCTGGTCCCACACCAAACCCTGTCTGCACTGACCCCTGTGGCCACACAGTACTGGGGCAGAGGGAGAGCCTTGAGCAGGGATCACCACCTCCTCTCCACTCTCAGAGGTGACTGTGCACGCTCCATCATCCAATCCAGTGCCAACTTGACAACTGGGGATTAAATAGTGGAAAATTCGAAAGACAGCTGAGGAAGGGGCTTACATTAGTCAAGACAGTCGCACGCTAGCATTAGATGACCAGGGACACCAGGAGTAAATAGAGATGTTGTTATGGTAATAGAAACAAGACAGGGGTGGGAGGACCATAGAGCAGACCCTAAGTGTTTAATGACTCTGAGTTGTCAGGGACTTTGCCCCTGGCTGTCATTATTTTAATTGCATCCTAAATCTGCAGCCACTGGTAGGAGCAGGTGTTTGAGGACACGGGATGGATTAGCTCTGGTGCCTGCCACAGCCAAGACTGAGCTGAAGAGAGAGCTGGATGTCATATTGGCTATATGGAGCATCCGCATTTATATAATCCAGGGTTAATAATCCTGAATGACTTGTTTCCCAGCAATCATGCCTGTCCATGGGATCAGCAAGGAGGAGCCCGAAGCTCTGAGCTGGTCTATTCCAGCAGCAGAGGGGCATATCCTGTTCTTGCTTCCCCAGGATGGGACTCACTCATGCCCATGGCTGGGAGAGTCACTGGGACAAGACCCTGTCCCAGGGACAGGCTGGGGTTGTCTGACCCAAGACAGGCTGCAGATGCCTGGTTTTGGCTCAAGCAAATATACATCAGGCAAAAGGATTCAGAGATCAAACAGCATTTTTATGCCAGTCCTGAGCAGAAGGTTTGCTTTATTGTGCTATTAGTCACAATAAACCAGACAATAAAGTAGTAATAAATGGTCACCAAAAATTATTTCAGAGTCCAAAAAACAAAAAAGGAGTTTAAAAAGGATGAATGAATTGTTAATACTCCTCTTCTTCCCTGTCCCATAAAACATGTCGGGTTTTACAGGCGATGGGTGAATGCCAAGCTCCCCTGGCCCGGCGGGACACACAGCAGGACCATCGCTGCCTTTTGCCATGAGCGGGGTGACAGCCCCACAACCTCATCAGCAGTATAGCCCCAAGTCCCACCCCTGCTGCTGGCTAGGGACCCCTCCCCAAAGCCATGGGCTCTCCGTGGCTGTGGGTTGCAGCCCCTCCATTGAGTCAGTGCCCTCGGAGCCAGACAGTAAAACCACAGGACACTGCACTGAGCTCTCGCACTGAGCAAACAAGGCTTTCTAAAGGTTTAGAGGACCACCTTCATGTGCAGAATGACCCCCCATGTTTAAACCAAACAATCTTGACCTCTCTACGAGTTTTAACCACATAAAAGCTCACCTCTTGGACTCTCCATTAGGTTTTATGATGTGCTTCCATATTTAAATGGACATGACTCACACCAGGGTTTCTGCCGTGCATGTGAAGGAAAGAAAAGATGAATGCCAGATGTTACATATGAGTTACATCAGGGGGGAAAAAAAAGGAGAGAAAAGGAATTAAATACTGGGATGGGCTTTCCCACCTCTCCCTGTTCAGGTAAGCATCAGTGTGGTATTTGAATTTGCTTTAAAAATGGAACCTCCTCAGCATGGCCACACTCCTGGCCGCCCTGCAAGCACACAGCCCCCCCTCCTCGCCCTCCTCACAGTAGGGGCTTCAATTTTCTGTCAAAAGTCTTCTGGCCAAACCTGGCAGCTGTCAGCACTTCCCTGTTTATTTGTGGAGCAAGAGGGGGCAGGATGGGGAGCGGGGAGGGAGTGGAGGGCAGCCCCTCTTTGGGGTGACACATTCCTTCACCCAGAAAACTCTGACTAAGGCAGGCAGGAGAGCCGGGCGATGCCAAGGAGCTGCAAAGGTGGGATGGTGCAGGTATGAGGGTGCAGGTTCTAACCACTGCAACTGGGAAAGCACCTGACAAGCTGCCAGTCATCCCCATGGACTTAGAGCTGCTTTCATCCAGTCTCCAGTGGCATGGGTAGGCAGGAAGGGCTCAGCAGCAGAACCCCTTACAGCCTTGCTCCTGCCTGTCCTTCTACTCTCTGAAAGCACCTTCTGTTCCTGCACAAACCCCCTGGATGTCACTGTGTCAACCACTCTGCTTTCCGTGGGCTCATCTGGCACACAGTCACATTCCCACCTCAGGGGGACAATGGCACAGCCTCCATCCAGGCAAGCAAGCAATCCCCAGGCTCATGCCATGGGTACGTCCTTTCCTGCCCTCGATGCTGTACACACCCAGAGCACGGAGCATGGCCATGCCCACGCCCAAGCCACAGCCACCAGGTCCTCAGAGCCAACACGAGAGCACAGGGGCTGCAGAGACCCTCAGCACCATCCATGGTGAAAAGAGGACCACACTCCCCATTGCATCTGCTCCAACACAGGGAGATACAACCTTAGAAACCTAACCAGCTACTGGTGCTCAGCCCTTCTGAAGAGCCTCCTCCTGGGAGGGCCTGATGCTCCACATGGCCTCTCGTCCCTGCAGCTGGCTGGGGGACTGGCACATCGACATGAAAGGGGTCCTGCTGCTCCCAACCAGGGCGGGCTGTCCCGCTGCAGACAGATGAGGCTGAAACTCCACACTAAGCGTGTGTAAGGACATTAAGCTTTTGGAACTAAAGGATAATTTGAAAAGTATTTTTCTTAATACTGGCATTAGGTTTCCCCAGCTTTGCAGTTGGTAAAGAAAAAGAATGTCCTTACTAAGGGAAAGCAAGTGAAAGCTGAACCAGAGAGGAATTAGGGGGTGGTGGATGTTTGGAGCTGGGTCCCCTTGCTTAGCTCTGGGTGCTGATCATGCTAGGGGACAAGAAGGAGGCCTGTTCCCAGCCCAGACCTGCTGAAACCCCCTAAGGGTCACTGGCTTTCCCTTACTGGTACACTGCAACATGGCAACAGGGAACCAACATGGTCACACACCCTGTCCTGTGAGCAAGACCATCCATGCTGTATCCTGCCTGCACCGAGGGAAGGGCTGCACTCCTGCTGAGGCCCTGGAAATATTCAGATTTAGCAAAATGTCTGTTTTTCCAGAAGTGATGAAGTGAGAAATTTTTCATCTTTGTATCACACAGAAAGTCCCCTTGGGTACCTGCTGAGTTCTGCAACTTCTTCATACGGCTGCTGAGTGACTCAGTCATGAATAGAGAGCACAAAACTCGGCAGCCTTTACTTCCCTTCACATTTTTAGACCTCTTTCCTTAGCTGGGTAGATCAGTGCAGGGTTTATGAAAACAGGAGAACTGCAGCTACAGCAGCTGCAAGTAGTGTCTGGTAAGTTACGTTGGTTCTCAGCACTATCCTGCTCCCCGACCCCACAGGGACAGAAGCCCTTCCTGATGCTTCGCGCCTGGTGAGTCCCAGCCCTACGGTGCAGCCTCTCCGCTGCCTCTCTTTGTTCCCACCTCTGCCCCTGCAAAGCTCCCGGGGCTGCGGGTCCTGTCCTTGCTCCTGCTCCTGCTCCCTGCCCCTGCCACCACAGCCAGGGCAGCAGGTGGGCTGTGGGGCCCAGCGCTGCATCCCAAGCTCCCGGGTGCAGGAAGCTGGGAAGTTGGCAGCTTGGGGACCACGGGGAGGCACCATGCTGGCAGCGGGGCATCAGAAGAGCCCACGTCCCTCATAGAGGAATTCCTGTGCCCTTGCAAAATGCCCGTGTGAACGGAGGCAGGAAAATCGGCTGCAATATGGCTTTTTGTGATCACAGAGATATTGCGAAAGGAAGGAAAATAAAAAAAGGTTCCGTTTTCCTCTCGTTCCCCTTCCCCACCTCACTGGAAAGACTCAGGAAGTGCCCAGCCATCAGGAACAATGTGAAAAAAACTCAGCACCATTTTCCCTGGTGAACCTGGCAGGATCCCAAGCAGGGCCATAACACCCAGCAGGAGCGAGGCTCCCTCCTGCCTCTCCTGAAGAAACAAGTGTTGGGCTCCTTTGTTTCATTTTCCTCCTCATCCCTTGTGGACCCCTGCTGTCCTGTCCCCAGCATGAAGAGGAGGGATGTCTCCCTCTGCCTGGACATGCTGGGTGCACATGCAGCACCAAGGGCTGGCAGAGGGTCCCCAGTGAGCCCCCTGTCTCTGGCCCAAGTGGGAAGCAGTGGCTTCCAGAAAGAACATGATGGTCACTCTATCAGTCTCTTTAAATTCGTCTCTCTCTCTCAAAATGCCTTTTGATTGAGCATCAAGGTTGCCCAAAAGCTGTCTGTTCTGAACCACTAACATCAATGCAGACTGTGACAATATCCAGGACATGTCCCTGGGAACTTTAATCAAACTTTGCAAGAGCTGCAACCACAAGAGTGTCTGGGCAGAACCAAATTTACCACAAGCCACGTTCCTTCCCTTCCTGCCCTGCCCATGTGGCACAGCTGGGGGAAGAGGACAGGCAGAACCAGATTTCCCAGGGTTACAGCCCTGGAGCATCCCTCTCCCTGCAGTGAGGAGAGGTCTATGGCCAGGCCCTGATACATCCCCCTGTTTGGTGTGGGGAGGGCCTAGGACGGTGAGGAGCATCCGTGTCCCCAGACAGCATGTCGCTAGGAGCAGAGACTATGGCCTGGCCTCCTCCAGTGCCTTGTGCATCCCCTGGACTTGTGTGCAAATGCTATGCTTCCCCAAATAGACGCTTTTCTGGGAATGTCCCATGGCCCCGAGGAGGTTCAGCTGGTTGGCATCGGGTGACCAAAGCTGTTGCGTGCTCCCATTGTTCCCCAAGGTGGTTATTAATAGAGTACCGTAATAATAAGGGATATTTATAAAACACCTCCATGCCTGGGAATCCAGGGCAATCTGCAAACCTATGCAGGTCTGTGTGTCGGCCCCAAGCTGCTCTGGTGATCGCCACAAAGGGAAAATGAACCCCATCACACATTGAATGGTATGAGAAATGCGTGGGTTGGAGGCGCCACTGCAAAGGTCCACGGCAGGACGTGAGCACCAGCACTGTGGTCCTGCAAGGGTGCAGGGGCAGGGACAGCCTAGGCTCAGCCACCTCCCTGCCAGCAGAGTGAAACAAGGACAGAACAGGGGTCACAGATGCTCTTTCCGAGTTCCCAGCTCATAGGAAGAGAGATGCCACCAAGAAAATCAAAGCCAACATGGTCCATGCCCAGGCTCTCCAGGACTACCCACAGCGTAAGGGTGCAGCCGGCAAGGGGGGCTGCACCACTGCAATTACCTTTTATGCAGAATTTGGTTCGAAGGATGCACTGACACCCTCCTGTGACATCCGGGCCACAGGGACCAAGACCAAGCTCTGGGGACAGGGCTGAGGATCTGTGCTTTAATAGCGGAGTTTCACACGTGCAGCAACCTTTGTAAATCTCCCAGGCCCTGTACAGAGGGCACACCAAAAGTGCAGTCTCCTGCTTAGCTTTATAGCTGGAAAAAGTAAAATGAGGCGCTAGAGCAAGGCCACCCCCCTGTGCTCCCTGGCTGGGGCCAGGTGCAGTGCCCAGGAGCTGCTGGGTGGGTGTCCAGGCACCAGGCACAGCCAGGATGGGGACTGGACAGAGAGGCTCCAAGATAGCCTTCGCTGTTGGGCTGTTCCACCAGGATCATAAACCAAAACAAATCCAGTCCTCCCTGCAGCCTCGCTTCAGGAATTAGAGAAATGAGGCCATTTATGTCTTCACACGGGCGACTGAGCATGGCAATGACCTTTGGTCACTTTGGAGCAGGGCTGGATTTGAAATGTGAACCAGAGACCAGGAGGTGAAACCCTCCATATCCCATTACAAATCCCTGGGGATGCTCAAGGCTTGTCAAGCCACAGTGCTTTGCTGCTTATTTATTACCATTTGTCTATGACTGTAGCCATCGCCAGGGCTCGCGTTACTGCTTGGGCAGTGGTCAGCTGCCGAGCACCACCAGGGCCAGCCTGTCTCCCAGCAAAGCTAGAGCCTGGGATCCTGGGGCCTGAATGGTCATAGTGCTCTCCTTGCGGCTGGAAAAACACACTGGTCCTTCTGTGGCAGCAAGCATGAGCGTCACGGTGGGTGACACAGACCCTCAGCTGGTGACAGCCACGAAGAGGTGAATTCACCCTTTAAGGTGATGAAGTATACAGTCCCACACTGTAAGGGATCCAGGTAATAGATCCCTGAGCCATAGTATAAGTGAAAGTTATTCTACATATTGTATATGCAATACTGTTAGCGGGCTTATTCACAGCCAGACAGCACTTGCTGTTGGATTATTAGTGCCCTAAGATAGGAAAATCCTCTGTCTGGCTTGAGTTTGTCCCCTGAAACAACTGCACAAGACCTGCATTTATTCAGAAGTGGTTTGACTGACTAAGGTTTTCTTTTATCCAAAGAGATCTCTAACCCATTGGGTAACCACAGCTTCATGAGAAAAGCAAATCTCCTTCTATCCCTTTTAAGCCCACTTTCCCCACTAATCATCTTATTTCTACTTTTGTGGTCTAAGAGGTATCAGATCATTTTGCAGATGCGGGGCTAAGGCAGGCCCCTGGGTGGTCAGCGACAGCCTCCCCGGAGTGGCTTTGCCGGCTCTGCCCTCCAGACAGAAGGGTAGGTTCCCACAGCCCAACAATAAGGTTTGGAAGAAGATGTTTTATAGAAGAAGTTTTAGCACCCCTGTGTGGCATCACTCTGCTATGTGAGAGCCGAGCAGCACACGGAAAATCTGCCTGAAGCTTCGAGGAGTCTGCAGCAGCCTGTGCCTGCTGATGGAAATGTGAGTCTGCCAGGAGGCCAAGCCCAAACCATTTCTCCATTAACGGCTCAGCCTCCAGGGAAAGCCACAAACCCCAGCTCCCAGCAGGGATGGGCACGCAGGACTCTCTGAGGTGCAGTTCCTCAGAGGTACAACAAGAAACCAGAGAGAAAACAGTGTGTAGAGAGCATGCAGTGATAAACTCCCAAAGAGCCGTGTGTCTGGCTGTGGCATTAAATGCTTTACAGAAGAAGTGATGATAATTAAATTGCTTATGATATGGGACAGCTGATGGAGGTGCTGAAGCTGTCAGGACTCAGCAAAGCTGTGCTCATTTCCATGCAGACACAGGGGATCTGCTTAGGAGACACGACAGGTTACTTCCCAACAGGACCATGGGGATTTAGGAGGTGGAGTCCCTTTTCAAAGGTGAGAAAGTATTTAAGTGCATGTTTGCTGAGTATTCACAGGTTTATCATCTGAAGGTATCCTGACACTCTTAAGAGACAGACAGGAAACAGAGACCAGTAAAGATGAATAAATCCGAGCAATACCGGTCTTGACCTCTTGACCAGTTTATTAGTTTCACCAGGCACTGTCTGCATTTAATAGGAGCCCTAACACACTTCTGGATGCGATGCAGGCTGCCAAAATGCTCGCACTCTCTTGAAAATGCACTGAGAGTGCATTGCTCCCTGACTCTTGGTGGGATTTATGATGTTAAGCCTGTTCTGGAAACACCAGCCAAGAAGCTGCATTTCTCCAGTGTCCAGCTGAAGTGCATTAACTCCAGATGCAGGTAGAACTGTGCAAAGCCACTCCAGCACTCTGCTGATGGGAGGTAAGGTGTGTTGATGGTGTCAGATCCCATGTCCATTCTCAGCCTTTTGTGGCTGGGAAACTCCTTTTCCCCCCCAAGGCTGTCCTGCCTGGCACTGCACCACATCTGGGGAACAGTCCTGACACTGAGCAGCTCTCCAAGTCCCTGCCACCATCAGGAAGAACCTATGAAGGGTGAAACAGTGCAAAGCATCTGCTGATCAATAGATCAAATATATTCTGGGGGTTATTCATCAGAATAAAACTACAGAAAGGTAAATATAGGACTGTAAAGAAGTGCAGTGCAGGTCTAGAGCTGAATACTGGAAATTCCTAAGAATGGGACTCACTCTTCACACACAGTTAATCCAATAAAGTGAATTGTCCAGTGCAACCTTTCCAGTACTGCAGCTGATAAATGGAATAGGATTAACTTGGGGCTCAGAGTGAGCTAACACAAGCTTTGTATGCAATGCTGAATTATTCTGCCCCAGTGCACTATCTGAGCCTGAAGTTCCTATTTTCCATTTGTTTTCTTTAGCAGAAGCATTTTGTGGCCAACACGCAATGACAACCTTCATGAACACACAACAGAAAGTTTTAGGTTTCACTGAAACACAAGTTAGTGAAGTATAAATAATGATTATGCTGTTTATGGTCCTAAAACTTAGATTGGCTTCTAGTTAAAATTACATATGTGTTCCAAGTGTTTGTTTTTGTTACTTGTGTCAGGAGTAGAGTCCAAAATACCTAGGACTACATAACAGCTTTGGGAATATCACATTTTCAGCCCAGTGGCTGGCTTGTGCTGTAGTGATTTTAGACTTCTTGAAAACACAGACAAAGAATAAATTGGCTAAGTAGAAAAAACCTAAATGTAAAATCTCTTTGAAACAATCAGAGTATGCAGCCATTGCAAAATAATCCACAGAAACTGCCTTTCTTGGGGTTGCAGTCCTGAGAACACTCCTATTTCAATGCCAGGTTTAGCAATTTCCACCTTATTTCACGCTCTGACGAATGTACAAGAGTTTTGTCTGCTCTGAGGTGAAACGCTGTGCTGTGCCAGAAGAGGCAAGAGGCTCTGCAGACGAGTGGAGGGCAGGAAAACACGCTCAGCTCAGTGCAGCGCTCATTCTCCCTCTCGTTGTGTGCAGGGGACATCTTGGCACAGGACAGCTTTGCCCCACAGTTACTCTGAGACCAAAGGCCTGTCCAAACCCCCGCTTTGGCCTGAACTGAATCAGCTTTGTGCTCCTTTACTGAAAATCTGCCTCCTTGCAAAATCTTTTGTGCAAGGCACGAGGTTGCCACAAAGCACCTCCAGGTCCCCACAGCAGCCTGGACATCGGCCGGCCTTGCCCAGTTTGTGGAGCGAGTGGAGCTTCAGCAGGTGGCCAAACTGATGCTATCAAGCCCAAGTGTCAGATTCCAGGGGGAATAGCTTGCTGTGGCGAGGGCGGCACACTGGGCCGGGTGCTGCTGTCACTGAGAGCAGGTTTGTGGCTTAGCGAGCTCGGGAGGCATCTGGCAGGTATTCACAGTGTCCGTGGGGGGCTGATCCAGACAAATTTGACCTCTGGCACGTAGAGAGCATCAGGGAAGGGCTCCGGTTGTACTGCTGTATCCAGCAGGAAAAGCTCAGGAGTTTTGAGGGGCAGGCCCTGCCTTGCCCCCAGAGTGATGAGATGTGCCCCTGTAAGCAGGGTCTGGCAGGGAGGGCCCGGCAAAGAGCTGCTCAGCTGACCCCAACTTTACCCAGAGACTTTTTTAATGGAAGGAAATCCAGGGAACAAATGCCCAAACAAAAGCAATGCTGGCTGTGGCTGAAGAGAACAAGACTTTGTGGGAGTAATTTGGGCTCCCAAATGAGGGGTCTTATGGTGTTTTTGCAGATAGTGACACTGTCCCACGACAGGTTCCATCACAACCCTCATGAAGCTTTCCCCACAAGACCCTTCCCACAGATGATGGGAGAACCGGTACAATGTGGGACAATGACAGATTTTCAGTGTATTTTGAAAGTCTTGGTTTAACTTTTTGTGCCTGGAATTATCAGGGCATCTTTGGACACAGGACTTTTCATCTCAAGTGCTTGCACCCCTTCCAATGGGCACGATGGGTGCTCCCTGCAGACAGAGACATCAAATGCCGTGTCAAGGCCAAACTGAAGTGCGGGTAATTACATTTCCCCATTTAAACTGCTGGCCAGTTTCAGCTGGATAAAATGTTCCCTTCCTAGCTGGAACTGTTGCCATGTCCTGGGAAGCAGCTGCTGTGACAAAGTTAGGGGGCAGCTGCTGTGTGGAGAGGACTGACGTATTTGTGGCACAGGGCCGTCCGAGCGCAGGTACCCGGTGGCAGGAGGCAGCGCTGCCGAGGGCTTTCATGAGAGAGCCTTTCTGGGCTGTGGTGTACCTTGAACCAGTGCCTGGCTGGTGAGGGAGTGGAGAGATAGAGAAGGGCTCAAAGCGCACGTGGGATCTGCTAGGCTGCGTTTGGGACAGTGACAGTGACACCCGTCTGGGTGCCCGTGCTCCTCGCAGAGCACGCTGCCCCAATGACCTGATTCTGATATGGCTTAGTCTGCAAGAGAGACCAAGTCCAAAGACACCTGAGTCAATGACAAGCAAAGTCAACGGCCCAGCTTAGTGAAAGCTGGTGAAATACAGACTTGGCCCTTTTCCTTCCCCGCAGCCCTGCCGAAGTGCACGGCCTCTCAAGTAGGTCTTTATAAACGATCAAAGTGTCTGTGTGGCTTTTCAGGGGCTTGAACTCACACTCACAACCCAAGGTCCAGTTTAATAATGTAGCTTGTTAAATAAACAAGTGGCTGCGCATAGCCCCAGCACTGTGACGATGGAGAAGATCCGGTGTTCTCTTCCCACTCCAGCGCCAGCTGTTGATGGACATCTGTCTGTAAAACATTGGGCCTTTTATTGTTTTGAATGCAAGAAATGCCTTTTCCTGGAGACCACCACTGAATACTGCTTTGCTAGAAAGGCTCCTTCACAATCCAAACAGAGAGCAAGTGAGCATAGAGGATCCATTACCCAAAAACTCAACAAAATCTTCCTCACCCATGAAAAGTGTATGCACAGAGAGGACGATCTTGGGGATGGGGCTTGGAGGAGGGGGAAGCTGTTCCTGGAGGGCAGCGTTCTGGGACCTGCCAGAGGAAAATACTTTCATTTTTCTACCCGATAACTCTACTGCCTGGCTAACAAAAATAATCTCTTATTAAAGATAACAGGAATCTGGTTTGTATAATGCATTCATTGAGATTGATGTGCTTCCAGTTTTCTGAGTTTCTATACCTTCAGAGAAACTAAAAGCCACTATATTGGCACGATGGTGGGGACAAGCTCTCTTGCAAACAACTTTTAGGCGTGTGCATTTGAATTGCAAGCTTAGATCTGATCTCAGCCTTCAAAATGGAGTCAAGGTCTTAACCTGCCTGAACAGGTGACCCCTTCGGTCTTGAATGGGAGTCAAGGGGTACATGTGTGTAACTATCTCTTTTTACCGACAGCATGGAGCCACCTGTCTTAATTGTCATCCTTTTATTAGACTAAGAAAACACGGAAAATGCAAAGACCAGTAATATATTCCTTTAACTGAGCCAAATTCCACATTCTCTTACGCTCTCAGATACCTTCACCAGCAGCAGTATTTTGTCCAGTGTGCAAAAAGCACAGCAGGCTCTTGGAGCTAGAAAGGCTCAGCAGAGCCACTGCTACTGTCCCCAAGGGGGGGCTGCCCCAGAACCCCTCGCTGTGGGACAGAGGCAGCCAGGGGGTTACAAAAGCACCACACTGCCACAGGTCACCTAGAGTCACCTCCATGCTGGCATGGATCCCTCGCATCTGTTTGGTGTGGGAAGAGGGGATTCCAGCCTGACAGGTAAGATCAGGCATTCTTACAGATCGGTCCTGGTGGACACATCGATGGAAAGATAGATCCTAACTGCTGATGAGAAATGGACCATCGGAACTGGCAGTGGCCCCAGCTCTGAGGTGGTAAATAACTTGAGTGCTTTTTGGCAGTAAAGCAAAAATCTGGTTTTGTGCAATGGTCAGCAGAGGAGAACTCAACTGGAGCAACCTGGGGCATGCAGGGAGGCTCCCAGGGAGAAGGTTAACCCAGGGGTTGTTTGACAGCCTCACCGGATTTGTGATCCATTTTTGTGCCCGGAAAAGGTTTACTTCAGCATAGGAAAGTTCCACCCATCTCAAAATAGCTTTGGTTTTCCGAACACAATTTGATGTCATCAAAGATGATTTCACCCTTTGTCTCTTCACGGGTGAAACTGCAGCTGAGTGACACTCTCACGTTATGCAGGGACAAGCGCAGCAGAAATACCTCTGCTTGAGGAATGCTAAATTGCAGGGTTACCTTGCCAGTGTGGTGAGGAGATCCCCTCTGGGCTCCCACCAAAGGCAGATTTGAGAGAGGCCTCAACCCATGCAACTCCTTCCCTGGACTCGGCTCTAACTTGGTCCTGGCTCTTCCACCCTGAGCTCCTGTACAATGTCAGGATCGTGAAAGTGCAGAACTTGGATGTCCATCTCCTGCCTCCTTTCATTCCTGTTTACCACAGATGAAATGCACAGTTTCCTCCTGGTAATATCCAAGTTTCAGCCTGGAGTGATTTCTTTTTTTTCTCTCTAAAGAGCAGCGATAAAAATAACCCCCAGGAAAAAAAGTCAAGCACTCCAACCCTTGAAGACCTGACGCAACCTTCACTCTCAGGAGCACTAGGACCGACAATACCATATAAAGATCTGAGGTATCACCAAGAAAAATAGGAAGCAGCCAAAGAAAAAACAAAGGTCACCACAAGCTGGCTGTAAACACCCTTGCTTTGCACGTATCTTGGCTCTGCTGGTGTGATTGCTAGCAGGCGAGTGTGATGCTGCATTTTCGGTGCTACAGGTATTTATTTTACACTCTGGCTCTCAGTCTGAGCCTCTGAATGTAAAAACAATCAGAAGGCTGAAGTGTAAATTCTCCCTGCTGATTTATTTACTGTTGTGTTTTTATAGCACCACATGGCTCTAAGTTTGCACTGGGCCCATTCAACCAAAACCCATGTCATACACTTCCAGAGAAATGAATGACTTTATAAATTCTCTACAATAATAATCCCACGTACAGGAATGCATGCAGAGAACACCCAGACGGGGCTGGAATGTTTTAAGAATATAATATTGTGCTTTTTTGGTCAGGGAAACACATTTCTCTCAGGGATATGTGGTGTGGCCCAGGCTCCAGCCCTGTCTGCCTACCACCTGTAATAAGCCCTTTGGGAGATTTTAGTTCAGGCCACCCAAACTGTGAGCTGGGCAAAGAGACATCAGCACTACGAAGTTAACAGCCTTAATGAAGCCCGGCCCAGAGGAGACTCAAAACATCCACAGTGGGGAAAAAAAAAGTAAAGAAAGAAAAGGCTTTGATAGGAAAAACATCTGATCCGTGTTCTCTAATCTTTGCTTTGTTAGTTAAAGCATCTTTAAAGGGCTTAATACCCCTGGAACAGGGACCTCTTTCTCTCCCTTCAGAAACACCAATTAGAAATGCAGGAAACTGCTTCCAGAAAGGGGGGACTCTTTAAAAAAAACCTAACTTTAGCTTGAGGGATCTGATTGCCTTTTCTTCACAACCTACTTTTTCCCCCTGTTGTGTGGCTGAGCAGCAGTTTTCTGCAGGGTGAGAGAGCGGCTCCTCATGCCAATCCTGCTGATGGAAAGGGAATGCAGTGAGGCAAGGAGAGGGGAAATTTATGGAATAAAGGGACAAGAAAACAAGAGGGTTTCTCTTTTAAATACAGTGGGAATGACACCCTTATGGTGTGGTAGCCTGAGCAGGGAGGCAGCAGGCTGGTACCAGCACCCACACAGACTCAGTGCCCAGCACCTCAGTGACCAGTGGTGAGCGGGATCAGTGCACAGTCCCTCCAGCCCCAGTGAAGGCTCAGCTGGGCACAGGTAGTTCTGACGGTCCCAGATTACATTGCCTTTGCACTGCTTTATCCTCCTTGGGAGAGCAAACCTGCCTCTTCCCTTCCCCGGGGTCTCGGTGTTTGGGAGCATGGGGGCAGCCCTGTGTCCCTTGACAGGCCTGGCAGAGGCACAGTCCGTGTCTGTGCAGCACAGTTGATGGCCATGGGGCCGCACCTCAGTGCAGTACAACATGGCCAGCTCCATTTTGCTGCCAGCAGACCTGGTCACAGAACTCCTGGTGCCACCCTGGGGACCCTGGGCCAAGCCTGCCCCTGCCCCAGCGTCTGAGGGTGGGAGCAGAGATGCTTCTGTAGCCCGTGGGGCTTGGCTAAGGAGCAATCACCCGGTCAGTGGTGGGTCCTGGGCTGCTGCTGCCATGGGAGTCTGTGTGGCCGTGCTGGACCTCTGATGACTGTCCTCCCCATGGCCACCCTCCCTCCAGGCAGTCCTCTGTGCCAGGCCACGCTGCGCCCCTGCTGCAGGCACAGCTGTTACGAATGATAAACTCTCTCATCTCCACAGACCTGGTGAACCCAGAGCCCAGAAGGGAAACACATGAATAAGCTCCTGGCTCTGTTCATGAAATTCCTGGACACAGTCCATGCTAAGATCTTTTACTTTGTATCAGAGTATTTTCCTTTGGACCTCAGGGATGTTACAACAGCTATTTGTAAACAGTTTGCATCCAAAGTTAGCAGAATGTCAAGCAGGGGAATCACAGATCAACTCTGGCCTCTTGAACATCTAACAAATACTGCAGCTACATTGGCACTGCCACTGCAGGCCAGTAACCATCAGGGAGCTGCCCGTGCCTGCAGACTCACAACCAGGCTGGAGCGGGACTGTGGGATGCAGCCCCGTGGGATGCAGCCCCGTGGGATTCAGCCCCGTGGGATGCAGCCCCGTGGGATTCAGTCCCGTGGGATTCAGCCCCATGGGATTCAGCCCTGTGGGATTCAGCCCCGTGGGATTCAGCCCCGTGGGATTCAGCCCCGTGGGATGCAGCCCTGCAGGTTTCTGCCTGCTGGAGGCATGTGCTGCCTCTGCTTGGGATGAAATTCATCTCAGAGCCTGTGGCCAGGCAGAGCCCAGCAGAAGGAGGTTTTCTGGGGAAGGAAGGAGGCAGAGGCTGAGAGGAGCTGTTGGAGTTGGGAAGCTACAGGGCAAGTGCATGCTGAGGAGGCTGAGAGTGATAATCACTTTGGAAAACCTGGTGTCCCTCTGCCAAAGGCTTGGGTAGCTGCAGGATGGAATAAAGCTGGGCTTGAACTGAAGTTCTGACACCCTACACCCCCTAGCCCCTCACATTATCCAGCCTTGACAACAAGATACAGTCCCTGGGCCCCTCCCTGTAACCCTTTCCATCAGGAGTCCCTGCTCAGAGCCAGCTGAGTTTTGCATTGAAAAGAGAAAACTTGCCCAAAAAAAAGCCCATAAGCACCCTGCACTATAAGGGGGGAAAGGATGGACACAATCTGGTCACCACTGCATATAGGATACCTGGGTTTCTGAAAGGTTTTTGCTTTCCTGTACAGCCTGAAATGGACTGGCCCCTGTGAGAGCTCAGTCCACTGCATGAAGGTGCTGCATTGGTGATCCCTGGAGACACCTGAGCTGGTGTAAAAGGGGGATTCTGGAAGCCTGTGTGGCCCTGACACAAGATCTCAAATCTAGGACAGCCAGAGCTTGTCACCCTCAGGAAGAGCAACAAGGGCCACAGCACTGGACACAACCAGGCTGGGGGGGCATCTGCTGGCCATCTGAGCTGGCAAAGGTTTTTCTATCTCTTTTTGTTCTCAGATTGTGTTACCTGTCATCCTTTCTGGGAACAAGTATATTTTAAGACACATCTTTAAAATTGCCCAGTGACAGCTCCCATTTGTACATCACCCAGGGTGCACTTGAGTAAATTGAACCACAACTTTTTCAGGGACTGTGTCTGCTCCCTCAGGCTTTTTCCCTCTGGAGATGCCTCAGCTGACTGACCTCTGTTGCAGGTGCCATGATGCCTCCATGCTTATCCCTGCCAGCTCTGACTGACATTGTGTGCTGGTACAGCACAGCCATCCTGACAGATCCTTGAGTATTTTTCTGGTTGTGATGGATTGGCTCAGGCCACCAGCAGAACCCAGAAATTTTCTTTCCATCCTTTACTGGCAGTCTTTCATCTGATGTTGGGAGGACCTTATTTGCTTTCTTCTTCAGCTAAGTTTCCCCATGAGTTAAAAATATCAGCAATGGTACTGACATTGGCAACAAGTCTGGAGTATTTTTTCCAGCTCCACTGAAAAGATGAGTTATGACTCATTGTGCTCAGCCTGACACCAAATAATTCTGGGTGTGGATGTGTGTAGGAGCTGAAAGTGTTTTTTGCATGCATTTGCTGAAGCTGCTGCTCATTTTCTGGTGCTATTCAAGGCAGCCCAAACCAAAACACAGAGATGAAGTACGTGACCTCTGCAGACCTCTGGCACACAATCAGCAGCAGGAGCTACCTGAGCTGGGGCAAGAGGCTCTGTGGATTACTGCCCTGGTGTCAGGTTAGTGCCAAGCATTTGCTGTGGAGGGTCACTGCAGTTTTCTCCAGTGCCAGGTGCTTAGCTAAGGACCAAGCCACATGGTCCCAGGTACAGCCCTCGAACTGAACAAAATGTACCTTGCAAATAGTTGCTTAATAAGAGGGGAGAAACATATGGTGAGATGAGCCCTTGGGCTTTCTCATAGCACAAGGCAGAGAATTAATTTTACTTGCAGCTGACCATGTCCACCTCCTTCTTTCTCCTCTCCCAGCCAGAGACTCCTCTCAGTACCAGATGCACTCCCTCCATTGATGCTACCTTGCATTTGCAGCCTGACCTGTCAGACTGAAACAATACAGGACGTTTTACAAGGTACTTCTGCAGTGGGGAGAGAGAATTTGTAATTTTATGGAGATTGTAAACTGAACTTGTAAAGTCCTTTAAAGCCCATAGCTTGGGCATTTCATCCTACTGATGCTTAGGGATAAAGGCCAGCAAAAGCAGAGGTGAAAGGGGACAAATTCATTGCTGAGATGACTGCAGGCACTGAAGCTTACATGGGGAATGGGCTTGGTTTTGTTAAACCAACAGCTTTACAAAACTAGTCTAGCTTGTCCCCCTTGCAGCTCCTGAGACTCTCTCAGAGGTAGTTACATCCTTGTGTGGGTATGTGAGCACCAAAGACTCCTAGGCAATGCAGCTGAGTCAGGACACAAATGAAGAGCTTTTGGCTTGCACTCCGCCAAACACGGCAGCATCTGCGGAGACAGCTCACACCTCTGCCGAGTTTGTTCCTGTGCCTCAAAGGTCGGGGTGAGCAGCCCTGGCCTGTGACCCCACAGGAGTGTAAGGTACCTGCTGAAGAACCCCAAGGAGGAATAAACAGTCATCTACTGGAAAGCACCAAGCATGAATAAAATTGAAGGCAAATAATAATAACAGTGAACAGAACAGCAGAGCTTCTAATAAAGCCTGCTCTGTGTGTCCTGAGCCAAGTGCTTTACCTGCCACTGTGGGCTCTGCAAGGTAATTATTCCATGGGCAGGCGGGATGATTGATGGAGATATTCATTAAACACAAACCTGACACTTTGCTCTCTAAGCCCAAATAATCCAACCAGGCTGTCTCCGAACAGGGCACCCTCCCATCGGCACGTTTTTAATGGGGGTGTTTCAAAATAAAACCAGCAGTCAAGTAGCAGAGCCCAGACCCAGTGGGGGGATCCCAGTTCACTTCTGAGGGCCGAGGGCAGGTGCTCAGGCCGGGGCCAGCTGTGCACACACGGACCCTAAGCAGAGAGTATTAGGCTGTGACAGCTGCAGCTGGCTCTGAAATAAGCACCGAGCATGAAGAGATTATGATAGATTTTACTTGTATTATGAAACTGATTTTACATCATATACAAGGCAAAAAATGTCTGTCTCTCAAAGGGATGGAAATCCTTTTGCAGGGTCAGAGCCGCCAACAGAGCCAAGCTCAGGGATGTTGGTGTGGCTGAACACAACAGGACTACAGTTCCCTGCCACCGAATTACTGGAAAAAGACAGGTAGGGTGATAGGACTGGGAAATAAGAGCTTGTAAGTTCCCAATAGATATGGGCAGGTATTTGAAATCTTGCCTATCAGGTGAATTATGCTGTTTGGACCATCTCTGGACAGAGATGAGGCAACAACCTTGTCATTCTCTCCTAAGATGATGTGGATGTGAAGGACCAGCTTTCTCTGTAGCCATTTTCATTGTCCACAGACAAAAAAAAAAGTTGCCTTTGCCCATGATCAGCAAGTGGGTCTCCTTTCTGCAGACCTTACCCAGGCACAGCAACCCCCAAAAATCTAAGCAGCCCTTCAGATAATTCAAGTGGAAAACCTGCAGTTTACACAACGATAACCTCTGGGTCAGGAATTTAGAGTGATGTGAGCCACAGATTGCTGAGCAGTAGGGGTGTTTATGGTACAAGCTTGCCCTGCTCTTCCCCGGGCACTGGCCACTGCTGGAAACAAAGAACAGGCTTTGGTGGAGCTGTGGTTGGACTCAGTGTTGTCTCCCCGCACCGTGCCAAGGCCCTGACTAGCAAGGCAGTGGGTGGGAACCAGAGTCTCCAGGGCATTTTGAAGGGCAAATACTCCCCAAACTGGATGTTTTTCCTTGCTCTTGACTCTCTTTCAAAGCCTGTGGTTCCCAGGGCACATCTGACCCCTGTGGGATGGTTCCTCACTTCCTGCATGAACCAGGTGTCTGCATGGGGATGCAGGATGCACCACGGCTTCAGCTCTCTCACGGCACTATTTAGTCATTGGGGTTATGGGAAATAGCCTGAACTATCCAGGAACTGACAGTGGACCCCATCCTGTTATCATGCTCTATGATGGCCCATCAGGAAATGACATAAATACCCTTGTTACTCTCTATTTTATTTTTCATCATTGTGAAGCATCTTTTTTGTTGTTTCTGCTGGCGGCAGGTGACCAGTCGCAGTGCCCTGGCTCCCCACATCCTGCTGGGCAAGGCCTGCCTCTGTCCCTCTGAGAATCAGGCAAAGGATGTGCCTGTTGGCCAGTGTTTTTCCTTGCAGCCCCAGTGATGTTGCCTGGGTCAGGAAATAAGCCTATTTGGAAAGGGGCAGGAAGGCAGGCTTTTATTAAGCTGCCTGTGCTGAGTGTCCACAGCAAGATGGGCACCATGCAACAACTGATGTGAGAGTGACTTCACACAAGCCCAGCTGTTTGGATCCAGGATGACTACAGGTCACTGACTCCTAGCAGCTGACCCCTTCCCTCTTGGAAACATGCATCTGTCTGGAGTGACCTTTACCACAATGTTTTTAATTTAACTTTTGCAATTTGCATCCTGCCTATGCTGAGAAGGGAAGCTCCTTTTCCAAAGAAAGCTTTCCATCCTTGGAAATACTTAAAGAGTACTGCAAGTGAACTGCCTTCTGAGAGTTACACCCCAACCTGCAAGCCAGGGAGAGCCAGCCTGCCCTGTGAAGACAGGAAAGACATTCACCAGCTTGGTGCTATTCTCTTTGCCCTGTGGTCAGTAGGATGTGGTGCTACTGTGGTCAGTAGCTCTTGGAGGACAATGGTATGGATACCATGGATAACGTGGGTCCAACCAGCACCTTACACTGAGCAGGCACCAGCCTGAGACCTGGGAGAGAGGTCCCCTCTTGCTCTTTTCTGCTTGTCCTGCTCTGAACAGCCCAACACACAGCCAGGGAGAACGGTCACAGCATGACTTTCTGATTTACAATGGGTCTGTGGTAGAGTATTTTTAGCTCAGTTAACAGCTGTTTTGTTAACTCCTAATTTCTCCCATAATCTGTATATTTTTGTCGCAGCTAAGGCACGGTCTGTGATATATGATGGAGAGCTTTGCCATTAATCATGTGCAAGCTAAAGAATAAACTGGTTTTATTAGTTTTCAGAGTGCCAGGTCACATAAATTAACTGGAGCATGTATTTAGTGTGTCCTGAGCAGTCTCCCACCTTTCCTGGTAAGACAACACATTGCCCAGGTACTTGCTCTATCTGCACCAGCAGCAGAAACACAGACTCTCTTGTTCTACCCTTGGAGTGACTTTTGCCTACACTGTCATGCTGGGATTTGGCTGGGCAGTAAGACAGGGACCTTGAACGTGGAGATGTCCAGGTGCTGTGGGACACGACCAAGGCACAGGGTCCTCACCACACAGCTACTGGGACATCGACTCACTCATCCAGGGCTGCAGCAACATGAGGGTGATGGCAAAGCTCAACAGAAACCACACGCATGACCTTATCAGTGAGTTCTGCTAATGGGGACAATTTTACAAACCCTATGGGGAAGCCAAGAAACAACTGAGGCTCAGCACCCTCCTCTTCTCAGCTGGGCACTGCGTGGGGACACAGGTCAGTGTGGGTAATATGTCTTGATACCATTCCAGGGGCCACGTCATGTTTAGTTACCCTTCTCCTAAACATGCAAGAGAGGAAGCAGATGGGAATGGTGTTTCTTAAACACTGACTTTCCGAAAATGTCAAGAAAAAACCTTCCATTTGAATTGCAATAGCACTGCTGGGACTGTACTGGCACTAGGTTCTGTATTTGCATTTATGGTGGCCTGCGTATCCCCAAGAAAAGGGCTTTTTACTATGACTAAAGATTATACATCTTATGGCAAAGTGAGATGGCATAGTGGGTGTGCTGCCACTGTGGGCAGAAGCAGGAGACCAGTCTGTATCTCCTGATTGAGACTTGAGGGACAGAAGTGTGAGGCCAAGGAAAGCTTCCTGAAATTATTTCACTGCAACCCAGGATGCTCCTACATCTAAAACTCAGCTGTACAGGGCAAAGCTCTGCTGTGAAAAAAATAGTGACTCAACTCTCTATGGTTCCAGTGCATTTGCATTTCCTACGGTACACTGTCAGCATCCCTCCAAGAGCTCGGGTTTTCTTGGAAGGAAAAGCTGTAACCAATTCATTAGCTGACCCCGGCATCCCTGATTTGCATAGGATGCTTCTGCTCTGTAACTCTAGAGTAACGGTGGTGATTATAAACACACGATGGAGAGGGGTGAGGGTGGTGAAAACCATTGTAATCACACGTGGGGCAATGTGCTGACGGACGGGCCGTGGTTGCAGGATCCCGGCTCTGGGCAGCCTGCTGAGCTCCCACACACCGCAGGAAATCCCCTGCGCGGCTCAGCAGCTTTCCCGCAGGAATTCGGCTGCCCCCACAAGGGTCCTCCCAAAATGGAGCCGCTGCTATTGAGCAACATTGAAAATATAGTATTGCCTCTATGAAACGTTGTCATCCAACTCCCAGAGCAGGGCCTGTGATCCTGCACGTGCAGTCTAGACAGCCTGTGTCTCGGTCCTGCAGCTCGGAGCCCCTGGGTCGGCAAAGCCGGGGCAGCTGGAGCACAGAGTGGCGGGATCGTTCCTGTACTCCTGGCCCTCAAAGGACACAGAGGCTGCTCACGTTCTGACACAGGCTGGAGCCACATCTGGGCTGATCTAACCCAGGCAGGCTGCAAAGCCCCTGGGCTTGATCTGCTATCATAGGTAGGCTCCTACTGTTTCCTGACCTTAAATATCCTCTCTTGATCTTATCTGAATACCCAAGTTTGGTTCAAAATACCTCCCACTCTTCATAGTGCCATCTGAAGAACCTTGGCATGAGAAGCAGATGTGGTACCTGCTCTCCTGGCACCCATTCACTCCTACACAGACTATTAATCAGTGCAGGGGTGTGTTATAAATGGTTTGATATGTATGTAAATCCCAGAGCCAGAGTGCTGCTCTTGGGAGCCTCCTCCACAAGCTGATGTGCAAAACTCTCTCATTTGCAGTTCGCAAATGATTTGCTGGATCTCAGCACCTTCCATATGAACTTGTGGGGACTCAGTGTGAAAGAGATGGGCAACACCAGGCTAACCTGCCCCTTGTTCTGGGCACTTGTCAGACCTTTCCCCTCCATAGTTCCACAAGAATGCAGTTTTCTGGCTTGCCCCCGTTGCTCCGATGTACCCAAAACAGCTGCAGAAAAGATTCCAGTGATTTCACTGTCTTGCTCTTCTGAGGAGTTTTCACCGTGGCTTTTCTATTATTCCCTCATTTTTGGCAATCAGCAATTAAATTAGAGGCACAAGTGTTTATAGTATCCATCCATCCATCCTGTCTACTTATCTCTGCCCTAACTCAATAAATGGAACTGCTTTTCTCATAAATGAAAATGTTTGTATTCTTGATATAGAATAAACATTTTTATCCTACAGAAGTCTGATTTCCAATATATATTTCAGGAATTACTACTGTAATCGAAGTGCCCCAACAAAAAGAGATTTCTTCTTATCATGTTCCCCTTCCTTTTGCCCATGGTAATAACTAACCTCTCATGTCCTTAACAGGTCTCAGGTAGGCCCCTTGGTAACTGGTTTGGGAATTATTCTTGCCATTTCCATTTCCAAGCTACTGATTTGGCACTGCTGGATATTTTCCTGGTGCAGAAAAGAGGAGGGGGAGCAGGTGCTCCTTACTGCAGGAACAAAGGTCTGAAGAGCCATTTGAACAGCCACTTTGCATTTGCTCCAGTGTTTAAAAACACTCTTGTTTCCCAACTGGGTCCTATTTTTCTCATAAAAACATTCCCTGATTTGTGACCCATCTGCAGGTGCCTGGGTTTTTGTTGGCTGAATGTCCATGTCCTGAGGTGACATCACTGACTATCTGAGGATTTGTTTCTCGCCTTGAAAATACCTTTAGATTTCCAGAGCCAGAGACCACATGACCATGGGTTGGTGGTTGGGCTTGCTTTCACACGCAGAGGAGAGGGGATGCTGCAGACTGGCTATTGCTGCAGGCTCATGCAACTCTGGCAGGTGCTTGGGTTGAGATCATGCTGGGAACTTGAATTGTCGCCAAGTTGGTGTGAGAGAGGATCATCTCACTTGTCCTTTTTCCACCCAGCTGTTTTCTGCGATCTGTCAGGTGTTTGTTCTATCAGCCCTGTCTTTGTTTGGCTCACACACCAATGCTCGGAGCACCCCAGCCACATCCCAAATGCATCCTGCCATGTGGGAGGTTTATATTTTCATGTTCACAAAGTGCTGTGTCTACTGGGACTTTTCTCAAGTTTAAAATCCATTTGTAACTGAGCAAGACAATAGTTTAAGCTAGAAAATACCTCAAGGCTCTCTCAGGACTTTATTTGTGTCTCTCATGGTCTTAATGGTCTGGGCACAGGGTGACTGCTTTGCACCAGCTTTCCTAGTGATCTTCCTGGCTGTCACTACCATTTTATCTGTGCAGGGGAGCTTGCAGCAGTAACTTCTGCTAATTTCTCTTGCATAAATCAGCCAAGAGACAGTCAGCAAAGAACAGATTCGTGTGGTTTGCACCAGGCTTTAGATGAGCTGCACACTCCTCAGCTGCAGGGAACCAGGACCCACCCAGACATGTCTGTGTTCAGAACCTGAATCCCTCCTGTTCAGTACTGTGTCAATCCACCCAAACTTTCTATGAAAACCAGGCAAGAAACACTGATATGTCTAGAGACTTAATGGCAAAACTCTCCCCAAACCTGGAAACCCACAGAAGGTATGGGCTCCCTCTAGAAAGGGTGTTCATACATGAAAGTGTGACACACAATGGAAAAGAGATTACTGGACAAAGAGCTCTGTTATCTTCTTGCTGTACAGTGATTATGGGTTATGAGGTTAACAGATTTCTACTCTATTGTCCTATAATTCCCCCCAACAGGGAGGTTTATTTTAACCAAATAGAGCATATTTTCACTTGTTTTTCTAAGAGCAAGCCATCTGCACATTGGGGAAGTTTTTACGGTCTGTGAAGGAGCACTTATAGGTGCAAAGTATCAACATTCCTGCAAAATTAAATTAATTACCTGTTGGAAACAAGTATTCCTTTTTCCCCTCCTTTGACTGAAATTCCCAGGTCTGCCCTCCAGTTCCCTTCGAAACTGGGAACTGGATCAGATTAATCAAGGCTAAAGGCATTTCCGCTCGCTATTCAAAACATTGCAACTCCCTCTGTCCTTATCATAGAGCTGCTCCATCACTCACTGCCATAGAGGAATGGGCTCGGCTGGGGGACAGGGACAATGCGTGTGCTGCCTTTGACTCACACGTACCTTCCTTCCCTGCAGAGTCACTGTAGCACCTTCCATTGCTCAGAGCCCAAAAGTAAAGTTCCCTCCACAGGAATGTAATGAGATGGTCAGGGCTGGCAAATGTACTTGCTGAGGTGAAGGAATCTAGATTATAATTTCACTGGCTCATCTTTTCTGTCTAAGAGCTCTGTGACTCATTTTTTGCCCTTTTCCTCTGAGAACGCTATATGGCTTTCCTATCCTTTGTTTATACTTCAGGTGTCATCAGCTGTAGCACATAATTTGCCACCACATCCTTTACTTTTGTTTGTAAAGAGTCTATAACCTATCCCAGCAGATAGCTCCACTTTGGCAGGAATATGCTCAAAATTCAGTGATGAAGCATAAAGTGTAATGGATATCATGATGTGGAAGGAAAGAATAGACACAAAACAGAAACAGAGCTCTGCAGGAAACTGCATAAACTCAAGGAGACACTTTAGTTTAGATCTGGAGAAAACTTTCTTTACAAAAATCAACTAGTTCCTCAGAAAATATACTTTGAAATACTATACTTCTGAAAACAATACACACTCAACAGCTGACTGCCCAGTTGGCATTTATATTCCTGAAAGCCATTTTAAAGTCAGAGGAATCTCAGAAGAAGCTCATCAGATGAATAATTTAATCATTTAACTATAAATATGGAGAAATCACAGGCGCGTGAGAACATGGGCTGACCACAGACACTCTTCTTGGAAGACAATTAGAACCCACCAGCTGGATGTCCTTTAGCTTTACATTATTATTTAGCTTGAGCATACTCATGGTGTTGGTACACATCCACAGCCAGGCATACAGTGGATCTGAGCTGGCTCAGCAGGACCTCCCTGCTGAGATGGTCAGACTGGGCAGGGACAGTGTGTGCTGGTGTGTGGCTCACGAGAACTTGGCACCTTTAAGAAAATTCTGTGGCCATGTTCATGCAGGAGGAGGAGTTTCCCCCCTTCCTTTTGTCCATGTGACACACACTGAAGGATCCCTGAAATATTAAAATAAACAGAAAGCTTGACTTGCAGAACCTGTCTGCTAAGCCAGGAATCACCTTTCTTGCTGCAGTTTCAAACCGTCATCCAGAGACTTGTAAAACATTGATGAAACCCCTTTGCCCCCAGAGCTTTCAACAAAAAAGCCCAGTACTTGCACCCATCCCTGCAAGAGCAAATATATTAAAGTCTGTTCCCGCTTCATTCTCCTTGTTTTCACCCCCACAAAAGGAGAACCTATGAGCATATGCTCCTTTGTAATTCCAATTCCTTTTCCAGTACTGCTATTATAGCTGATTTAAGGATTAGAAGGCCCCAACATGCCAGATGTGGGGGAAGCAAATTTAGTGGATGTAGTAAAAGAAACGAAACTCCCTGATCTAAAGGTCCATTTCCTGCTCACTCTCATCACTGCCTGCTTTCAGTGAGGAATGAGTAATGCCCTGCTTGGCGGAGCATTGCCAGCTTGGAAAGCGGGGCTGCTCTGAGGCTACCTGACTGCTACAGGGTAGAGTAAAGCCCAGGGTGCCCACGGGACAGAGACCTCTAACCAGATTATAGATGCATCTAAGCAGAGGTTAATAAATGCTGGCTATGTAAGCTCATTCCTCAGAGATCTGCTGGACCCAACGGCCACCACACATACACACACAAGGACAGGGCAGAGTTAGTTTGTGACTCACCCAGGAAGCCTGTGGCACAGCCGGAAACTGAACACAGGTCTGAAGGATGACTGTTTATATTCTGCACAGTAGACTTGCCTGTTTCTTCACCCTAATTCTAATAAAATGCCTGTTGCCATCTCTGTTGTGAAAAGAGAGGGACTTTCCTCAATTACTTAATTTGAAAAAAATCAGTGTGAACAGAAATAATGAAGAATATTCATAAGTGGGGTGTGAACATCATAATAATTGAACTATTTTTTATCCCCTGACACTTTACAGTACTAAATACATACTCAGAGGGATGCTGGGAATGTCTTATTTGACTGAGACTCTTGTGAATTTATGTAGAGTTTTTATGTGACAATATTTTATGGAATATATACCAGAGCCTTCTGTCCTCATGTTTGGAAAGAAGGCTCAGCTTATATGCCACCCACAGGAGCCATCAACTCTTTGGATGAAAATAAAGATTGAGTCACTTCCAAAGGTGCTTGGTGTTCTTGCTTACATGCTGCCCCTCAGCAATCTTGAGTAGCTGGATTTGAGAAGGTAAATGATACGAAAAAACAACTCAATTCTACATCCAAGCAAGCCAACCCACACTGTCCCACCCTTAGGACCAATATGTTTCATTGTAACTGCCAGCAGAGTATCCCAGGTGAGGTGACCAGTGCTTCTAGCAATGCAGTTTTGAACATGGGGGGTTTTTTGGTGAAGAAACACCAATCATACAGACAGATCAGCTCTCTCCTCCTCTGGCTTTCCTAGGGAATACTCTTTCAGCTGTTTGGACACACACACCTTGCTCATCTCAGAAGAAGGACAGCAGCGGTAGAGAGCACCCTTCTCTCACCCATCCACGCAGCAGGACTCAGCTGGGGCTGCTGGATGCCTTTGCTGAGCAGCAGAAGCACTGCAGCTGAGATCCCTCCTTACTGTCAGCCCAGACAAACTTTGAGAGCAAACTTGGAAAGTTTTGGACATCCAGAGGAGATCTCCAGTGGAAAGGTGCCAGACAAGAGATAAAGCCTTTCTAAAGCAGCAGAGAGGGAGGGGGCAGCTGGCTGGGCTGCTGTGCTCTGGGTGATGGGACACAAAACCATCCAGAACACCATCCCATGGATGGTGGTTCAGGCTCTGACAAAATCCTGCTGAATGAACACCTCAGCACCTGGACACGTTACTATTTTCTCATGTTCTTTTCCTTCTCCTTCTTGATCCTCATTTTCCTATAGCTTGGCTAGCTCTGCTTTGAATTCTGTTGAGCTCATTGAACAAAAAGGCTCTCACTGCTTGGGGAAGAAACCTCAAAAGGCTGTGGATTTCTGGGACCTCTTATGTAGTTGAAAGACCTTGACCCTGCTGAAAGCCCAGGATTTCACTAACAATCCCTGGCTATTCAGTGCTTGCTTTTTTGTTCAGTTCTCTCAGAAAGTAGAGTCCAGGGCACTATCAACAGTTAATATCCCACATTTCAGGAAGATAAAACCTCTGCTCTCGGTCTTCAGCTGTACAGAGACCCAGTGTCTACAGAGAAGGTTGGGTGGTTGGTATCTTCTTGGGGACTTGTTCTCTGGCATTTATCTGTGTCTGCACAATGCTGTGCCACACACAGCAGATGCTGAGACCAACCACAAGACTTTTAATACCACTAAGTTCAGTGGATGCCACCAGAAACTAACCTGGTTTTGGCAATAGGTATAAACCAAACCTGCTCTAGAAACCATCTTATAGTCAAAGAGGCAAGAGTAAGAACAACTGGTTTTGCTACACAGAGGAGAAGTATTTGTATTGGTCAAATGAGGCCAAACAGTCTCTACCTCATTGGCAGGAGCAGTAAAAGATGAGAACTGGGCTGGGTTTCAGCAGCAGAGTTATGGTGATCTCTTGAATGGGAAACCTCTTGCTTTGGGGGATGTTCACATTCAGACTAAGAGAGAAGTTTGCCCATATAAACCCCAGAGAGGCCAGAGAAGCAGAGGCTTAACATCTCAACAACTCACAGAGGAGGTGACAGAGAGATGGTGCAACAAAGGAAGGCATAAAACTGCAAGCTTTTATCAGGAGAGGATGACAAAAAGCACACTGGGCAACTGCTGTGTGTTTGGTGTGCCAGGAACACTGAGTCCAGGGTTGGCACCAAGGGAAACGAGCTCTCCAAACTGTAAAGTTCAAGAGCTTTGCTGAGAAGGTAAGTCAGCCCTTTCTTTATTGAAGGCTGCAGGAGATCAAGTGAGAGAATTTGTTTCTGAATCTACAAATCTTTGCTCAGCCATTGCCTGGGCTCATCCACACACACAGCAAGAGCATCTGTCTGGCTCGCTGGCCTCCCAAAGTGCTGGCTGAGTGGTTTGCAGCCCTTCAGCCACAAGTGTTGGGAGCAAGGTGTGAGATGCTGAACGGAAATGGCCAGCTGACAACTTCCAGGGGAGTTTGGGAAGCTCCCTGCAGCCTGTTCCCTCTCACACTCTCTGACTCCCATGACCTCTCCACAGATGCATAAATGGCACCTGAGAGGCCTGTGTGCAGAGCTGGTAATTTGTCCTCACCCAGTCTATTCCCCACCGGTATGCAGAAACATGCTTGGTGTGAGAAATGTGTCCATGGCACAAAGCCAGAGCCAAACAGACAAAGAAATAATGTTTACCCCCAGGGCCTTTCTGACAAACAATAAAAAAGCAATAGAGTCAAGATAGATTACGCGTCAGCTAAAATATTACCTCCTCCTGCCAATTCTTATAAAAGGAGGCAAAGCTGCTCTTCATGCTGAACTAAAACTTCTGTTAAAATACTCAAGGAAAACAATCATTTAGACAGCATCTTTCTCTCTAGCCAATGACAATAATATTCCTGTTAAATCTTTATTGCGACAGTCTGCTCTATGGGATGCAGCAGGCAGCTTGCTTTGTTTGCCTACAGTCACACAAAGGACTAGAGGGCTTACAGCCTGAGATGAACAGTCTGGTGATGGCACCTTTGCAAGCAGAGAAATGGACTAAATCCACCATGGAAAGCAGCTTTAGGTTGGTTGTTGGCTTCTTTCTGCCCTGTCCCAAACTCACGCTCAGGGGCACCAAGGAAACTGTTGCTGCTTGGGCACCGGAGGGAATGAGGAGCGGGAATGCTGGGCTGCCTGCACCTGAGCCAGCCAAGTGCACGCCAGCTCCTCACTGGATCCTGTGCTCACCTCAATGGGTCCCAACCACAAGGAGATGAATAGGCACCGTGTGAATATTTTATTCAATAAACTTGGCTCTGCCGTTGTGTGGAGGGTGAGGCATGTGATTTATTACTTACAAGAATTTGGACAGCCCCTGGCTTAACGTGAAAACATTGGCAAGTGTCAGGAAATTCATGAACTTTACATTCGTGATTATCGATGACTTTTATTAGCAAACAATTCTGGATATCCTCCCTTTTGAAACAATGCCACTGGCCAAGCAGAGCAAAACACCTTTGTGGGCCTAAGGTGGCAAATCACACACCATCATCTGCAAATAACCCACGGTCAGAGATTTGTCTGGGTAACAGAAGTGAGAGGCAAAGGAACAGACTAAGAAAAAAAGGGCTTGCCACTTCTGCAAAGCCTGGGTAAGTTTTCAAAAGGCACCACGTGTAGCAGCGCTCCACACAAACGCAGAGCTGCACGGAGCCAGACCTCTCTCCATTCATTTTGATGGGCACCTCTCAGAGTCTCTGCAGATGTCTGTGCCATGACATGAGCTGACAAAAGACAATCACGCCTTTCTCAGTGAAAATATGATCAGACAGATGAGATAAGCTTCAGACAGCTTCCTTGGCATGTCAAACCTAAAACTTCCTGTTGCAGAAAACTACTCTCTGTACTCAACAGAAACAAATTTTGAATACTGGGTTTCCATGTTGATTATTGGATGAAAATACATGTTTCTATGAGTCAGCCAGATCCTACTCAGACCTCCCCATACTTGTCTAAACCCACAGATCTGGCAGTGGGACAAACTGTTTATGCACAAGTGTCTGTACCTGAAATGAAGAGTGCAAAGTGGCATATTTACTATATAAAGTAAGATCTGTTTCAATAAAGGCAATTGAAGCATGAAGTCCAGTGGAGATCAGATAATACAACATCACGCTGTGCACAGACAGTGAATATTAAGCTCTGCAGAAAGGACTCACTCATGATGCATGAGAGTTCATCATTTGCTGGTGTCCTGCTTTGGAGTTAAGAGGTTGCTCCAATATTAATTAAGTACTTACACATATGCTTAATTAAACCTATTCAAGAACAAACTGTAAAGGAAATCCAGCTCCTCCAGTATAAGGGGTTATTAATACAACCACTCTTAGCCTGAGTGAGAGGGAAACTAAGAACTGCCTTTCAAGTGAGAATAGCAATGAAAAACTAAGAAACATACCCAGAAGTAATGAACCCCATCACAGCCAAGTCCCTCAAGTCCCTCAGTCAGGAAGCACTCACAAATACTTTTTCTGGTCTGATTTTGACAAGAAAGAAAGTGGCATATTTCTGTCTTTCAGTAATAATGGCATCATCTTGGGTCCATGAGAAACCAGGGAGAACTTTCAACAGGAAGCACTCAACTCTTACAGGTGAGCAGAAGTGGAGCTGTATAACCTGGTACTGTTAGATTCAAGGAAATTTTGGAACATGAGGGAAATTCCATGAGACTGAAGAGAACTGCAAATGTAGCAAAATTGGAACAGGGGTAGATGGAAAGCCCCAGGTAGTATTAACTCAGTTAATCAGATACTGATTCTGGGTTCAGTTGTGAAAAGATTGATACGGGATACAAGCACTAAAGAATTTAAAGGCAGCATATTTTGTGCCAGTCAGGATCATGGTGTGGAAAATACATTTTGCCAAACCAACTTCTTCGGATGAAATTACAAGCTTCATTAATAAAAATGTTTCTGTTGATATAATACAGAGAATTTCCTGTAAGGCATAATGTTTATCTGCACCACACTGATGAAAAGAGTAAGAGCTCTACAAAGCAGTGCAGCATTTCTGCAGTTGAATACAATTAGGGAACTGACAGAACACAAAACACTTGTAAATGAGAAACTGCGATGAAATGGGGCTGCGTCTGGTGGCATCCTGCTCTTGACCAAACACCAGACAGCCTCTTTCTTAAGGATATTAGACCAAATGTAAACTGAAGTAGGGATAGCCCCTAGGACTGGCTCAGCAAGGGAATGTGGTGTTTGGTGAGAAGGATGAAGAGCAGCTCCATGGACTGCTGTGGAGTTCTGGCTTGTTTGTTCAACACGCACTTGAATTTGAACAAAAAAACCAAAACAAACAGACAGTGTGAAAACTGGAGGCTCCATTTCCAAGATGTGAAGTTCTAAAAACATTAGAAGGGACTTGGGGAGCACAAAAAGCACCAGCACAAAACTGTGGCTAAGAGCATTTGAACTCCAAAAGAAGAGACTCTCAGGGGAGATGAAAATTATATTATCCTTGCCTGAGGAATTAGTGAGAGCACTTCAGGAATATTCTGTCCTGCTGTTGGATCTACCCTTCTAAATGATGTGAAAAAAATTGGGAAGCACTCAAAAATTTCTATCTACCTGAGGCAAGGTTTGGAAACTACTCCAGATAATAAAGGGCTTGTGGAACGTAATCTATGTTCATTGAGGAGAAGCTGAGAAGAGACTTTGACGAAAGCTGCAACTTCTTCTGTGTTCATTTTCACTTGGAGTGAAACCAAATTTTAAAACCTGACATCTTTCATGAAATGGATCTCCTGCTCTTGGAGCAGTTCTCATCACAGTTATCCTAAACTCTAAGGAATCCTATGCCAAGGGTAACACAGAACTGAATTTTAACTGGAGATTGATTACATTTCTTTCTAGACAAATCATTTGCTGGTGTGTGCAGCTACAAAATTATTCACCCTGATGTCATGAACAGTTCTTGCACCCAAAGAGCCCATGTGGCTGAGAAGTGGTTAGCGAAGGCAAGGATTAAGCTCTAAGCATCCTGGGCTCTAATCCCACCTAAGCCCCTGCCCAACGTTTTGAACCCAAGCGAGTTATTTAACCCCCTCAGCCTCCAGTCCAGCTGTAGAACTGGGCAAAAATCAAGATCTTGCTGAAAAACAGATGTTGCATCTCGGCTAAGATTTATTTCTAAAAAGTAACTCAACAGAAAGACCTGCATGGGAATGGATGGAGACTGTTGCGAATACTGTAAATTCACACTATTCATGTGGATACTCAGGGATAAAGGGGAAGAGGCCACTCTCTGACGAGCAGTTTATCCCAGGAGTATCCCCAGCATCAAACTCACAGTGCCACCAGCAGCCAGATTTGAATTCTGTGGACTGGCAGCCTGGAAAGCCCCAGTGCCCCAAGCAGGGGTGGTGAATGGCTGGCACTGTCTTTCTCCCCTCTGGTTTGGAGCAGGCCAGTGAGCCCTGACACTGCAAAACCCTGGGTTTCGGTTCATACTTATTCATGCACTCGATTTTCTTGTTTGGTGAATGCTGCATGTCAATATTTAGTCACCGCTGTGGAAACAGCAACAGACATGCAAAGGGAAAGGAAAAAAAAAAAGGAGGGAAAGAAGAGAAAACATTATTTTAAGGCACAACCAATTTGGCTGGTTTTGCCCCTCTGACTCAGGAATGTGAGTTCATGTTGCCCCACGTGCCTGCGACGGGAAACAGGAATTGAAAAGGGAAGTGTATCAAACTGTTTACTTGAAACTATGGGCAAAAGTGGGAGCCAGAACGTCTGGGAATCCCATCAGGCATCCTCTGTGCGTGCATTGCTCCCTGGAATTGCTGCCTGGGGTCAATGCTGCAACAGAGCTCTTGTGCTTACAACCACCTCCTCTTCTCTTCAGACCTTGCGGGGTAACCTGACCACCTTTTGGTGGAGTTCCCTTCCTGACACTAGGACATTGGGCAGGCTGGATCAGAGCTGAAGGTGGGCAAACAGGGACCAGAGACAGAGCATCCATCCATCCATCCATCCATCCATCCATCCATCCATCCATCCATCCATCCATCCATCCATCCATCCATCCATCAGCAGCAAAGAGCTGGTGGAGCTCTGGGACTCATGACCTTCCTGTTCATATGCAACTTGCTCTGAAAAAGCAGCAACAACAAAAAGATAATACTCAAAAGACTTTTGTTGATAAGACCTGCAAAACACTGATTACAAATGAAGTTTCAGTAAGTAATATAACAAATTGACCACAAATTTTAAAACTTCACTTAAATTGTTGATGATAATACATACCTGCTGCATAATAAAACCAAAATGATACTGAGAAAATACTGGATTTTAGTTACAAGAAAGGGCATGGGAAAACTCTAAGTTTTATATTTCAGTTACATTCATTTTGAAAATAAAAAGAGGAAAATGTGGTGACTGTGATCTCCAAAGAATATTATTTGGTTTGTATATATCAACTTAGGGGAAGCCTCTTCTGTTTCTGTTTTGGAAATGGAAGAGGGATATCTAGCTGTGATTTGGAGGAAGTGCCATCAATACAGTGAAGACTGGTTATTATCTGTTGCACTTGGCAATGGGAACATCCTGAATAAAGACATAGGGATGTGCATGTAAAAACCTGAGGAAAAGGCCAACCTGAAAGGAAGGTCAGCTGGTGCTGCCAGTTAGGGCTGCAGGGTTTGTTCTGCTCAGGCTCTAGTCTTTCAGTGTGACATTACCTGTTGTCAGAAAATGCCAAGTCTCAGTGAAACCCTGGAGAAATGGGAGACTGCAACACCCCCCAGGCTTTGGCAATAGTTCTAGAAAATGTGTGTGTGTTTAGATCCTTGATTGCAAAAGAAAAACGGCATTAAGTTGGCACAGGAAAGGAATTCTATTCCTGTCAGTTTTTGCACAGGTTTGTAAATGGAAGAAACTTTCAACTTCTGCCAGAAAAGCATCAGGGTTCCCACGTACAAAGCTGGAGAAGCAATATATCTACACCAAATACAAGAATTCGATTTGGATTTCAATACAGTCACTCTGATATAAGAGTTGAGTAAGTTTGCAGAGACTTGATATAACCTAAAATGGAAATAATTCTTGGTATGAAGATGGTGGAGTGGCCAAGGAGGAAAACTCCAAACTGTCCTGCAGCAGATGTGTGGTGGGATGACCTTTATGTGGGCCTCATTGTGAATCTCATTCTAATAACTCAGGGTCAGTCCAAATCTTAAACTCCTTCCACAATTCAACAACTAAAGATAGTTAAAGATAATCTTTGCAGCAACTTCCAGGTCTTTGTAGGATTCAAACCAATGCTACTGGGTGCCAGGTCTGAGGTGATGTGTGGGTCAGGCTCCAGGCAGGTATGTAGGGTTGCTGGTCCTCTGTCTGCTTTTCCCTGTGGCTCTCCAACTACCATGAAAAAACTGGAGAAAGCAGATTTTTGGTTTCTTTGCCACGTTCCCATCCAGACCAACAGTATCCTTTCTTGAAGAGGGTGTGTCTCTTGTACCAGGTCTGCACCACGAATGTTGAGTACATGCAGTCCCTTTTGAATCACAGGAAGTATGTAGGCTTTGGAGATTATCAGCCCATTATTAACATTTCAGAAAAATATAAAGTGGTTTCCGCTTTATCTGTTTACTCTGTGGCTGATAAAATATTAACATTTTTCAGCCTCCACTGAATAATCCCTGGTCCCCATATTCCCAGACAATATGGTGTGTGGCTTAAATGGATCACCCTAAATGAAGCTGTTTCTCTTGGCTACTGTCATACAGGAAGCTGGTGAGAAAAAGGTTGTTTGCACAGGATTTAAGCATTTCAAAAAAATTTATGAAAACGTGATGCTGAGGAAAACATCAGGCAAGTAGTAAAAGTGCTTTGCATGTGTGCAGCTGTTTCCTGGACATTTCTTTCTATTGCAGGGCCACTTGGTTTACAGGAAATTCCAGTTTACATACAATACCAGTCTCCCCAGAAAACAGGCTCTGGGCTCAGCTGTACTGATCTGCTTTGTGCAACTGGTGATGCTGGCAATTACACCATCTGCACGCTCACAGGCAGCAGGGACTGTTTGGATTTGATCCTAAAAGGTTTGTAGGAAATAGTAGTAAAGTCACCTCCATCTGTTTTATAGCAGGGCTGTTGTTTCTCATGGTTAGTTTTAGACCTGCCCAGATAAGATTTTGGTCCAGATATAACTTCGCACCTCAGCTCTGCAGGCAAGTGGCCGGCTTGTGCTGAGCATGACATGGAGTTGTGCTTTTTGGTGGGAGCTCCAGTGGAAAGAAGCAGAACTGATGCCCGGGCACAGGTTGAGGGTCTCACACCAGCCTTCTCTGTACATCCAGAATTTGTATCAAGTTTACACGTCCTGAGAAATTCATGGTTTCTACCATCTACTCTTGCTGGGCTGTTTTTCCAAGTTTAGAACAGTGACAACAGAAGATGGGTAGAGACTCCAACAAACGCAGATAAACTCTACATGTTTAGCATTTTCTGTTGGATAGAAACCCCAACATGCTCCAAGAACTAGTATGGCTCATCTCATGGCAGAGCCAGCCACATTCAGTTCTCATCCAGAGGTGCTGGGAGCGAGACAAGTGAGAGCAGGGTTAGCTGGAGTTCCCATTCTGCTGTGTTGGCAGAAAGCCTCGCAGCAGCAGATGCAAGGGGACTGAGATGATAAATGGACTTTGGAAAGCAACCCAAACATGTACATACAAATTAGTATTTAACATACAGTTGCTATTTGCAAATTATCCCCTCGTGATTTAGCTCTTGAATGAAAGCAACTGTGTTAGCTGAACAAACAGTAGCAGAGGGAGCTGCAAAAATGCACCTCCACTCCCACCCACAGCCGTACCCTGGCGAGCCCGTACACCAACCTGCACATGCGTTCACAGGAGGCACACACGCCCCTTCCCGAACATGCTGTGAGAGCCACTCGCCCCTGGTCTCTTCTCCCACCCTACCAGGCACTTGAAGCCACACGAGCCACCTTTACAAGCCACTAGCCCCTGAGTCAGGACCCCGGACTGCGAGGCCAGGGCTGGTGACAGGCTGCGCTGTCAGCGTGCGGGTCGCTGGTGAAAGGGAGACAGGCAGCTGGGCCTGTTGCCAGGTGCTTTGGCGGAAGATGAGCTGCGTCACTATCCCAGGTTTTTAATGGGAAGCGATGTTATGGCAACACATGAATCATAAATAATTTGACATCAAAAGGAACAAGCCACAGTGGCCCAACACCTGAGCACCCACCCCGACATCCGGAGTGACGTAGTGGGCTTGACGCAACAGGCCGAGCTCTGACGTGTGTTGTGAATCCTCAAAAACACCACAACTCCTCCAAACCTCAACAATCAAAACCGGACCTTCCCAGCCATGGCCTGATGGTTCCAGTGCCGAGAGCCTGCACTGCCTGAGAGGGCAGGAAATCAAGGCTGGGGAGCAGAGTGCACCCTCAGGTGCAGTCAGCTAGTTAGGGCAAGGTGTTGGGACAGCATGTCCTCGCTCAGGAGCCTGTTTGCCTTCTGAAAATACAAGGAGCTGGTGAATAGCTCCTCCTGTCATTGCTCCTGGCACCATGTGCCCAGGGCCAGCAGCCTGAGCACCCAGATGAGTCTGTGCCGACCTACCAGGAGCAGCACAACCCACCATCCTTCCCCTGACCCCATGGCAGGGCTGGAGTTCGGAGGTACCAACAAAGGTGGTGTTACTCAGTGGCCTACATTTTTCAGGTCAGGTCTTTCCCAGCCAAAAAAAGAGGAAAAGGATTACATTTCAAAATAGTTTCCCTTCCCTTTGGAGGCAGAAGTCAGAGGTAGAGCCAAACAGCTGCTACTACGCATGATTTAAGGAGATAAGAAGCAGCAGCAAGAGGTAGAGACTGGGATTTATAGTATCAACCCTAAAAATAGCTGTTAACAGAAAGCCTAAGTCTGGCAAAGCCTCACTGGGAGTTGCCCCATACACAACTGCTCAGCTCAGCAGATGGCACCCAGGTGAGGAAGATTTGGCTTTGAAGAGTTTGTTTCCACCATTACCACTCTAACCCAAGGCACCACTTCACAGCCCCTTGTGTGGATGTCCCCGGGAGACAGGTCACACTGAAAACAGGCTCCAACAGAGCTGTCAACACAGCAGCTCACACGTGTTTATAAGAAGAAAGTTCAACTGAAGCCAATGTTATTTCCTCTTCAAGCATCTCTGAGCAAGGAAGTGACTTGCCCAAGCAGGTTGGTGGCAGACAGTACTGTGCAGAGGGGCTCTCTAGGCTGCATTTACAGCCGAGCCCGACTGACATGCCCAAGTTGGCAACCAGACCTAGAAAGATCGTCTGCATGTTGAGTCTAGTCCTCTGTGATCGCAGACAACTGTGTCATATAAAACCATTTAACTTTGCTGACTAGGCTGCTCATCCCTTCAAACCTACCAGGAGTGTTTTCAGACCCTCTCTTGTCTACTGGCGTCGTCTTTGCTTTCCTTGCCAAAATGAAAATCCCTAGGGCACTGGGACCAATAAATACACATTCCACACTCAATCAGGAAAACCCGTCTGCTCTGAGAAAAGAAATAAAGACAAACCCTAGTGAGAGCGAGATCAATACTTATCAAACTGCCAGCTCTTCTGCAAGAGACGAGCTTTCCACTTGCATTTGCACCAAAAAAAAGACACTGGTACTGTTGTACAGGGACACTTTATGTATTATGTAGTTCATACTGTGAGGAAAAATGTGGCTTTATAAAGCGTTTGGTTTAGAAGCTGTTGGGAATTTCATTTGCTACCCAAGAAAAAATACTTTTCTGTTTTAACTTTTACTCTCAAAAACATTAACTTCTTTTCAGTTATGGGAGAAGAGCAGCTACTTTTTAAGGGAAACATTTTAAAAACAGATGCTGCCTCTGGGGATTTCCAGGTAGAGGCAAAAAAGTCTCTTCTCCACTGCAGGAATATGAAGGTAAAATGATTGATCCATTCCATGTTTGGCTGCCTGCCTCTCCTTGCCCACTCACTCAGGACGCTGTGCACCATGTAAGACCAGCCTGGCGTGCATCTGCAGCCCTGTACTGCCCAGCTCAGCCAGAGCCTGTGCCAGTGTGCCTCGTCCTCCCTGCCTGCAGTGGCAGAGCCACACTCCTGACACTGGTTTTGCTCAGACTGCCCACATGCTGTTTCCAATAAAGCCTGATCGCCTTCCTTTTGACGCAGACAACAGGAACTGGTCCTGGTTTAAGTCACCCTGCCCGAGAGCGCACACCACAACCAGGCTCGATAGCTCTGGAACTGGAGAGAGGTACTCAGGAAGCAATAAATCAACTGCGCTGCGTTATGACATGGGTGACATGGTTTCTCCTCCAGCAAGCCCTGCTGAAGGTACTCAGTCTCTGAAGGCATGGCAGGGGCTGGGCTGGCAGGCCCCACTGTGCAGCAGAGGGTGTTTATTTGTCCTATAAACACTCTAGAAACAACCAGTGCTGCTGTGGATGGTTTTACATACAAGCCTAACAAATAGTATCTGTAACACTGAAAAATTCATTACTTCAGTTACACTTTGAGGCCCCACTGAAAGTTTGTGTGTCACTGCACTAGGAATATGCAGCTTCTGAATAGTAACTGGTTCACCACTAAGCAGGGAAGACGAATGAAGAGTAATTGAGGCAGCCAGAGTGGAGAGTGGTGGAAAGATGTCTAGTGTCACCCAGCAGCTTGTTGGTTCAGCAGCCCTGGTTCACTGTGTTACTCACTGCTCCTCACTAATCCCTCTATCATTATTCACACTAAGAAAGGATCTTTGAAGCCTCTTTAATATTATTTGACCATTAAATCCCATGATGGAGCAAAGGCAGGATGAGTGAGATTCAGTGAAACCAGGACCTGTGTCCTGAAAAGCTACAGCTGGTAGAAACAGCTCCTCTTACAAATGTGTTCCCAGAGGAGGTGCAAGATTGGTGTTTGTCTGGGAAACATTATCTGAGCTCTGACTACACTTTGAGCAACCACATCCAACAAGTATAATTTTTCACTACAGCCCCACAGTACTTCCAAGAAGGAAGCATTGTGACTGCAGTAACATGTCACCCATTGACTAGACAGGGCAAGGAACTGGGACTCCAGCTTGTCAGGCGTATTTTCTACTTGAATTACCCTCCTATTCCGATCAAGTAACAAGAAGTCCATGTAGTGCTATGTGGCTCCAGAGGTTCATCCACACAAGGGGTCTGCAACAGAGTGAGGAACCCAACTGGGTGGAAATGTACAGGAGGGAGCCTGCACACAGACATGGAGCTGTGTGGCTTCCAGGAACAAAGTGTGGAGAACTCCCGGTGATTTCCTCTGTGCTGCCTTAACTGAAAATCAGGAGGGTCTGGGCCAGTGAAACACACCCTGGGCCAGGTTGTACAGAGCATGGCTCCCTCCGGGGGGAAAGGCACATAAACCACTTATTCAGCTTGTCTAGTTCGCCTATGAACTCCAAAGCAAATAGTTAAGCATGCATCTTGAATTCTGCTTGTGAAAATGTCACGTGTCCCTGTTTACAAGAGATTTCTCTGTGATATTGTTCAGACAGAAGGTAAAGTCACACCAGAGAAGCAAACAAGAAAGGAGAAGGAAGTCACACAAAGCAGTGAAGATTAAGGTCCCAATCAGCACAGGCAAATGGAGGCTGGCGGACATGGTCATGTCACCTCCCTCCCTCTACCCATGCATCAAGTTCTTCGTGGCTGAGGAAAGTGACCATTTTAACCAAGAGGCTCCCAGGGAAGCTTGATCTTAGGCTGCAGTGTGAGATGTGATCTTGTGGTCATACAGGTTCCTCTTGTGGAGCAAGGACAGGATGTGTCTTGTAGCCCCTGGAAGAGGAGTGCAAATCTATGCACAGCACACTAGAGCTGGGAGACCCTCCAGGACCTTTGGAAGGGGATGGATGGTCCCGATTTAAAGGGAAAGGTGGCAGCTTCTGCACCTGCAAGAGGGAGCTGACCAAAGGCTGGTGAGGCTCTGCAGGGCACTACAGCAGGATCAGGAATGCTTTTCATTTCTGCTGCTCCTGTGACAAAGAGACTTTGCTGACACTGTGAAGCGAGTTATGAGTTCTCCGCTCCACTCCTGACTGCTCCATAGACAGTAGATGACAAATTGAATACATTTGACATAGGGAGACTTCAGAGGTGCCTATCATAAACCCCAATGTCGGTTACATGTTGGGTGCATGTGGGTGAGAACAGAGGTGTAAGGGGAGAGTGCTGTGATTAGGCACATGGGAGATCCATAATGTGGAACTGATCCCAGCTAGGATTCTGCAGGAGCCCTGGGAGGGCAGAGATGGTTGAGCACAGGTCTCCTCTCATTTACATCACTGTGATGCTTATGCAGAAGTGCCCTTGTCTTTGGGATTGGGATAAAACTAAATACAGGTGCATTTGGGTCAGGCAATGTCATCACAAGACTCACAGAGCCATTTCCAGGCACAGAGTAGGCCCTGCTTGAGCATAGTAAGGCTGTTGTGCTTCAACCATCCTTTGCCCAGAGCACCAAATTTCACATGCATCATTTGTCCTGGCTCTGCACAAGGGTCTGAACTGCTCAAGCCTTTGAGCAGCACCTTTTGAAAGGATCTTCACCTTCCATCTCCACCTGCACGGGAGATTGATCCTATCACAATCTCGAAACAGTCTATAAAGTTATGTGCTATGCATGAGAAGTGGTTCCATTAATTCAGAAACTTGTTTATAAATTTTAAAAGCAAGCACATGGACAGACAGAGATGTAGAAGAGGCATCTCTATCCCTCAGGAACTGCTGGCTCCTGTCCATGGGATTTTCCCAGAGCACTTTTATCTCACTAAAATTGCTTCTTCATGAGCCATGAAATGATTTTCCATGCATGGAAAAAGTTTGTACTGCTCTGAACAAAGGAACCCAATGAGGATGGCTGGGAGAAGTGGACTCTACACCTGGCCCCAAACAGAAAAATAGGGGTAAGAACAAAGCCATCAACTCTATGGTACCCTGAAGGGAGATGCGAGAAACGCCATCCTCAGTGGCAGGATTTGGGGTCACCAGGAAGGTATGACTTAACAGCTCCCAGCCCTAGCTGACACTGAGTCCAAAGAGCAGCTGCAGCTTGTTTCCCACAAAGGAAGCCCCTCCCTTGCCTCGCCCTTTACCAGAATTTTTGGGTGAGCCCTCCCTGAGGAGGCAGCACACCCAGCCACAGTGCTCAGTCCCCTTGGGGTGCACCTGGCTCTGAGCCCCCTGCATGTCCCCTTGGATAGGGGCCTGGCTGTGCTGGACACAGCCCAGAACAGAGGGGCAAGCTGCCCCAGACTCAAAGCCTCTCTCCACCCCTTCTGGCCGTCTCCTCTGCAGAGCCAAAGGCCCCTTTGTAGCACCCTGGAGCTGCAAAGCTCTTGGGGCCAGAGCCTGGCCTGATCTTCAGCTGCTGCGGCTCCAGGAATCTTCAGCCCTCTGGAAAAAGGAGTCTGAATACTGCTTATTTGGAGGAGGCACAGGCTGGAGGAGTGACTCTTGCCTACACCCTGCTCAAAGGGGAGGATGCTGATGCTCACTCCCCTGTGCTGCCTGCCAGCCCCATGCAGGCTGCAGACCATGGGACCTGTCAGTCCTCCCGTCCCATGTCAGCAGGCTCACTCAGCCTTCAGCGCTCTGCCCCTGTCCTCAAGCTGTGTGTGTTTTCACACCCATAAAACGGTTCCCAGCAAAATATTTGAACAGCTCCTTCTCAAAACACCAGGAGATTAATACAAGGCATGTGCAGTGCTGTGGAGACATCTCTCCTAGCACAAGGAGATGAGGAAGGTGCAGCGAGTCCCACACTACCAGTAGGTGCCTCTCTATTTTTCCAGGCAGCTGTGGTCAGGGCATGGCTCCCAGTTGCCACTCAGGAGCTCTTAGTGTTGCATAAACACATCAGATGGATTGGACCTGTCCCCCAGCTGGTGAGTTTGGCACTCTGTCCATACAGGTTCCCATGGGATCAGTCCCCAGCAGGTGACAGAAAGGCTCTCTCTGCCCAGCTCTTTGTGCAGACCCCACGGCAGCCCGTGCAGTGCCAGGTGCTGCTTCCATGCCTGGCTGTGGCTACTCTGCCTCCCTCCCTTCCAGCTCTTTGCTCCTTCCTTCTGTCTTTCCTTTTCTGGATCAAGAAACACTTCTGATTAGCTTGTAATAAACAAAGCACAGTCTTTCAGCTGCAAGAAACTTTGGAGAGGCTCATGCAAGGCTAGAATTTGGCTTTTGTTCCAAAAGCCAGGCTACAGAAAAACCCCTTTGAGATCACATTGCTTTTACCTGGGTTATTTCTTCTCCACCTTTGGCAGGAGGCTGCAGCACCAGAAAGTGTCAATTTACTCTCACTATTGGGCCAAGAACATCCCTGGTACAAATTTATTGCTCTTAATAGGGCTGGGTCTTTAATTCCCAGCACATACTCGTGAAGAATTTTGGCTTGTCACTGAGGAGTAGGAATTATTTTCCTCTCTACAGGTACAGGCAGGTCCTCCTTTGGCTGAGAGCTCTGCACATCCCAAGAGGAACATTTACTGCAGTGCGCCCATAAAGAGGACATGAAAACCCCATGAGCACCTGCCTGTGCTGAAAGCCAGCAGTAGAATGGCTGGGAATTTTTTTTAATTCCTCACTCCTTTTTTATTGCTCTGCTACTCGTTGAAGTGCTACTGTGGAATCAATCTTCTCCCAGTCCCTTGACAATGGAGTAAAAGGCTCCTATAATGAAGACAGGGCACTTTTGCTATTAAAGTCACTGACAGCTGAAGCCAGGACTAAGGTTTCACAACAGATTTTATGACCTCTTCCCACTTGTCAAGGGATCTGGTTTAAATGCTCATCAGCCTTGGCTGACTGGGGGTCGTGCCATGCTCCTCTGTGGATAGTGCTGATGTTCTCTCTGCTGCAAAAGCTGCTGCTGGTGGTTCCCCACCACTGATGGAGGAAGTGGCCACTAATAATGGCAGCCCATCAAATGTCCTTGAGAGAGGTTTGCTGGCAAGTGGAAGGAATCTCCCTCTTGCATGCCAGTCAACTCAGTGTCTGTAGGACAAATCTGGGTTGAGTACAGATCTTTTAGGAAAAATTAGCCTGACAGCAAAGAGCAGAGATAAGCACACTGCCAGCCTGTGCCAAAAATCCTGCCAGCCTGCTGGCATGTCACCGGTCCTGGAGAGGGGAAGAGATCTCCCTGAGAAAACACCCTCCTGCAACCCAGAGGGCAGCCAGGCTGGCCAGGCCAGCAGCTCTGCTCATGACTCTAAGCTAAGACCCCAGAGGCTGAGCCCCAAACTACACCTGAGAGCACAACAAGAGGGACACTGAGGGACACAATTCCTCCAACTACATCTGGCTACAGCTCCTTGTGGAGACCATGTGGGCTCAAACAGCAGCAAAAGGCTCTGGTGCTGCAGACTCTCCTGTGAAGGTGTCCCTGCACCCAGCCTGGCAGCAGAAGCAGTTGCACACCACCACTAAACTTCATCTCAGTTTGCAGTAGATTCCCCTTTTGACATCTTTCCCAATAACACCAGCAACCTTCTCATTGTCACCCTGTGAAAACACTCCTACCAGCACACAGTGGCTTGCAAAGTCAGGTGAAAGGGGGGATATTGTTTCAGCCTTCCACATTACTGAAACGTGAACAAGAGATGCAGATCACTTTCTGCTGCAAGGAACAAAACCCAGTCTCTGTGATCAAAACTCCTCTTTGGATTTCAGCTAATGGGTGCCTTGGCCTCATCGGATCTGCAAAGGAGGATTTGTGATGGTTGGAAAAGCCCAAGAACACATGGGAGAATGAAAAACTAGGAAAATGCAAATGTCTGCCTTTCCCTCCCTATCAAACTCTTCTGGACTCAGACATTATGGATTACCTGTGGGTAAGGGTAATAAAAAGGGTCTCTAGTATTACAAAAGAAAATGGTGGTCACTGCTGGCCCCAGGACAAGAGCTTGGCAGATCTGTCCTTTTCTCTACAACATCATCTCTACTTTCTGGGCCTCTGTGTGTCCCGTGGTGTTTCATGTACATCTGAGAGCCTGCACAGACACTCAACAAACCATTTGCCTGAGGCCTTCATTTCATGGATGCTGTGTGAACTGGTCTCCAGACAGATGAGGTTGCAGAGGTTAAATAGTTAGTTACAGTATATAAAGTTTATATCCACTGTGCCTAGATGAAGCTTTTCCCTTGTTTTAAGTGTCTTTCTCTTTATGAAGAAGAGAAAGATGACTGCAGTCACACCCCAGCTTTACAGATAATCCCAGTTTAATGGTAAGAACATACAAAATCCTTCCTACTTTACATCCAAACACCTGCACTGCACTTCTGTAGCTGTGAGAGATGTTACTCAGCACGCAAGGGACACTTGTGCCTGTGTCTGACAATCTGTTTGACCTAAGGTACGACCACTTGACCAACTGTTTTCTTTATATACTGATTCCAAACTAGGGTTTTCTTAAGCACAGCTTCTCTAATTGATAACATTAACTACATTATGGACCGAACATTTGGTTAAAATTATTATTATCAGGCATTAGAACGTGATTCATTTTCCAGTTCACCACATGCAAAATTCTAAAAACATGATGAACAACAGAAAAAAACCCAGAAATTCCACAAATAGGGATTTGGGGTAAGAGACTCCATGGCTGCCCCACGAGGGAGGGGCAGGCAGCACCTGGCAGCCACGGGCACAGTCCCCCAGGCTGATGGCAGCACAGGCTGATCCTGCCCCACTGAGGCTCATGGAGGCCAAAGGGAAGCTGCAGTTCTTGCAGTGCACTTGTACAAAACCACAAAACTGACCCAACTCTGGTTCCTTAGTTCTGTTTTATTTTTTCTTTTCCATATTTTACCCCTAATGGAATGAACATTTAGAACTATAACTTGGGAAGGACTGAATGTCTCTTGCAGAGTAAACTGCATTTCAAAACTGATCTTGTTTTTGTACCTTTGTAATAATTAACGTGACTCAAAATCTGTCAGATAGCCCAGGATTTTCTGCTGCAAGGTGCAGTGCTGCAGAATGCAACATGCAATGGCTTCATCTCCTGGATTGATACAAAGCTGGACAACAGAAATGAGAAGCACAAACAACCTTCATCCTAGAAAACTCTACTTCTTCTATTGTTCCCAACAGAGGACTGAACGTGTGGTCATGGCCTCCATTAGCTGAGGAAGCACATGGATCTCCCTTTTTAACCTGCCAGATTTCTAAACTTTTACCTTGAAGGAACAGATGGAGCACCAGAGCGAAAATACGATGCTTTATCTGCAGACTCAATTAGGCAGAGGGGATAAAGATCAGCACTGGGCTGAGATAAGGGTAGTAAACCTGGTAGATGACAATAAAAGAACAGCAGGGCTGCTGTACTTTCTCACTTCTGCAGTATTAGTTCTGATCCTAACATGTTAACAATCACAGTCAAAACCACCCGTGCTCTGAGCTCTGATCAACAAGAGCTAAATTCTGCTGTTAAGCTCGAAAAGGCCAGGCAGCTCTTTCCTTCCTCTTTTTAATTCTAAGGACAATTCTGTTTTTCAAGAGAACATGAGCAAAAATGAACAGAGCAACACACTTCTTCTTGAGGTATTTGTAGCTCCATCAAAAGCAAGTGTAATATAAATTCACAGTCCTTCTAAGACTTCTAACCCAGTCTAAAGACCCAGGAGACACAGAGAAAGGGGATGGATCAGATAAGTTTAGCATTTGTTTAAATTATTTCCAGCCTTTTGCTCTGTGTCAATAATAATTTACCTCTACCGGAGTGATTACAGTCAAAGAATATCATCATAGCACTGTCATGTATGTCAGCACTGCTTGTTTGCTAAAAATATAGCACAGTTATTTTCTTTTTCTTTGGTCTCTTTAAATAGTTCTGAGGTATTTAGGCAAGGATCTAAACTCAAACTCTGGAAAAAGAGATAGATCATGTGAAATGCAGCATATTGTAAAACCTTTGGTAGTCAGGTGGTTGCCTTGGAGACACATGCTTAGAAGATAAAAGGAGCTTAAAGTTAGAAAGTTGTATAATAAACTGTTGTCATCTGAGTCTTCGCCTGTGTGTGTACGTGTGTCCTTTTCTGTTGGAGCTGGAGGAACTGATCCAAGATGTGACAACTTGTTCATCATTTTCAAAGACCAAAAGAAACAATTTTTCTTAAAAATGATCAACAGAACCTGTAACAGTGTCAGTACAGACAGACCACCTAGCTGGGGAAAACGGCTTTGGATTTTTCCCATGCTGCAAACTACTGATGGGACAATACAAAAGAGATTTGGAGAAGGGGTGACATAAGACTTCAAAAATCTGAGCTGCCTACACCTGCAAGGTTGGGCCAGAAAACCCTTTGGAAACAGATTCTGCCAGGAGTCTCCAGTATTTTCACTCTGCTACTGTTCAGGACAAAGGGACCATGAAAGAAACTCTTGAGAACTCTACTTCAAATTCTCCCACAGTGACCAAGAGCTGGAAGAAGATGAGAATTAAACTTTTCCAAACTTGAAGGCAGGTTTGGTTCCTTCTCCTTTGGTTTGGGCCAGCAGGGAAACAGACACAAATACCTGGCCTGCCACAGTTGTTCCTGAAGGAGACAATGACACGAACACAGGACAGAACTAAAAAATAATCCCTTATTTTCTGTGGCATCATACTGCATAATTTCTTCCTCCTCACTTTTCACTATGGAAGAAGAGCTATTGCTCAGGAACAAGAACAAGTCTGCTTCTACCAGACAAAAAGAGTTCATTGCCTCAGGCCAGCAGGTGCTTCTGAGAGGATCCAGAAAGTGAAGAGGAATGGGAAGGAGTTAGGTCTCCAAGGCCTAACAATCTTCTGTTTCAGTCTTCTAGTGGGATGAACAAGGCCAGATGTAGTGGAGATCCAGAATCTGTACCAAGAAATTGACTTCCTCAAGTAATTTCCTTCCTTTCATCAAATGTACATAGCAAGAGTGTCCTTCTTGCTGTGACCTAGTTTTCTACCTGATTTCATAGAGAAGGGCTTTGGAAGCTTCTGCATTGATGGCTGATTACAGATTGAATTTCATAAAGTTAAGAATACTTCATAAAATAAAGAAAATACCATTACTGGATACTCCATCAGTGGCCCTGATGGAGCTACACATTGCCAGGCCGATTGTGCCATAATTTCTTTCTCCACCACATCAGGAAATGCTGTGTGTGTAGTGCCAGCTGGGTACATCCCAGGAGGAATTATTCCTCCAGGGGCTCACTAGTTTGGTGACTTGTTCCTACCTGCCACCTTGTCCTTATCTGCTCTAGGGCAGAAAGTGAGGAATTTTTAAATGACTCATGAGACAGTCAAATCTAATCTCGGGAGCAACCTTGACTCAGCCTGGACTGTCCTACCAACCATTTTCAGCCGCCTCCTCCATGGAAAATGTTTTCCTTGATAATGATCCCCCTGTGCTCTGCCACAGGCTATCCCAAAGCAGTGGCTGTGCACTGGACCATGGCACAGTCTCCTCTGTAAATAGATGTGAGGAAGCAAAGAACTGTGAGACAGGAAATGGCCACTTGGCCCAATGAGCCTGGCCCTTTAAATTTATCTCAAATGCACCTCCTTGTTTTGTCTTTGCATCTGCAAATCTCCTTTCTCCTCATAAAAATGTCTAGCTGTCTCTTAAACCCATTCAAAGTATTTGCTTAAGTGACCTAACTTGGCAGCGACTATACACTGTTTGGGCCAGGCTGAGTGACATCACACTGCCAGAATCCCCTGTTTATTGTTCATGTTGCCTGCAATCCTCCCATGCTGGGCTGGGCTGCAGCAGATAAACAAGTCCTGTTCAGCCCACAGGAACCATCCATGGAAAACTCAGGGCTACCAGGAGTGGCAGTGCTGACTCAGCATCCAAAATGCTTCCCATGAAATAACTCTTTGGAGTTGGTGCTCATGGAAGAGCCATCTCTGGGTGGACTCCTGAATTGGCTTCAGGCTGTCAAGAACAGATGGGAGAGTTTCTGCCACCCTCCCATCTAAACTTCTCTTTACTAAGCGTATCGGGGCATCTGTAGGTCTCAGTTGGCAGATTTTTAACTGAGTTACAGGCAAATAGTAAAGATTTTGCGACGACTAGCTGCCTTTTATGCTCCTTATAACTTAGGATAGACATCCACTAGCCTGTCCTTACCTTAAACAAGCATTGCCATTTGGGTCCCTTACTGTGGTTCCTTCCTCCCTGGTGAACCACGAGCTTCCCCCTCCTCTCAAACCAAGTGTAACTCTGCCTCCCACTGGGGTTTACAGTGGGTAATTTGCTTCCCTATATCCATTCTTGAATTGCTGTGACTGATGCTGCTGAACACACACTACCCCAAAAGGGGCACGTTCTGATGACTCTACTGTGCAGTGTATTTATACCCATCAATCCCCCATTTTTGCTTGGCAGCCCCCCAGTTCCCTGGGTGGGACTGTACACCAGACAGCACAGTGAACTGGAGCCAGTGAGCTTCTGATCTGATTTTCCTAGCTACCTTTTCTGTATCCTGGGGAAAGTCCTGCATCTGAAAATCATAACCAGGGAGAAAACTTCATCAGAGGATGTAGTACCTCATTCACATGCACCATTACACTTGTACCAATGGTTATATGTAACGACTAAAGCCTTTAAGTCACTGAAATAAACACTTCAACATCCAGCCTTTAGTCTCTGCTGCAGTTCATGTTCTTGAACATGCTGTGAGCAGCCAACACTGTTCTCCTGTATCATCTGCCTGAGCATTTATTGGCTGAGCTGCAGCAGGGAGAAGATGGGAATAAAAACCTCCAGCTATAACCAGTCCACATACACTACAGTCTAAGGTTACAAAATAACCCTACATGTTCTTATAAACGTGGCCTCACTAAGGCAGAGTGACCGCTTATATGAAAACCTATCTGGAGTATTAGCATCTCTTCAGTTCTGGCTATTTTCAAGATCCTGTAAATAGCTGGTGCATGGAAAAATCCCTTTGCTCTTGATATAAATTCTATTATCGTAAACATTTGAAAATGCTATTATTCCAGTTTTGCAAATAAGAACAAACATCTAAAACACGTTGAAACAGAATCAGGTTTCCAATGAGCCTTTTTGCTCCTCTCTAATTATTTTTAGTAGCACTTTAAATGACAAGGTTCCTGATATAACCCTTCTGAAATCACTAAAAGACTATTGTTTGATTATTTTTGTTTCATACATTTTGAGTATTGCTGATGTATTTTATGTCTAATGTTGCTATCCATCTATAGGCACATGCCAGTTTGTTTTTTCCTCCGGTTCTTGGCTGCACACATGTGTGGTAAGAGAGGACATCAGATCCTGCTGTCTCTAGAAAGCTTAGTTCTAGCTCATTTAATTTCACCTTTAAGAAAACTTACTTTCCATTTTCCTATCTGCCTCCTTCACTGGGTAAGGCCCCTGTATTTACTTAGTTCTGCTGACTTGTGCTGACTTCATCATCAGTCTGTGTACAGAATATTCTGGATTCAGAGAGATGTGTGCAATGCTGCAAAACACGCTCCCCTGTTGAAGGGTAAATCCCGGTTTGGGAAAGTCTGGATGAGTCCTTGCCATGGCCTCAAGCTATTTCCCAGAAACAGCCTTTCATTTCACCCTGCATTTGGATTCTGCATTCCCTTAGCCCTGCCTCTTCCTCAGCCTGGCAAACAGCTGAAATTCCCTCAGCAGCTTCATATCAACTAATGCTGTATCAAAGAGTCTAAACCCCGTTTCACCATGCACGGGGGGTCTGAGGGCTCTCAAAGAGACCAACAACACAGAGCTGCTACTCCTGAGTCCCAGTGCCCTGCCCGAGCAGTCTCAGCCTCCCCATACATCTTTCCCACAGTTGGAGAGCTGCAGCTGGTGCCACCCTTTACACTCAGCCCAGCCAGCCTGGGCTGTGTCCCTGCTCCCTCTGCAGCTGTGGCTGCTGAGCCAGTGGGCACCCAACCGAGCCTCGTACACTCATTTAGCTCATTAGACTCAGACAGCTGTAGATTGCACAGCGAGCAACCAGACAGGCAAACCTACAAGAGAAAACTGAAGAGAAGTCCCCAAACATGGCTGTGTTGTAGTATTGCTTCTCCTATTTCCACACTACTGTTTTTGACTTCTTCCTCTGTCTCTAAGTATTTTAAAGCAGAAATATGATCTGCACATTTGGGTTCAAAATGGGCCAAGTTCCTGCTATAACACTGCACGTGTTTGGTATCCAAATCAGCATGGGAAGGAAGCTGCCTTCCACAGCAGGGGCTCTGAATGCCTCTAGTGGATTTAAACATCTTGTCCTCTGTCATGGAGAACTGACTGTGGTTTCACATCCTGCATAACCCAACTGCAATGGGCTCAAAGCGAGGCAGAGACTGAGAGAAGGGAACTGCCTTCATAGAAGAGCTGGAAAACAAGACTGTGCCTGGTTGGTACATGCTTTTTTCCACTGATGATGGCAGATAAATCACTGCCCTCCCTCGTGTCCCCGTGGCAGGTGCATACAGAGCAGCTGCTCTGCTGCTCTGGAATGGCACATGTACGTTCTACCTACACCCCTGTCACAGCTGTTGTGAAATAAATCTCTTAACCCACTGGAAGGTGGATCCCCCCATCATATCATGGGGAGAGGTATTTTCATGGGGAGAGGATGGGAGGAAACAGGGCTTTGCAGCCAGAAATGCGCAGAACAATATTCAAAGTCCTGTCTTGCCATCCAGATGTTTCTAGAGACTCCAAACCACTGCATACCAAACCCAGGGCTTCTCATTCCCACCAGACAGGCATTGCATGAGGAAAGGATATGTGCTCTATTTAACCTCATTTATTCCTTAGCAACCAAAAGCTCCCTGTATTTTCCCATCTTGGGGGCTTATATGTGGATCCCCATTCAGTGACATTCTCCCACCATGAATGATTAAGGAATCTGAATCTTTAAAAATTGCCAGATCCCATTTCTACTCCTAAATACAGTGCTGTAGAAAGAGATAAGCCTGGGAGGCCAAGGGATTTTAGCTAATGATCCCTTTTTATGGGGCCAAGAAGCAGTGCCATGAAAAGGAGGTCTGAGGTCATTTTTCCCCTTCGTGCATGTGCTTTGCAGAGATTTATGCAAACATTTTTGTTTTACCTATCTGTGCTGTGTTCACTAGGAAAGCAGCCCTGGGATGTATGGAACACCCATGTGTCAGGCCTTGGAAGACAGTTCAGCACTGGCCAGTGCTAATGGGAAGAGAGGATTAACATCCTAATCCCTGGTGCAGCTGTGCCAGCAGCAAAGCCAAGGCAGTGGATAACCACCTCAAGGTGGAATGAAATGCAAGGCCAGTTTGAACAGGCTCCTCCTGAGAGAGCTGCCCATAGCCTTGTCTTCCCATTTTGGGAATTAGTGGGATTTTGCCTTTCATTCATTAGTAACATACTTTTATCCAAATGAGGGCAAGTGAGGAGTGGTAACTGTTTAGCAAGGTGCTGTGCAGGACTTTTCCTGCCTAACAGAGCTCTTGAGAACAGATTTATTTGTGTGGTTTACTTCATCTACCTGCAATATTTTCCTTCCTGCACAGGGCTGAATGTACCTATTTAAATTTATGCTCATAACCAACTCAATGATCGGTCCACTACAAAAAAGGCAGAAAAATATCACTGTTTCATTAGGTGTATTTTCCTGTGGGAGAAGGTGGGATAACAAACCAAGGAGCAGGAGAAAACAACCATGGAACATGGAATGTCCTCAGCAGTGCTGCTTGACCTTAGAATCTGCAGGCTGAGGGAAAGGGGAGAGTAACCAGCAGAGCCAGCAGCTGGAATTCAACTGCCCCAGGAGGAACTGGAAACAAATGAACAGACTAACTGAAATACACCTTCCCCCAATCTCTGTGAACCAACACCATGCTGTTTACAGTAGTGTATAATAATATTGAATCAAGATTTGCATGGGACAACTTCTATTCCACAGCACAAGATAACTTTCCAACAATTTTTTTCTCTTCAGTGATGCAAAAATATTTACTTTAATGATAATGAAAATAAAGTCAGTAAAATCCCTTTGTCCTGTTGTTTCGATCAGATAAACCACATCTACCAACTGTTAGAAGGAGGATTAACTTGGGTTGACATTTTTTTTAATGTACTATGAGAAAAGCCCCGGGGCCAAAACATTTACAGGCCAGGTTTTAGTGTATGTTGATCTAATAGTTTCGCTGAAGAAAATGTCTTTAGACCTGGCAGGTGTGTATTGGTTTTCATTACTTCAAGTGTCTACTAGCAAAGTTTTAATTAACAGGGTTGTACACAAAATATTTCCAGTGATGCAAGAATGAGGAACTCAGGAGCAGGACTTCTCCATTCTCCTTCCAGTTGCTGAACAGGTCACAGCAGACAGGACTGCAGCAGCCTTGCCAGACTACCCCATGGCTCTCAGACTGGTGGGACAGGGTCTCCTCTGACCACTCGCCTCTTCCCATTCCACTTGAGGAGATACCCCCTTTTGAGGACTACGGAAGAACAGGGAACAAGCTTAGCAAGCTGCTTGTCTACTGCAAACAACGGGAGAAAACACAGCATTGGCTTTGCCTCTTATCAGAAACGTTAGGCCATGAGAGATAAGGTTATTAGCAAAAACACAATGCGGGTGCTCCAGTCAGATAGCAGAGGAGATAGACCACTTATCTTATCAGCTCTTTTATGAAGTCTCCCTTGCTGTTATTATAATTTTCTGATAATATTATATACAAATTTGATAGCATTATATTTTTCCTGGACAGGTTCTTTTCATTTGCCCTTTTCTTGACAGGTCTTTTCTCATCCTCCAGTAAGTGGATTTTCCCTCTGAAGTCCTCAGTTTGGCTGCTCCATTTTGTCTCTTTTAGATCCACTTTACCCCAGTTTCAGGTTGCTTTGTTTGCACGTTTTTACAGTCTTTTTCCTTTTGTTGTCTCTCCTTCAACAGAGATGCAGGTCTAGGGGATAGGTTTTTGGCAGCGACAGCAGTAAATGGGATGATTTGCACTTCATCCAAAACTCCATTATTTGTCTGATACGCATTTAATTATCATGGCTAATACAGTCCTTTTATGTACTTGGAAAAGAGCAATTTTGTGATTTAGCTGTGCCTTTCCAAGGGATGATTCCCCAGGACAGAAGGGCGTGCTCTGCTCTGCAGGTCCATCCTTAGACAGAGCTCTCTTTCCTTGCCATTTCTGTGTGCAATGAGACACGAGCTGGAACAGAACTGGGCCTGGACCCCAGGGCTGTTCAAACCCAGACACTTGGCAGCCCGACTGTGATCTCTGTCCAGAGATCCACGTCTTGTGCAGATGGAATAGCCTCCCAGTTTCCTTCTTCCTCATCAATGTCCCTGTTACTGAATGCCCTCCAATCCCCAGTCACAGCTCAGAGCTGTGCTGTTTGCTCCCTGGGGCACTGGAATATGATTCCTCCACACAAGGTACTCTATTTAATACAAATCCACCATCACACTGTACTTTGTCCTTCTGCAGTAGCCTGAATGTTAAGTAAAAGTTTGCTTTTATTAAATTACATAAAATTGAAAGAATCAGCGAGCATCAAAGAGCTCTCTGGTGACTTGCTTGTAAAGGCAAGCTCCTTGAACAGTCCCTGCTGTAGGCTCATTTTTTGTGACATTTGGGTTCATAACTTTGAGAATGCAAAAGCACCTTCCTGCAGACAAAAATTAGGCTCTAAATTATGAAGTGCTGATCCCATACCACTAAAATTAGTGAGAGATTAGTCACAAGGTTCAAAGGGCACAGGGTCAGGCTCTACCAGAAAAACACAGTAACCCTCGATTTATTGTGCACATTTTCATGGGACAGCCTTTGAGGTGCAGTGAAGATCTCAGCATGGCCAAATGAAAGGGTATGTAGAAACCCCCCTTTAGAGCCATCTGTATTCTCCTTACTGTGCCCTGCACAGTCAAGCTGAAAATTTGGGTCGTTACCATGCAGATTATAACTAATTTCATACATATGATTTTGAAAGAGATCACTTTACAGGGCCTTTGCACAGGGATTACTTGCAATCCTCCTTGAGGGGTGATCTCAGAACTTTTTTTCTCAGTATGATAGACTGATTTTTCTTTTGGCCATTTGTGATGATTAAAGCAGAGATCTTGACAGGTCCTCCTACAAAGGGTCAAGTCCTGCTCCTGGAAAGCTGGGAGTTGGCATCTGGTAGTCTGAAGCTGGGAAAGGCATTTTAAAATTCCAAACTGTCTGGATGGGACCATGTTTGTCGGCCCCTATGGTTGTCATATGGACAACTATTCCAGGAGTTGTCCTTCCTAGAATAACACAAATCTCTGAGTGATGCTGTTTGGCTGCCCCAAGAGCACTTCATGGAGTAGGACACGCTGTCTGAAATAGTTTCTCATTCCTTCCCTTCCATGGTGTCTAATGCCTGGCATACCCTGCCCCGGCACACAGGCCTCTGGCCTTAGAGCCTGGAGAGGCTGCGTTATTGTGCTCATTTGGGGGTGAACAGCTTGGCACATCGTTGTGTTCTCCTCAGTCTTCATCACTGTATGCTTTAATGGGTTTTTATTGTGATACCCAGATACATTATAGTGCATGTGTGAGTCCTATACAGTGGCAAACTGAGCATTGAATGAAAAACACAGAGCATGATGTTTTTTCCAGGTCAACAAAGTTTTTCACTTATAACCCAGGAAAGGGCCAGGGCCTGCCAAGGAGCAGAGCTGGGCTGTTCTGTTGAAGTGGCTGTGGTGCCTGACCACTGCGTTCTGCAATCCAGCCTGCTTCCTTCTTCATTCCAGAAAAACCATGCAGCCTTCAAAAGCTTGACTTGGTCAGTGGATGTGGTTTCTCCATAAATGCTGGCTTGGTTTGGGACACTGTGCTACTGGATCATTCTGGCTGTGCTTCATATGAAGGGCTCATTTATGAATTACTGCTGAAGACAGTGTAAATGTTTAAACCCATGCATTTTATACCTATAAATAGGGTACATTATGAATAGGTATGACCAGATGAGAGGAAGTTGTCACAGAATGGTTTGGAGGACCTCTTGAACACTACTGCAATCACTAACAATCAACTAACCTATTTTTGTCATTTAGGAACAACATACTTTTTGTGCCTAAGTGGAAAAGACAAAATATAATTGGATGTTCTTTTTGCTGATAATACTGCAGTCTGAGGAATCCTCTATTCTAACTTGCTGGATCCCCTCAAAGACCCCAAGACATAAAAATAGGAACAGCAGCTCTGACTTGTTTCCTTTTCACAGGCCAAATCATAACCATGAAGCAAATTAAGTCTGACACACCAAGCAGTTTGAGGGCCTTTTTCAGACACTGCCAAGAATCCAGGTAGCCTGGAACACAGAGGTCAAAACTGACTTACTGACATTTACAGACAGGTCTAAGACAATCATATATTGAAGATGTACATGTAAGAAGACTGCGAAGGGGACATCTAAAGTGAAATGCAAGTTCTTAGCTGTCAAAAGTATTTATTTACCTGATAGTGATGCAACTACAATTTATTAATACAAACTGAACTACGGTAGTCTTTTCGCTGAACAAAATGTGGGAGAGGGAAGTAGAGCGGCACAGCCTGGTGGGAGAAGGACCCAGCAGCAATGGGTGCTTGGGCACTGGCCGGGCCAGCTGCCTTCTCTGCGGGGCAAAGCAGCCTTGAGTCCTGGTGCGAGAAGGCACCCACACAGTCCCTATGAGTCCATGGTATTTTGGTCTCCAGTGAAAGCAGAATTGCTTTGACTCAGCTGCAGAAGCACTTAGGAGTTGTGTGGGAGGCCCCCAGAACACATAACAAATCATGGAGTAACAAAGGCAATTAAAAGGTGGTAATATGATACATGATTTAAGAACATGGATTAAATATTGAATTAAGCCCTACTCCCCATTCAGCCTACAGCCAGTCCCTTTGATATAAAATGGCACCGGGGGCCAAATTCTGCTCCTGCTTTAATGGGAACGAGGAGGAATTGCTGTGGAGTTATGTCAGAACACGCCTGAGATGGCGAGAGGAGCCTGAAGCCAGGGCAGCAATGCGGGCAGGGCATGGCCAGGAGGGGATGGGGTGGACGGGGACTCCTGACACAGTTGTCAGTGTAGGCAGACAGGCCCTAATTGGTCTGATGTGATTACTTTTTCCAAAAGCTTTGAACTTTGCCCAGGATGCCTTGGGCCTGCCTGCAGGAGCCCTGCTCTGGTGGGGAATTAGCACAATGGCTGGGCTGATCAACCCCCAGCCCAATTGAATTTTATTATCTGAGGGGCAGTGGTTGGTGATGAATGACTGACAGGTGGGATCAGCTGATGGGAATGGCTGCGGATGGTACACATACACTGCGATTTTACCAGGCCTTAATGTGTTCTGCAGTGGGCAAAGGATAAAGCTTGTAAAACATTTGTTTTAAGTCTTAAAATATCAAATTCCTCATAACTATGGGCTTCCTAAAACTGGCCCTGGTAATTACAAGTGTTGAGCCATGAATAATTTCACGCTAGGAGGTGCATTAATTTTAACCTCCTCCCACCTCCTCCAGACATTGTGAAAGCACATTACCAGTGAGGACAAGTTTATGATCTTATCCAGGACAACTGGTGCAATAATATGAAATGAAAACCAAGACAAAAATGTCATTGTCTGCGCACTCTGTACAAAGGGATCCTGCAGAAAGCTCCCTTTGCAGCCTGAGACCAGGAGTGCTCCAAAGGTGCAAGCAAGATTTATGGAGCTTTTCCAAGCACATGGCTCAGACCCTGCCAGAGCCGACTGTCAGCAGCCTGGTGTCTAGGGACTGTTTCAAGGAACAGGGAGGAGTTTTGACATCACTGTCCCTATGATGGTTTGCATTTAAAATCTTCAACCATGCTTCTACAAAAACCCACTGAGACCTGGGACCAGGTTGATCCAGATATAGCATGCTGGATCCCAAAAGGATCACCTGCAGTCTGGGGTATTAAGGCGTCTAATCTTACTGTCATTAAGTTCAAGGCAGTGGCATAAGGATCTATTTGGCAAGCTCTCCCTGCCTAAAATCTACATGTTTCTGTCTGATCACACTTACAAGAGCAACCCCACAGTTTCACAACTCACTCAGAAGTTACACCTCAGTCGGAGAGGAAACAGGCAAGTCTGGCTGGAGGAAAGATCAGAGATTTCTATCTTGGGCAGGGCACCCCACAGCATATTTGCCATTCAGGCTGTGTTGAGGCTGCACTGTCAACACCATTCTCAAGAAGGATGTATAATACAGATGTTAAACAACAATTATCCCACTAAAGATCAGGTAAAGTTAAATAATGGCAAGGGTGTGATGCTTAACATTGAACAAATTAGGACTGATATTCTCAGCCTAACGTTCCCAGGTGCCCCTGTGGTAGCTCTCCCTCATCTCCTACTACACCAGACTGCCTGGGCTGTTACAGCAATGCAGGGTTGCGAAGGAAAAAATTGTCTTGATGTAGCATTTGGAAGCCTTGGGGTTTGCTTTATAATCTCGGTGCTAACATGCTGACAGCATCATTCTCAGTTGTTTCTCAGTCCCTTTAGACTGAGCTAAATACCTTGAGCTAAATACGTAGGCAGTCCTGGTTTATATCATGACATGACAATTCACAAGTCATTAAAGTTCTTGGGCTGCATGCGGTAGAATTTAATTTCTGTATCTCATCCACGATCCTGAAAAATAAAATCTTTGGGCACATTTACAATTGTGCCCTATTTGTCCTTTTTTACAGTGTAATAGCATAGAAGCCAGTTATCAGTTATTTTCTTGGAATTTTTCGTGCTTCCTTTTTACCCTTTAAGAGAAATGTATCAGTGTGTCACCACTACTAGGATGAAATTTTCCCCTGGAAATCAAAGCACAACGAAAACTCTTTATCAGTTTCCCCATTCTCTCCAGAAATCTGTGGTAGCAGATGCCTTAAACTCTCTTGTGGGTGAAGGGGAAAGGTTGGATTACTGAAAAAACAAGGCAGGCTTCAGAGTGTGGAGGAGGCATTAGGAACTGCTTAGGATCTCAAACCTGCAACACCTTGAACCCATCACCAGCCAGAACCGTGATGGATGGGAGAGGATAAAGGGCAGTCTAGCTGACCCATGATGCCTTCCAGTGCCCTCCAAGAAACAAGAAGAAAAGAGATTCTTATCACTCTGTGAAAGAACAGAGGGGAAAATTATCATTAAAATGCCTTCCTAATAAAACTAACAAACAGGAGGGTTTTTTTTCTTTCAGACTCCATTCTCTTATCCCTTCCCTGCAAGCTTCAAGATGGCCATGACTTGAAGAATTTTAGTCTTTGGGTGAACCTTTCCTAAGCAGAGGTCACACCCTTCTGCCTAGGCTTTAGCTTTGTTAAGACAGTCTTCTTTAAAAACCTCAGAAAGATAAATAATTTGGAGTAAATCTTCATAGTCATGAGTGCATAGAATCGCTACATAGAATTATGGTAATACACAGAATTAATGTAAGTAATAAAACTACTGTATTTGTGAATCTGAGTTCACATCGCACATCACCTGCCAGAGAATCACTGATGAAACATAAATGAGTCACTTTATTTTTCTGTTTGCTTTAGGTCTGGGAATTTTGCTATCTCCTTGGAAAGTGGTCTAGGATGACGTCAGGTAGTGGAGAAGTTTGGTGTGTTATGGAACAGAGGCAATTACAGACCTTGCAGCAAAGAATGTATAGTACAAAGCTGCCCATTGAAAGTTAATTTCCTACGACTGCTTTCCCCCATAGGTATTGCAGGCTCTAACTAAGGACTGAGCTCCAAATCCAAGAAATTTGCCATTCAGCTGTTCTAGTGTTTAGTCATACATTAAGCCTTCCAAACCATTTGGGTTTTTTACTCTTTAAAACCAACCCTTCACCTCAATACTGGTTTTAGGTTGTTAGCACCACACTAATCCCCATACACCTTTGGAATTTGTTCTGTGAGACAATGGCTACATCCAAGGTATCTGGGTGGGAGAAGCCAGGACAGATACATTAATTCCTAATAAAGGAAATCCCCACAGTTCCATAGCTGAAATACCATTTGCAAAGGTACCTTCAAACTTCTAATACAAGCCTCCCCACCATCCAACTTCCCAGGCTCTCTCTTGAGATACATTCAAAATACAATTCTTGCTACACAACTGCTCCATGAGAGCACAGTCCAGTGCCCCCAGCAGCAAAACCATGTTTGTGCCTCTCCCAGCCAGCCAAAGAGATTTGCAGAGCTCATGGGAATCTTTAGGAGCCAGATGTCCCCATAAGTGGCATGATGCTGCCAATGTGCTTTTGCATCATATCCTCCTGGTGGTCATAGGGGCTGTCAGGACAAGGCTGCAAAGCTCAGTGGGTCTCAGGTGTTCGGTGTCCATCTACAGGGCACCTCGCAGGGTTTGAAGTTCTGCATAACTGGAATCAAGAACCGGTCTGTGGAAATTCACCTGTTACAGGCCAACAACCTACCCACATGCTCTCAGCAGGCAGCTGAGGGCTGAAATGTCTTTTTCCATGTTCCCTGAAAGCTGCATGTAGTATCTAGAGCAGGAGTGCTTGGAAACTTTTTTGTTTTTTAAAGTTAATACTGGGACTCTGGGTGCTTTGGGGAGTCATATATACCTCTCTGATTCTTTTCTGAATCCTTTTGGCACCAGTATTTTCTCAAGGCCAGGAACTGCTGAACAGTCAGTGCTGAAACCGTGTCAGGCAGTGGGGATGTGTCTTTCTTTTGGCCGTGGAGCGAAAACTTTCCCAAACACTGCTGTGATGTGGTGTTCCAGACTGTGCCTACCATGGGACATTGCACCAGAACCAAGGAACTGGTTTTGGATGTGAAAAAAAATCCAGGTCACATATATATGCTGGCAAAAGACTTCAATGCAGCTAAACTATCAGAAAAAGGCTCTTTGGCCTCTGTGCTGTCCATCATCTGGTGCCTTGCCCTGGGCATGACAGCCCCTTTGCCTGGGAGAGCTGCTCTGGTAAGCCAGGGCAGAGGGACTGACATCAGACACTGTAAAAATGTGATTCAACCAGTGCCATCACACAACTCAGGCCTTTAAAAGAGTTGTGCTGCTGAGTCCTGACTTACTGAACCATCCCAGACCACTTGTAAATCTTGGCTCTTCTCCTCCAGAGCCTGCCAAGTTCCCATGATCACCGAAGGAATAGGGGTAGTTTGTAACCTTTCTCCATTAAGGGTTTATTCCTAATCCTGTTGGTTCCTATCTCACAATGACATAGCTTGGATCCCCCAAACATTCCAGTAATTCCTCCCTTTTGAGCAGGCAGATGAGGCGCTTCCTTGGCAAGCAGGCGTCCTGCATTCCTAGACTCGATTCCCAAGCTGTCTTGCCCACTCCTCAGGAATGGCTCCCCGCAGGGACTTATTTCCTTAAGGATGAGAGGTTTTCATACCCTGGCAAGTTTCCCACTTCCTATCATCACATGTATCCCGTGCAAAGAGGGAGCAGAGAAGTGCAGGTTTCTTCTCGGTTGTTTGGAGTGCCCAGACACCTCAGAATGACAAGCAGGTGCTTGCAGAGTGTGCGGTCCCTTGCTCCAACCTCGGACACCACTGCAGGGTTGCTGGGGGCCCTGGGGAACTCGGCCTGAGCCACGACAAAATACAGGGAAGAGCCTTTCAGATGGGACACGTTAAACTCAGCTATATGCCAGGAGATGTTCCCAGATTTACGGCAGAGACCACTTCCTAGCAGTTACCAGCTCTGAGAAAGCTGATGCAGTTACACACGTGAGCTCTGCTGCTACACGAAGGCAGTACAGTTTCTGAGCATCTTTCTAGCTGAAACTCAGGGAAGAGTGCCTGAACATTAAGGTTTTCTCCAAGAACAGTCACCAAGATGCACCTGGGCTGAATGCACCACCCTTTGTGTTGTGTTGTCTTCTATCTCAGTTCATGTATGTGCAGTCCAGAGCAGCAGCACTTGGCATCTCCTCATCTCCCCAGGCCTATTTCCGACTGCCCAGGACTGCCCTGCAGCCTGCACATTCACACAGCCCCTCTCCTCTTCCCAGAGAGCTGAGACCTGTGAAATACCCTCCTGCTCTGGCTCTGGCCATCACTCTCTTAAGGAACCAAAGGCAGCCCACAAGGAACAGGATTTTTTTTCAGGCACTTTTTCCAGCACAGATGCAGCGAGGTGGATACAAGCTCACCACAAGCTGCTGGGCTGGTTATCACAGGTCACCACCTGATAGGCTGCACAGTTTAATTTCTGCCTTCAGATGCTGTTAGCTACTTGTTTTCCCATTTGCTGTCCATTGCTGGGCTCCCGGGGGGTGCTGCCAGCACTTAAAAACATATTTCTGTATGAGTTCTGCTTATTTAGGAAAGAAATAAACTCGCTTCCTACTGCTGAGAGGCCCGGTGTTCTGCTTAACTGCTGTTCTACCAAGCTACCTCTACAGGAAGTATTTCTGCCCGCTCCACACGAGATGCTTGTGTGTTGAAGCAGCTACAGCCCGGCAGGCCCTGGCACGGCCCCGCTCCAGCCGTGTGCCCGCTCCATCCCTGTCCCTCTCCAGCCGTGTGCCCGCTCCATCCCTGTCCCTCTCCAGCCGTGTGCCCGCTCCATCCCTGGCCCTCTCCAGCCGTGTGCCCGCTCCATCCCTGTCCCTTTTCATCCTTGTCCCGTTCCAGCCCTGTCCCGTTCCAGCCGTGTGCCCGCTCCATCCCAGTCCCGCTCCATCCCTGTCCGGTTCCATCCCTGTCCCGTTCCAGCCCTGTCCAGTTCCATCCCTGTCTCGCTCCATCCCTGTCCCGCTCTATCCCTGTCCCGCTCCATCCCTGCCCCGCTCCATCCCTGCCCCGCTCCATCCCAGCCCCGCTCCATCCCCGTCCCCGCCGTCGGTCCGTAGCGCAGCGCACGGAGACACCTCGCGGCGAGCCCCGTGACTACACAGCGTGCCAGATCCCCCCTGCCCGTCCAGCCCCTCTGGCCCAAGAGCCACTGGCCAAGGCCAAACGCAAGCAGTGCTGGTCCATCTCCTCTGAGCAGCTCAGAAGCCAAAGGTGTCCCTCTGTGCAGCGCAGCGGGTGAGCGAGCGCTGAGCGACTGTGCGCGTCAGCCGCGGGAGCGCCCGAAGCCCAGCAGGGCACGGCAGACCGGGCACAAGGCCAAGGGCAGGAAGACGCTGGAGCCTTGCCGGCCGAAGCAGGTGCTGTAGAGTCGGTGTTAAAGACGCTGTGCTGCAGAACGCAGAACAGACGGCCCCCTGTGAGCCTTCTGTTCTGGGCACATAGGGTGTCTAAGTGGTTCTCCTTAACACTGAGAAAAGAGATGATGCAGCATACACATCACAGCTGAGGAGTTCTGTGAAGAAGAGGCCACGCAGATTTGTACTTTGTCAGTAAACATCTGACCAGGACACCCTGGGACCTGCAATTTCTTTCCCAAAAGGAATGAGGTGACCCCTCACTATTTGGCTGGGGAGAACCTACTTGCTTCCTACACTGCCGTGTGTGTGTGTGCAGCAGGGCAGCCAGTGCCCCTGTGGAAACAAGACACTGGAGGCTGAGACTTGCGATACTCAGGTGCTGTTGGACACTTGCTCTACTTGGGAACTTTGGTTCCCTCATCTTGAAACCACAGTAGTAATATATGACCTGCAAGGGTGTCATTATCATAGCAGAGATCTTGGAGGTCCCTGGAAAAGAAATGCTGGAGAAATGCAACCTATTAAAAATGCAGTTTTCTCCTTGCCAATTCTATTCTGCTTCAAGGAAAGGGGTTTTTGCAACAACAGCTGGGATAAGCTGGTTTTGACAAGTCAGAGTATGCAGGTTTTGATGGAAGATGTAAGTGAAATATAACTAAAAGACTACATGGCGCACAGTGCTTTTGCATTCCATGCCCAAGTGCTTCACTTCCCTTGAACCGACCAAGGCAGTGGGCACTGAAGTGTCAGGAGTCTGTACTTGATTTCAGCAAGGTACCAGCAAGTCCAGAAGAGCACATTTGCTTAGACAAGTTCTCCAGCAAATTCTCCCCATGGGCTCCTTGCTGGACAGCCTGGAACTGAGCCAGCCATGTCCTGGCTGATCATCTCAGCTCTTTTAACTCTCTGTGGTTTACAGGTAGTGAACTTACTACAAAGCAAATTCTCACAGCTACTTGCCACTTTCCAGAATCTTTCTAGGATCTTTTAGCTGCTAAAAATTCTTCTGCTTCTATTTTAATTTTACACTGCGGGTGGGATTTTCCTCCAAGGGTGACTCCCACACACATGTCCATGGGAGCTGCACAAAGCCACCCAGGGCCAGCTGAATGGCCATCTTTCCCTGCTCCAACTGTAGGTCTTTGTCACGACCAAGAGCCTAGTTCCAACACACCATTTAAAATAAAAAACTGTGCCAAATAATTCTGGGGCTTGAAACAAAGCCAAGATCTTGGGTACATGCAGACAAATAGCAACAAAGTGTTTTTGAAGGGGACAAGGTTTTCGGTTTGAAAATGTCTTGAAACTTATTTGACTCACCAGTCCAGGGACCAAAATACAATTAAAGACAAGAGCCAGCAACACGAATGTGACTCTCTGACTGCACCAGTGGGCTGGGGCAAAGCTACATGTGTAGACTTTCCCTGCAGTGGTGTGGGCAATGCTGCCCAGTGTGAGGGCTCAGGTGGGCTCTGCAGGGAAGGGATCTGGGAGGAGAGGCTGGGAGCACTGCACCCATCCCAGTGTGCTGTGAAACCTACACTGGACACATCAGTTGGTTGCAGGGCTCTGCTGGCAAGTGCTGGTGTGCACTTCAGCCTGCTCACGTGCATGGGGCAAAGCATCAGGAAGGTTCTCCTGATTTTATAGCATCAGATCACATCTGGGGCCACAACTTGTTCCAGTAGAGTGAAGGCAGTAGAAAGAGGAGATTTTGCCAATGTGTTAACTTTTTAATTAAATCTTAATGCCTTAATTAAAGCAAGGAGGGCTTAATTAAGGACTTAGCTAAAATTTAATACTTTAATGGGACTAAAGACTTTAATTTATCACTGGGCTGAAAAAGAAAAAAAGCATGAGGGCTCACTCTGAGATGCACATACGTGCACCAGCCAATTATGAAAGAATCCCGGGGTGTCAGGTTCGTCAGTCAGAGCACACAAGGGGGAATCTGTGGTTGTTCACATTTTCATGTCACCTGCCTAAAGCATAAGCTTAATTTGAGATCATCGCATTAAAAGGTACGTGGTACTTTTGTCTCTTTCTAAAGACTCTTTTCTGAGTTGATGAAGCCCTGCTCCTGGGCTGTCCAACTCATGCTGCAGCAGCAGCCTGGGGATGAGTCTGGGGGGGAGCCTTGGTGCACCTGCAGATGCCCAGGCTCTGAGCCCATGAGCTGCTGTTCCAGGGCAGGGTGTGACTGAAGGTGCCCCACTGCTGGCACACGGCCCACAGCTCCAAGGCCTGGACAGTCCTGCCTGGTGTTACTGCAGTGACAGGAGTGCTGCAAGGCATTTGTCTGGCTCTTAAAGGCCAAGTTTTCACGGAGCTCAGCACTCAGCACCTCCCCTCTTCCTCAGATGGGATGTTTGTCTACTTCTTGGTATTTCTTGTGCCTGGGAAATATGAACCCAAGCCACTGAATCTCACTTTCAGCTTTTCACTACAACATAGTGATGTTTGTATCACAAATAAGTGAGCTTTCAGGCGCTTCTGAAAGAGTCCCCATATCCACTGGTCTTTCAGAGGAATCATTTCCAATCATATGATTTTTCAAAGCTCATATTCCAGTGCATGAACACTTACTTAAAGAGGAATTGGAACTATTGACAAGCACAGAAAATCTGGACTTTTGCATTTCCTTACATTGTGGTTTTGCCCTGTAGCATTTTCTGCAATTGATCTTGAAAATTTTCTGAAAGGTCAATAGATATCACTGCGATTTTACCAGTGGAGAAGTTGAGGTATGAATGGGGCAGTAAATGACTAATTCAAGATCAGTGACCTCACAGATATTTTGAAGACACTTCCCCATCAGGCAGTGTGCAGCTGCACTCCTTTGAAGGGGATTGGAGCTTAAAAAGAGCCTCAGGTTCAGAAAACTCAGCCCTTCTCCTGGGTGTAACGTGATACTATGTGGGGCTTGGCATTTTGGTCAGACTGTCATTTCTTCAAACAGAAATCTGCCCAGCCTCTGGAGAAAGGACACATATGTTTCCTATAACAAGACTGTACATTATTTTTTATACACATAGGAAGACTGTAATATCTGAGAAGACTCATTACTTGCTAACTATTCATATCTGCAATTCTCCGTGGAGTCACATAGGCCTAATAAGTTAACTCCATCAGACACATGGAGAGCTAAAGCTTCATCTCTGTCCAAGGACCTCAGAGCACAGCGCGGCAGGACCGGCGGGTCAGGACACCAAGAGCCCTCTCTGTTTCTCTACCCGCCCTAGGCAGGAGCAGAGCAGTCCCCCAGGAACCTCAGCAACACTTTCAGCAGTTATTCACTGCCAGAGGTGAGAGCGCAGCTGGGAGCAGTGGTACAGGGCACGAGGGTGAAAATAGCCCAGAGCCAGGAACCTTCGGGAGCTCTGGGTGACTTTGCTACACCCAGGATGTGCAGGTGCAGTGTTTGGAGGGTAAAAACATCAAATGCTCCCCAAAACCCCGTTAAGCAATTTCCCCCATAAATCAAGAAGCTGTGGTGGGTTCTGCCTGCTTGCAGCCCTCACTGGGATGTGAGGGGAACTGCTCTCCTAGCACACCTTGCTTGCTGAGTCTGTGTGCTCAGTCTGTGGAGGCAACCAAAGGACTTTTGCATTTCCTTACATTGTGGGCACCAGCAGTAATTGTTCCACTTTGATTCTTGCTCATCTCTGGCCCACGAAATCAAGGCCAAACTCTGGAGCATGTGGGGGGTGAGGAGATGGAAGCTGGGCCCAAACCGCCTTAACTGGTTCCACAGAGCTGCCGCTTTCCGCAGCGAGCAAGCCAGAACAATGTCATCTCAATACCCTGTGCTAATCTAGGGGAAACTGAGCGTGACCAACTTCACGCATGACAGCCTGGAAGCCAAGCATGGGAGGTCAGCACCAGCCTCGCTCGGAGCTCCCTCGCAGCTGGCGTGGAGAGATGAGGCACACGGAGAGCTGTGCGTGGTCCCAGCGCCCTGTCACTCTCAGCATCCACTGCCACAGAGCTTGACCATTGTGCTGAGACCCCAGTCCCAACACTGACTGCCTGGCAGGGCTTCCAGGGTCTCAGCTCCCCACCAACAAGACAGGCTGGTGCATGTTTCAGACGTGCTGTCATTAACAAATGAGGCACAGCGCTTGATTAATTCCACAGGTTTCTTCCATTAGGAGCCACTACATCATTGCTACGCGAGAGCCTTCCTCCCCTCAGCACTGACCTTCCTCCCACAGCTCGCCCATTTCCCTCGGCTGTGGAAGTTATTACAGACTGGTTATTTGAAAGACCTGGAAACCGGGGCAGCCGCTGCTTCCTTTCATCTCCAGCTCTGCTGCTCCTCACTCCTTGGCAGTTTGGAAGGATGGTGGAAGTAATTAATGGCTGGGGAGTGGAGGAGGAGGTGCTCCTAAGAAGGGAGTCAAAAATTCCTCTTGACAATGACCACATGTCTGAGGCTCAGCTACTAGTTCACCTGACAGCAATAAGGGCCTAATAGTCATTAGTCACCACCACAGACACGCTCCATGCACTTCTCCACGCTCTTTCTTTCCTATGATGAAGGCTGAAAATAAAACAGCATCAACCACCCTGATGCTTTCAACAAACTTTTGTCATCTTGCAGGAAAAGACTGGGGAACTGATGGTTCAGAGAGCTTTGTCAACATCCCTGACCAGAGGCAGGAAAGTATCTTGAAGAAGAGAAGTACAGGAGATTAAAAAAGATTTAAAAACTTCAGCTAAAATCCACCAGAAAATGAGACAGCTGGGAAGGGACAGAGAACACCAAGAATACCCACTGGGAGTTCAGGCTGATCGATATGGAAAGCTTGTGTGACCTGATTCCACGTGACCTGCAGTGCTCAGTCTACTCCTCTGTCAGAGACCCTCTGTCTCTCCTCCCCGGCCATACCTCCCATACCTCCCTGCCTTTAATTTCTCTCTGCACCTGATACAGGGCTATCTAAGGCCTTGTATTCAAAGAACTTTGCTCCTGCAGTGCAAGATACAGGCATAACAATACAGTGGCTGTGCCATGGCCCAAAACTGAGCAGGGAATTTGGCTCTGCAGCGTCGTGTTTCGGGCAGCAGAGAGAACGGGTTAGAGCCCAGCCCCTGCCTCCAGCCCCACGCCTGCCCAGGGTGAGGTGCTGAGGCCAGGAACCCTGTGTGCTGCTCACCCTGCTGCCTTTCCCACCCGCTCACACATGATAATATCTGAGGTTTTGGCTCAGAGTCACCTGCAATTAGAACAAACCTGGCAACTTTCTGAGGTTAAACTCCAGATAAAATTGGTTGTGAATGAAAAAATAAAAGAGAGTGAGTGCTATAAAGTCGAAATGATATATCTGAGAGCTGATCAGGATCTAGAAGAGCGGTGCAGGAATGCTAATGCTCCTCCGTGGAGGACTGGATATTGCATTTTGGACTGAGTACAAAACCAAAACATTTTGAAACACAGGCAGGAAGGGAGCGTGGTTCTTGATCTTGGCAGCCATCTGCTTGCCAAACTGTCCTACAGCCACAAATCCTGGAGGAACCCTTGGGCTCTGAACCTGTCCTAGACCTCCTGACTGAGGCACAACCCTGGCATCTGAGCTGTGCCCAGGTGTGCCAGCAAGGAGCAAGTGGGCTTGCTGGCAGGGCTCTGCGGAGACCCCCGCCTGGAACTGCCAGCCTCTCTTGTCATGGAGCTGCTTTGGACTTTCAAAAGCGTTCTGGAGCAGAGGCTGCCACTTTGCTCTCCTGAGAACTCTTCAGTTTTTCTCTTTTATAACCCAGCACCCTGCATCACCTATCACCCCTTACCTCTGCCAGACAAATTAATCCTGCCATTCCCATTTTTCAACGGGAAAACAGGGGCATAACAAATCACAGCAGTCGGCCCAGGGCCAGACAGAAGATCTGACCTATTGAATCCAGGTCATGCAGTTCTTCAACTGGGGTCTTAATTGCAGGATCATCAATTCCGCCATCCACAGCTGTCCAAGGCAGACATTTCTCCCAGAAAAAAAGGTAAAAGACTCATCGGGCCCAGCTGCCTTTCATAAGTGTCATTGCCAAGCTTTTCTGCCCCATTTAAGAAGGCTCAGCCAAGGTTTATAAAATATCAAATGGAGAGCCCTGAGATAAAGCCCTTTCTTTCTGTAATGCTCAGTACAGTACGTGATTTGGCTGCAGAGGAAAAGCACTCCTATTTGGAAAAGAGTTCTCCTCTCCAACCGAGACATCAGTCATTATAGGTAATTGTTGTATCACTGAGAGAAGAGCAGATCATTTCACTGGTGGAGTGGCCACGCTGTTTTTGAGGAAAACTGCGCTCTCCAAGGAAAGCCGCAAGAGGGTTGATTGGCGCCCGGCTGCCATGCAGAAGTTAAACCAGATGAGCTGTGTCAGCCCAGTGGAAGGCAAATGCATGGTAGCTGCTCCAAGAGCCTCTCTGCCCCTAGATTTGTCACTGACTGCATTGTTATCTTCAAGGGGGCAGAATCTAATCAGAAACACATTTTTGAGTGAAGGACTGACCTCTGCAGAATCACCAGGAATTTCTGAGGCGGTACAGCTGTGCAAGTGCCCCCCCATCTCTGCAAGGCAGTTGTGCCCACTTTCCTTTCAGTGCTCCAAGCTTTCACGTGGTGCTGAGCAGCATTTCTTTCCATCTGAAATCCATGCACTGTGTTTGAAATACAGCTGTGGAGCACTGACATGTTTCAGAAGATGGCGATGTGTCAGATAGAATCAGCTGAAAGAATCAAAGACTCCCAACAGGAGCCCTTCCCTATCTCAGCATTTCACCTTGGTCTTTAGACAGTGTTCAATGCTGTGTTCGGTCACTCACTGCTTGGCTTTCAGAAAAGCACTTCCTCTTGATGTTAGGAAGAAGAAACAAAAAAATGTACATATAACCTTGTTCTAATGATTATTTATTCTCGCTGGTGAAAAGGGGGGGAAAATGGTGACCAATATTACAATTATTTGGCTTCAGTTTTCAGCCAATTTCTTGTTCTGCCTTTCCACTCTGGATTAAACAGCCTGGAGTTCTTGGTATTTTTCTTCTGAAATGCTACTCAACAACTGCAGCCAAGTCACCTCGCAGACTTTTTTTTGGTAAGCCTGATGGACTGAGCTATTTAAATATTCACACTGTTCAGCCTGTAAAATTGTTTGTGACCTTCCTTGTACCCTGGTCTTCCCCCACCTCCATTTTAAGTGCGGAGCTAACCCCAATCATGAGGTATAGAGCAGGTCCTAGCATCAGTAACTCAGCGCCAGAATCCCCTCCTTATTGTTCCATGCTGATCCCTTTTCAGAAGGGAACCCTAGGGCCATCCCAGGACACAGTTCCTGCTCCGATATTATTCTTGTGGGAGCAAAAACTCCTTTTAGGGGCAGGTATACAGGAGTTCTGACCACTCTGTACTTCATCTCCAATGGGAGCAATAGAGGATATTCTACAAGAGCTACTAAGAGCCTCAAAATGTAATTAGTTTCCTGCAGAGCATTTTATTAACACCCCTTTATCAGCCACTTTCTCAGAAAGCATGAATCATAATTCTAAAGAACACGTCCAGTGACTGGAGGTCACAATGGGATCAGGGAGCAGATGAACAGAACTTCAGTTTTTTCTTCTTATTTTGCAAGTAAGGGCAGGCCTCACAATTCTCTTGCACACATAAATCCCGTAAGTGCCTATGCACCCTCTACATGGGATTAAGACCTTTTCAAGGTGAGAAGTTGTAGCCACAATGATATGGTTGGAAAGCTGTCTTCACCTGGCATTGGGACAACTCACAAATTCCTGCTTTTGACAGCTGGCATTCTGCTAAAATGCAAGTGGAATATTTTCAAAAGCACTCCCAAAAGTTAAATCTTCCATTTTAATATTCAGAGTAAGAAACAGTCCTTCCAAAACACTTGGCATCTAGCAGTGCCCTTTGAAAATCACCATAGTCACATCAGTGCTTATTTTATAACATTTGGCAACTTTCTGTCATGCCTGACTGCTGGGCAACAACCCTTGTGACTTTTTGGCAGCTATCACAACATTTGCTCGTTTCTATCCCAAGGCTCAGCTGCTGGATTGAAGGCCCTGAGCAGCAGAGCACCTTGCTGCTCTTCATGGTTACTGGGAAACACCTCAAAATGCAAACCAAACATATCCTAAAGGCTCAGATGCTAAAAGGAAGATTATATTTTTAAATTCTTGATTTTTTTTGGCCTGCTGTGCACATTTTGATCACTGAGGGTTTTGCAATTATGCAAATGGCTGAAGAGCCCTGTGAAGCTGTGGCTGAGCTGGAACACAGACTGATACCTGTAATAAAATCCCGTGACGACTCAGGAGTGCCACTGCAGGCAAATACCCCTTTCCAAGATAAAGAGCAATACACTATTGCAATAAGCTGGGTTCTTCTCATTCTTTCACCTCCTTGATGTTTGGCATGAGTCCAAATCCTCTCTATTTTCCACCCACCCATCATACATATTCTGCTAAATATCCTGTCCTCTTGTCGTTTTGGCAAAAAATAAACTATGCATGAGAAAGAATTATGCCTGTGAGGCTCTCATAAAAAAATTCCTGCGAACGATAAATCAAAACAAAATAATAATTATCACCAGCCACGGGACCATATTTTCCTCTTACTTTTCATAGGTTATCATGTCTACACAAGAGCAAGAGGCAGATTTTCTTAAAGATACTGATACATCAGTAATCCCCAATTCTGAAACTGAAGCTCACCTTATCTATAAGAGAATTCTCTATGTTACTTATGGAGAGGTTTAAAATTTTCTCTTGGAATTATAAATGGTACATTTCTGTCCTAGAAACAAGTTGCCTTGTTTTTTCCTATGGCTACATAAACCTTCCACAGTCCCTGTGCTACCCTCTGCTTTACATTTAGTAAATAATGAGTACTTATAAAGTGATTTTTCTTCTTAAGACTCTCAAAGGCATTGAGTACACACAAACTTTGTAGATGGGCAGTCTGAGGCACAAGAGACTTGCCCAAATTCACAGTATAGCTGGGTGGAGGCATCAGCCTCCCCATGCCTGCTCCTGCCCAGCAGGTGTGTGGCCCTCACTGAGCAGCACCAGCACAAAAAATCCGTGTCAGGCTATGGGGCATTTTCCCCTGGGATCATTGGGCACAGGGAGCATCCACCCCTGCAGGAACAGTGTCTAACTCAGAGGTGTTCCCCAGCCATGCTGGGGCTGGGGAAGGTACGTGGGGCTGAGATGGAAGTTTCCCACTCCTGCAGAGAGGATTGGGCTGTATGAAAAGGGGGAGGGCCAGTGAAAGCACCTCTGGCCAAGTGCTGCCCAGTTTCTGGATGCTGGGCTTCAGTGAGACATGGACAAACTGGACAGGGTGGAGAGGCTTAGAAGGAAACATTCACTACAGAAGTGTTGAAGAAATCAGCAAGGTTCAGACTAGAAAAGAGAAGGAAAATCAATAATCTACTGTTTTTCCCAGCTTGGCAAAGTATGTGAAACATGGAGCTGTGAAAATCAGCACCCAGAGCTAAGGTGTAACCTCACCTTTCCTTCCCCAGCAGTCTTGGAGCTTGAACAGAGCCAAATCCTCCAAAAAGCCCAAGAGCAGTTGTAATTAATGTATGAAAAACCCACCAAAATAAATGTCTATGGAACTTTTTCTGACACCTCATAGGAGCTCAGACAACTATCCAGCCTTTGCGTCACCACCTGCCAGTTTATTCCCGCTCCAACAGGCATCAGGAGTTGAGCCTTGGTGTACTCTTACAACAGCAATTAGGCTTATTAGAGAGCAATTAATACTTTTACTTATCAGCCAAGTTCAGAAGATTTTTAAAATTAGTTTGAAAATACATTCCCCCACAGGAAAAATACCATTTGCTGGATTGCAGCACTCCTGGAGCTTAACTGCACCTTTTTCTGCGTAAAAGCCAAATAATAAAGCCCCATATGTAATTCCTAACCAAATCTGCTGAGAAAGGGCATTGAAATAGTTTTTTTTTATGAGCTCTTACTGTCAGGATTAAGTAGGAAATGATGACAATGCTGTTATGTTAACACCTCAACTTTAGTGTCGATACATTAGCTGTGCCAGTGTCAAACAAAGCCCTGACTGCGCAGTGAGGGGATGTGTGAAAGGTGCAAGCCCAGCCAGGGCCATCCCGGTGTGAGCAGCCACGGCAGGCGCTGCACAGGAGGAGCATCACTCCCCACACAAGCCAAAGTAATTAATGCATGGCCACACAGTCAACAAAAGAGAGTTCCAGGCACTGGAGATTTACAGAGAGAAACAGCTCGGATCTAAGCTGTGGCTGGGTTCCTCTGGTGAAATGGAGCATGGTACAGGCGCTGGAGACCACAGAGACACAAACTGGAAGCTGAGGTTCAGAACAGACCGGTATCTCCAATGCCATCGTACGTTGCTTGGGTGAGCTAAGCACTGCAGACACGCTAGTAAACCCTGAGATGTATCAGGCTCATGCAACCAGATCCCATCCAAATCCAAGGTGGTTTACATCTCCCCACTTTTGGTATCCCCGCAGTATGTTCCCCTACTCATTCAGTCTGCAGCTATCACAGTTTGGTCTCTCTGGCGGACACTAAAATCTTACTTATACTCAGTGTCCGCTGAAGTGAAGCACTGAGGAGAGAACCAAGCCCTCTGAAAGCACTCCTAGAGGACGGCTGATCATGCACAGGGTGAACTGCTACAAGAGGATAAGCTGAGAAAGGTAATGTGCTACTCAGCTCTGGGATGGCCTGAAGGTTTTAGCATGTACTAGATTTTTGATGATGTGATGTTTGGGAGGAAGGAAGCAAAGGGGTGACATGTTAGCAGTGCACTTTCTATCCACGAATAGCTTCCTTCTACAGAAAACTGTTCTGAGTATGTCCAGAACACTCCTGCCTTGTTTCCTGACCATGTACCTGGCCTTGCCAAGGTCTCTGGAGAGCTTGTTCTCTGCCTCCCTGCTCTCTCTGCTGCCAGTAACTCATTCCCAATGTGGAAGAAACATCATAAATTGAATTTCAATATGCTTTAGCTCCTTAAATTTTCCACATAAGCTGGAGATAAATACTGTTTGTATGATTTGACGCAAACACTTCAAAGATAGGAAAAGCAAACACTGACATGGAATAAACTTTCCTGGCTGCTCACAGAAACAAATGAGCTGCAGATTTGGAGCATCTTTTCCATTAATAGCTTTGTAGACCAGTGTGGCTGAGAAAAAGGGTGTCTGCAAAAATGTACATTGCTAACATGGGACCCACCAGTGGTCCATATAACTACCTCATGAAATATCTTAAACCTCTTTCCCACTGAGGTATTTTTATCTAAAAAGGGAAGATGATGCTGCTATAACAAGCAGGGTTGTGGGTTTTTTTTTAAAAAAGCCATAATATTCTTCCCTTTAAGAAGGTCAAGAATACAATGCAAAATAGGGCAAACACAGGAATAATAAATAGATGTAGTCTGTAAAAACAAACACCCAGAGTGTTGTGAACAGGCAGTGGAACACACTTGGGATCCAAATGTTATCACTGGAGATAATCTGATACCACTTGGCATGGGGTGTTTCTGCAGGACAGAGCGAGCAGGGTGTGCTGAGTCAAAATATGTTTGGAGGGACAGAGACTTTAAGATCAGGCTGTCATCTTATGTCACTTGAGCCAAGGAGCTCATCCTGTGAGTTCTCCACCCAGCCGTCCCTGGCAGGGCGTTAGGGGGAAGACTGCAAAGCACTTGTACCTGGTAAGCCTATTAATTTTATTTTCATAACTACAGTCTCCCAAATATAAACGCCAAACAAGCACATCACAGGCCTGGCAACATGAGCCACAATTTTGGAATGTGACTGACTGCATGGTAATGTCGAGGGCAAATTTCTAAACCCTCCCCACCCTTCCCTGAGAAATGCAAAGACACGGGCTATTAAATAATCTCTTCATTTTAGTAATTTAGTTGCTGTTTGTACAGCACTTTGAACGTGCACAGTGCCACAGCACAGAAATGCTAAGTACCCGATTATTTAGCTGCAAAGCCTGTGATAATCCCTCATTATGAAATAATAATTAATCATCATCATTTTATTCAAGAGTTCCTCACCACTACCCCCACCCAAGCCCTACAGGCACTGACCAAACTCTCTCCTGGAGCACGTCCGGACAGGACAGGTTGGGTATGGATGCAAAGTTCAGGTATGAACTTTTCCAAAGTTCAGGGCTGTGCCTACCTGTGTGTCTCACCCAGCCTGCTGGAGGGACAACGCTTCCTAATCTCCAGCTGAGGATCAAAGCTGCAGATCCACCCAGCCCAATGATTCCCGGCATTCTTACTAGTCCAGAGCGAGAAATTGACACATTCAAAGAGTAACCAAGGATTTCAAGAGATTGCATCTAAAGGAGCTCTCTCCTTCCATGAGGAACAGAGCTCCTGACTCAGCCATCCCCGTTGTATGTGGAAAGATGTGGCTTCCCTTCCTGGGGGCAAGGAATGTCCTGTTCTTAGTGCCTGCCCACAGGAAGGTGAAGGACACCTGGGAGGCTGTTTGGTTTCAGAGCTGTCTGTATTAAAGACAATTTGGCTTTTAGAATATCATAAAATAGTACAAAAACATAGTCATGGCTGCTGCAGGAAGAAGAGAGAACAGAGTCTAGATATGGGAGAAGCCAGAGGGGACACGCTGCAGCAACAGTGGGACTTTGGTCCCCAGACACTTCCACCAGCCATAAAGTCCCAGAGCACTTACAGTCTGGGCGGGCACTCATGAAACGAAGAGGCAACAGACAGGCCTTAGTCCTCAAAGAGACAGATGCAGGTGTGTCCTCCTGCTTGGGACCCCGAGCTCTCCCCGCAGCCTGCAGCGCACTCAGTAAATGCCTCCTGTGAGCGTGAGACCTCTTCCCTTCCCATCCCACCCCTGAAAAGACCCACGATTCTCACCAGGCATGGAGATGTCATATTTCTTGTAGGAGCTGCTCTGCTTCGTACAAGATGTTGTGTCAGAGCTGATGTAGATGTTCATGTACCAGCTGAGTGGAGATGTGCATTCCTACAAGAGTTTGAAGATTTGTGTCCTAAAAGGTCATTAACTTGCACAACACTACCTCCACAGCATTACAGACATCCCTGCAGCCAGCAGGTCTCCCACCAGCTCTGGTTATCCTGGACAACCACCTCTCAGCCTTTTTTCCAAAACTTTACCAAAGTGATTTCTGCAGCTGCTCCTATCTACTTTAAAGTTTTAATAAAACTAGAGTGAAAAACATTGTAAGATGGTTCATATTCCATCATGCTATCTGAGCAGAATATAAAATTCATGTCCTACGTACCCAAACCAAAGACAACCTTAGGGTGAGCAAAGTTATTTCTGACTGCCAAACAAACGTGAGCAAAGTTTCTTGTGCATCCTCCCAGATAAGCAGCACTCCCTGAAGCTGCTACTTCAGCAATTTGTCATTAAACTGATCAGCAAAAGGAATGGCTGGGTGGGGATGGCTGCTATGAAGGGTCATTCAGACACAACAGTACTACTAATCCTTTGGTATGAGAAGGGCACGCTTTGAGATTTGATTTTCTTAGTTAAGCTTTTCTTTTGTAACTGTGCTTCCAACTTTGTAATCAGACAATTGAACTCTTCTTGATACAAATTAAATATATTTTCATTTTAGGTTAGCTCAGTGTTTAAGGTGGAAGCACTCCCCTTTCCTGAAGGCAGCAAACCTAAACAAAGCGGTGTTGCTGACGTGCCCCTTTGCAGCTGAGCTGGGGATGGGGTGAGCACCAGTGTCAGGCAGCGCCAGGTAAAGGGAGACTCACACCCTTAGCACGTGTCACATGCCACTTTCTGGCTTGGAGAACAGCAGAGCGACAAACTGCTCTAGCAATGTACCCTTCATCAGCACCTCTGATTCCATGAAACATTACAGTGAGTTCTCCATGATATTGTGAGAGAAAGTAATAGCAAAAGTCTGTGCAGAGTACATTAAATAGCCTGAAACCACTTCAAAGGCAGAATACAAAAAGAATTTTTAAGAGGGAGGGATTTGGGGAGTTTGTGGAATTATCCTGGAAATATGTATTCTTGTGCTTTTAGTTCAACAAACTGTTCACTATTCTTTTCCAACAGCCTAGAAGAAAATATAATACTAGCACAGGAAAAAATTCCAGAAAATGCTGGCAGCAAGTCGGACTAGTTTTTCACTCTTGCAGGAGAAAGCATCCTGAGAGTAAGGTTATTTAAGCTCCAAGTAGTTCAATTAATATGAAAAATAAGACATTCATGTCTAATCTTAAGTGATATTCAGAACTGGAACTGAGGTGGCTTCACCATCACTCACACTGTTAAAATACAGAGGAGGAGATCTTCCTGCAGTGGAGCAGGGGAGCTGTTACATTTCCATAGGTATTGTTGGATGTCTTTCCAGAGTTGAAGATCCTTCGTCTGTAGTTACAAAGCAGGTGTCTTCTGCCCCTCAAATCTCTCTAATTAAATTAGATCAGGGTCAAAGCTTGTTCAGATTTACAGTGGATTTAATTCAGAACAAATCCATGAACCTGTTCAATTGGCAGTAGATTTACACCAGTATAAGTAAGAATATACTTTTGAACCCTCATATTTAGATTTTGACTTTCTCATAGGAAGACAGAAATATCTGAAACAGTCAGACAGCTTCCTTTTCAGGGAGCTGATTACTAAGTATTAGTAAGATCCTTTCCTGCTGGGACTCTTGCTCTGTCTTTCTCTTTGCTCTTCAGCAGGTTTCCATTCAAATTGGGTTTTTTGCCTCTTGGCCGTGGATATTTCTGCAAAGAAGGACTTTGAGATGGACTGACATTTCCAAAGTGCTTGGAGGGACAAGTCTGACCATGCTGTTCCGTAGTCATGACACAGTAACAGACACTGGGCCAGAGGGAAGGTTTTTCTGCTAAAAAAGGCATTAGAAATGCTTCCTTTGTCACATGAATGCTTTCCTTATGTCACAACTTCTCGACAGTAAAGATGAAATGGGATATAGAGGGACACTGGGAAAGAATGGCTTCACCATAAAGCTTCTCTACAGCCAAGACTAGCAGTGGAGTCACTAAGGATAAGCAAAGTTTCCAAAGCACACAGCCCTGTTTTCATCCTACAATGGCAGCAAAACTGGCTATAGGTTTGATGGCCCAAAGGGCAAGAGACAAGATGGCACAAACCAACTGCAGGAGCTGAACCCAAACTTGCCCACTGGGTCCTGACTTTGCTCTCGCTTACATAGGCACAGAATATACATGGCAATGGAATCACATCATTTTAAGGAAGGAATGGAGCACAACTATTGTTTTTTGAGGGATTACTTACACTTAGAAATATTCTAGAGATTTCCCTCTTCATTACAACATTTTATTTTGAAAGATTATTGTCATGTTATGCCAAGATGATGAACTTTGGTGCTTCATATGGCACAGTGAAACACTAATCCCAGCATTCTGCCCTTGCATACCCACTGAGTGAATGGCCACTCTCCAAAGCTCTCTGGTGATTACACCATGTCATTGGCATCTCCCCTTTTAAAACTTACTTGAGAAAATAAAAATTATACGATAAGCTTCTTCCCATCAGAAATCTCAGGGATCTTAAGCTGCAGATAGGAAAAAAAAAGCCTTCCCTAGTGCCTGACAGCGAGTTGCATTCTTTGCCGAATGGGAGGTCAAGAGGTGACCTTGCCCCTGCCCGACTTCCTGATGCTCCCTGGCTGCCAGCGCCGTGCCTGGGAGCCCTGCGCTCTCCGGGCTTCCTCGCAGTGCAGCCCGGCACCAAAATGGCCCGACGAGGCTGGAGGGAAAAGGAAGCTGCTCCTATTCCCACAGCCTGTTGTTTGTTTTTAATGGTAAATGGCAACTCCATCACTGCATCCCACAGGTCCCAGGGAGGGCCTCGGGCAGCGCAGGGGCCGCGGGCGGGCGAGTTGCGCAGGTGCCACCGCAGCCGGTACACTGCAGGGGTTCAGACAACGCTGCATCGGGCAGCCGGTGCTGGGAGGGATGGGGTGTCAGCCTCCAGACTCACCTCAAGGCTGGTTTGCTTGGTACTTGATTTTTTAATTTCTTTTCCTTTAAAAAGGAGATAACACACGGTATGTGTCATCTTAAAAAAGAGATGACACATGGTGTCAAGTACACCAGCACTGACTTTTGGCTTATTAATTAATTAAGTGAAAGCTGGTGGAGATTCTCGGATAAGAGGTATAAAGCACCCTCATGGTAAAAAATTAAAAAAAAAAATTAGTAAGTCATGAAAGATAGCAAAGGCTGCAAAAAAAGTCCAGTTGAATTCCCAGTTCAGGAAGTCATCCTTACCCAATAAAGAAGGCTAAATACCTGTATACAAAAGTTAAGCATGTACTTCAAAGATTTTCTGACTCACAAATTATACTTCATTCATACAAAAAAAGTGTTTTCAGTTACATTTCACTGCAGGGCTGGAGACAGAGAGCATCTTCGCTGATAGGATTGTCACTGTCTTGAGTTTTTGTTTGCCTCTGAACTGAGAACTACTGCCAGATGGGATACTGCAAGGCCTGCAGGAATGGGAGCTCTGTGGAAGGTACAGTACCACAGAGTAGGGGTAATCAAGGCCCTGCCACTGCTTATGTTACAAAGCCCCTTGTGGACGTCTGGATCCTTTGGCAAGAGAGTTGCAGCAACACAGGAAGAGTCAAACTCTATCACAAATGTTTTTCTCTAAGTAACCAGAGCACTGACAGCATCTTTTGCTTCCGAGGAAATGTCTGCGAGGGCATGCAAGAGAGACATACAGGAAGCTCAACACCAGATCTAACTTGTTGTTCTCATGTTAATCACTTGTCTGTCATAACACAGCAGGTAGATCTCACTGTACAAGCAGGCACTTGGAAGACAAAGGCAGCCACCCGTATGTGAGGCTTAAAATGACTGGCAAGTGCAGAAAATTGTCCTACCTGAGACAATTACGTGCCATTCTGTGAGCTGGCTTGGGGTTCCTCTTCTGAGGACCTGGCCTTCAGAAGTATTGCAAACATGCTGCATTTCTTTTGCAAAACCAAACATATTTTGCTAAATAAATTTGTGCTGGCTGTATCATCAATTCTTTGAATTTGAAATTCTTTAATACTCTTTGGCCTTATGGGAGCTAGTGTTTTTTGTAATGGGGCTGTAGTAATTCTGCTGTCTCACCTGACACAGCTTCTTGAAAGAACAGTATGTTCCTCCCAAGTGACTTCTACAAATGAAACTTCAGGGGGGTTTTGCACCAGAGGTTTCCAGCACATGGAGTGGTATGGAGGGCTGCAGTATCCTCAGTTGTCCAAATCATCACTTGTGTCCACAAAAAAGGAAGGAATGGTAAATATCATAAGTAATACTGCCAGCATCTTGCAAGGCTGCCTCCCTCTGTTCCTCTCTGTAAAGCCTCACCTGCCCCAGGTCTGCCAAAGCTTTAGCTGGTGCCACGCAGCAGCAAGGCATGCACAGCTGCACTGCAAGAGAAGTCTGTGCTGGGGCTGCATCCACAGTGGCAATGACTGATGACCGTGTTCCATGGCAAAAGTTATTACACACTCTCTCTGTGTGCTGTGTGCTTGATGCTGCTCTACATGGCCATTGTACCCCGAGGATTTAAATTGTCAAGCAAAGAGTCTGCTCTCTATTTTCTTTGCCCTTGCTCTGCGTCTGCTTTACATATTGATGGAGGATTACCCTGGTCTTACCTGCTTGTCAGGCAGCTATTCCACTAAGTACTAACTGTATTGTTCTAAATCTCTCACATTTCTTGACTAAAATTCAATTTACTTTTTTTTTGGTCACAAGAACCATGTCTGATTGTCCCGGGCTCATTCTCTTTTTCTGGTTTTCCTTGTCTTTTCAAAATGAAAAGCTTGCAGAAAAGCTTTAACTGAGCTAATGGAAGGGGAGATTGTTGTTTTTAAGGCAGATGTGTGTCTAAGAGCATTTTGGCACAGTAGAAGGAAAAAAAATATAGTCAAAGCAAAGGCTTCAAAGAAAGTCAGTCTCTGCTGTCTTTATTCTGCATGCTATACAGCAGTTGGTGTTTTGCAACAGCATGAAGCACAATGACCACATGTAATCTCTTCTTTGTACATCTGTTACACACACACACCTCACAGCTCTTTAGGTCCCCTTTGCCTAAGTCACAGGACAAGGCCCAGGGAGCCCCAGCTCCTCGTAAATGTGGATGGGAAGAGACACGAAGAGCAATTGAGACACTTCTGGATCACATGCCATACAAAAGGAATGGTTTGTTGATGAGGAAAAGTGGCAGGGAGAGAGGAAATTGGGGGGCAAGTTCTCAGCCATGGCTGAAGCAGCAGTCGGTGGGCTGTGAAGTCGCAGGGGAAGGTGGAGAGGAAGGGTGTCCATCCAGGGCTCAGTGGCACCGAGGGGCTGGAGAGCAGCACTCCTGCAGCCTGCCCCTTCCTGGGCAGCTGCCACCGCCAGCTCAGCGCTGCTGCGCTAAAGCCCTCGGCTCGGTGGGAAGGGGAAGGAGTGGTGTGGAGGCAACTGCCAGGGCAAAGGGGAGAAGAATATTTCATTTGTTACGGGGCCTGAAATAGCTCTTAACAGCCCTGAGTGAGAGAGTCACGTTGCGAGGTGGGGGGAGAGGTGGGTGCCAATTTGTCAGCAAAGCCGCCTCAGAGTTACGCTGAAGATTTATGAGTGTCTGGATGGTCCTTCCAGCAACCAAATACTGCTCAGGGTAGGGGAGCCTCACACTCTGCAAGGATAACAGAGCTCAGACATGTTCACTCAGTCTGGCCTGGCCGGAGAGCACTGTTACCTGCATGCTTCCAAGGCAGCAGCTAAGGCCCTGGACACCCAAGGCACCCTGGGGAGTCACTTCTGCCTGGATGTTTAATTGCAGTTGGACATAAGTGCATTTTAAAATGTCATCCAGAGGGTTAAGGGACAGACCACAAACTGATAACAGACCCAGAGCAGAGCCAAGGCAAGAATCTGATCTGTGGACTTCCCAGACACAACACACGAGGCTCACACAGACAGTGCTTTGAAAGGCTGCTGTCCATGCTTCACTGGAATAAGTCTGGAATAAACCTGGAAATGCTTTGAAAACAACAACTTATTTTCAAGAGAAATACTCCTCTTGGTGTTTGAATTCAAGGTGGCACTCAGACTTGAGGCTGGAATTCCCAGTCACAGCTTAAGCTATGTGGGATTAATAGAGCAGAAGTCAGTTGGAGTAAAGGCAGGGCATCCCTCCATCTCAGAAAAAAAAGGGCACAGGCAGGGGCCATTTCAGGAATATTTCAGGAATTACAAGCAGACAAACAGTCTTATGACATAATTTTAGAAGAGTTTCTAAACCTACTGCTCCCTCTCTGTAACACAAGAGACTTCTGAAACACTGAAACTCTTCTTCTTAGCTCAGTCACTGGAGTCAGAAGAGTCCAGAGGTGAGGGACTGTGTTCTTGGACATGTCTCAGCACAGAGTGAAGGTGAAGGGTGTACCTTGGGATACCTTGTTCTAACGCACACCTCAAGATTTTCCTTTGCCCACACTGAATACTAACCTAGGAGAGTGTAACTTTCTCCTGAAAGCACCTTTCTCTTCCACCACCTGGTGCCAAAGCAGAGGGTCAACCATGTTCATCTAGCAAACTGGATCAGCAGCTCATCCAGCAAACAGCCTCCCACCTCCAGTAGAAACACCAACATCATTATCTTTTAGGAACTGCCAGCCCTCAGGCTGCAAAGATGAGGGGGTGAGGGACCCACAGCCCTCACAGCTCCCACTGCAAATTCACTGGCCTCCTGTCTCGTTTTAACAGAGCAAGGCTGGGGGAGAGAAATACCACACATAAATTCGCACAATCAGTCATATAGGGGGAGAAAAAAAAAATCCTCAGTCGTCTCCAAGATTTACGAGCCCCCCTGAGCTACAGCACAGAAAAAACAAAGACACACACACACACACACACACACACACAAGGAGCGAAGGGAAACGTGATCCCACTTGCAGCTCTATTCCTTTATCATGTTCCCTGACAGCAACCTGGGCCTGGGCTGTACAAAGAGGAAGCACACAGAAGGTGTGGCTACAAACAGCAGAGTAACAGCCCTCGATTAATAATGTCCACGTTACACTTGCTTGGCACTTTTCCTTTTGGATGATCTTAAAGGACAACGGGAATCCTCCAGTGCCACTCTGACCTCTGTTAAACTGGAATAAACTGAGTCCTGGTATCCCAGTCAGCAAAGCTGATGCAAACTCACCTGGCAAAAGCTGGGATCGAGGTGTGTCCCATCATTGCCTACACCTTCCCTATTCCCTGGGATGTGCCCATATGGACACATGATACCTGCACGTCTTATTTCACTTGCAGTCCTTCCACAATTTTTAGAAAAGCTGCGCTTTAATAAGGAAGAGATCTGTGGACCCAGATCCTCAAACATGTCTTCCTATTTTGGACAACACAGTACATGTAGAATTTAGATCCATTTAAAATTTCTCAGTTTGGGCATTGAAAAATGAACACACTAAACAACACCATTTTTCAGAAAACGCCCATGATTGTGGAATCTTCTCCCTGTCACAGAGACAGTAAGTGGTACATTGGTAAATGATACACTTAAAATAATCTAAATCAAGTGAACATGACATGAGCTTATCATCAATGATCAATCACACTGCTTGTTGCTACATTCCACCCAGCTCCTTACAATATTATATCATCCACGTAGGCTGCACAGTGACAGGAACATTCCCCTCTTACATGTGTGTACAACACCTAACACACACCTCCAAGACCCAGTCCTGAGGTCTGACCACCTCTGCTCAAGTGCTGATAGGAGTTAAGGGAAAGAACCTCTCCATGCAAATCAATAAATTTAATTAGGATTTCCATGGCCTGGTCATTGCCCTTGAAGTCTCCAAAGCCTTAGTGAAAGCCATATCCCTGAAGTTAGTGATACTTCAGCAAAAGGCAGAGGAAACAAGAGTGGCCAAACACCCCACAAGGTCCTTTGAAAGGAGACCTTTGAAACCACAGAACCTGAATCTCCAGAGTATCATCTGAGGGTTCTGATGAAAGTACATCTACAGTGTTGAATTACGAAACAATAATGTAAACATTAAATAAAGCATTTCCTCCTTTTTGCACCCCTCTCTTGCTGCTTTCTGACCAAGTTCAAAAACTTAGATTTTAAACTTCTAAACATCAGTAATGATGAAAACAAATGCAGAATCAGATCTCAGTAGCCTATGCAGTTTCTGCAGACACTGATGCTCAGTCCTTGAGAACCCCTGAATTAGGGAAGGGCAGGTGCAGGTGAGAGAAGCACCCGGGCCAGCAGAAGATTTGGGGCCCATGTCCCAGGTCTGCCACTGGCTGACAGCCACTCAGTGCCAAGTTTTTAAAAATAACATGACTTGGGAGCATGAGTTGTTTTTGTGGAAGTCACTGATAAGTTTTGGACTCTAAGAGCCAGTGACTTTCCTGGAATCCTTGGCTCCTAGAAGCCCTCTTAGGGCAAATGGTGCAGACTGGCGCCAGGAGCACGAAGTCACAACCAGCCTGACTGCATTTGGAAGCAGGGGTTTCAGCAGAAATGGAATTGGTCCTTAATGACCAATGCCAAAGCCCAGAAATTAAAATGATCCATTTCTATACAGCCACATACCTGTTAAATCTATGTTCTATCTTTATGATATGAAAGCTGTGGTGTGTGAGGCATTTGGGATTCAACAAGGCCAGAGACGTGTAGCTCAGCTTCCTTAGAGAAAGGGATCTGAGTATGAGTATGTGGGAGCTCTGCACCAGCCCATGGGATGGTTTTGCTTGGTTTGTAACAGCTACTGCCTCAAACAGGATTTTATCAGGGGGACAAAGAAGGTTGGAGGAGGACTAACACAGTGCCCCAGTGACTGTGGGATGATGTATTTGTGACTTACCATCACACCTGTTATGGAGCTCAAATGCACTTTGGAAAAAAAGTCCAAACCTCACTCCAACTAGATCTCATGCAATCCAAATCCTCCAGTCTCCTACCTCCCAGAGCTTTTTATGCTGTACTTTCAGTGAAATTACATGCTAAATATCTGTCTGTCAATATGCTGGATCCCCTCAATTTGTATGACACGCTTTAACGCAGGCCTAGCCAAGCCTAATGGAATGACAGCTATGCCCTCCAACCATAGACCGAGCGCTGCTGGGAGAGCTTGCCCTGCTCTGCGAGGGAGGGGGAGGACACAGGAAAAACAAAGGTTACCAACTAGGTGCCACACTGGGAACCCTTGGCTCAAAGAGAAGAGATTGCCATCTTCTTCCTTGCTTCCTTGCCATGCTGTGTGCAGTGCCTCTCCCCAGACACACAGACAGCCCCTGTCACAGGTGCTTTGCCAGCAGGTGTAAACATGGGTAGGTTGTACTGAACTTTACTGGGCAGTGCTGGTTCACAGTAGCTGAGGGTTAGATCACTCCACCACTGCACTGATCCCATATCAGGGGTGTTTTAGTCACGCACACCAGGAAAGAGACACACTGGAAAAAAATTTTCTTTTTGAAAGAAATCCTTAAACTCCCAGGCTAATCTTCCATTGTATCAATGAATCTCTCCAAGCTTGTTTTTGTCTTCATGTCCAAAACAGCTGGGAAGATCCATAGAAATGACCAAATCCATCATCCTCTGGTAGGAAACAAGAAAAAAGGGCCAGAGAAAACTTCTTAACAACCAGAGAGAATTCTATTTGTTCAAAATCTGGTACATGGGGAGGGGGAAGAGAAAATGTATCCCAACTGCACGTTGTCAGGAGGGGAACGAAAACCGACTAGAGGGACACGGCACTAAAAACAATGATTTTTCAGCCAGCAGCCAGACAGCGTCTAATCCCTTCTGAATAGAGACATCACTCCAACAGCACCCGTCACTGGCACTGCTGATGCCGATTCCAGCTGGACAGGTCTCCTACAGCCCAATAAACATACCTCAATCCCATGTTTCTGTTAAACCTTTCCTTTTATTCTTTTTAACTGCTTTCTTTCTTCGACAGTTATTGTCTCTACTGTAACCTAAGAGGGTTCTTTTTTAACATTATAGTGAAAAAAGCTAAATGAAATCCATGCTTTACTAACCCTGGCATTTCACAGCACTGTACTGGCACTTAGTTGCAAAGGTGTTTGTAGTTGGGCTGTGGGACTGTTTCTTTATGCGATGGTTGACAACTCCATGGTGCAACATCTCTTTTTTTTACAGATGAAGACTATTGATAATTTCCTGATCAGCATCAGAAGTGTTTAATAAACATCCCTGTATACCAAATACCAATTCCTTTGCCTGGAATAACAGCTCTGGACAGAGACTCAGTTATTCTGAATTTCCCACTCAGTAGGGAAACTTTATTTGTTTTAAATTAATGCAAGAATTTCCTGACTTACATTCATGGAAGAGAAAACAATAAATCAAACAAATACAAGCTAATTCCTGCCTCCTGGTAAACTTCAGCTACCAGCCTTCCTCCTGGTTCTCCCTCTTCTTGCAGGATCCATTAAGCCTGAACCAAAGGCTATGCAATAGCTGCATCCTGGATGCATCACAGGTATGACACAAGAGCTGTGGGATTCCTGCCCTGCAATGGCTCTGCAAGCCAGACAAACACTGGGTGCTGGAGGTGCTCGAGTAAGACAGCTCTGGCTGTGGCAGCAACCAGGAACGTGCAGCTGGACTTGCACTGGGCACAGCCATCCATGATGCCAGGCCTGGCCAGTCTGCAAGGGGAGTCTCCTCATTTCAAGACTCTCTTCATCCTGGCCCAACCCTGTCAAGTATCTGATGTGCTTTATTGCACATTTTGGCAATGACTGCAACAGGAGTGTGCAAATCAGCATCCCAAACCAAGGACTGCAGGGCACTGGTTCAGTCCTACTGTTCTCATAATTATTTGTACAGCCTTGAAACAGTGGTCCTGCCAGCTAACCAGCACAGGGCAGCAAGGATGCTCTGCTCTCTGATTCAACGGGTTTTTTCTTGCCTTTTGTTGGTGTTTAACTATGTCTATAAAGAAATATAAACCCAACCCATCTAGCTTGCTTTATGATGACAAGAACCACAGAAGACCACCCGGAAGAAAGAACAGCACCTGAGAAGTACCATCCCTGCATCTTTTGTGTCTTCTTCATTCCCTCTCTAAAGCTGATTGCCAGATACTGTTTCAAATTTATTACTCCTCCCCTATGTGGACCTCTGTTGCCATGCAAATTCTGAAACTAAAAACCACCTGAGAGAAAGAACAAAGTTTATGGGGGAGTGTTCCAGTCTTGTGTTCAATGCATTTTGGCACTTGAGCAAGCTTTCACCTAGTGTCAAAGGGTAGGAAATGAAGACAACCCAAACTAAAATGCCCCAAAATTAAAGTACACAAAAAAAAAAAAAAAAATCAAATTTGAACATGGTTCAAAACTGTTGAGTAGACTGCTTTTTATAGAGGGCTAAAATTAAATTCTGTTTCCAGGTTTTCCCTGTAGCATTGCAAATCTGGACCCATGGCACAGTTCTGCACTTTAAGCACATTTACTGGAATATAGAAAACACCTTTGCTCTTTCTGAGTTCAAACACACTCAAGACTAAATGACTCAGAATGAATACCTGAAGTAATGTCAGCAGAGCCAGATGTTTAGCATTTGTAAAAGCCAGTACAAAACGGCTCAGTCCCTACTTCCCAAATGCTCAGAAGAAAAACACTTCAAAATATTTTCAAATATGTCAAAATCAGAAGTCTTTGGTATGGTCCTTGCAGAGAGATTTTTATTTTAAAGTCAGTTTTATGGTTTTTTTCCTAGGCCTGAATAACGATGCAAATCTGATGAGAATTAAGACAGTAAAGGAGCCTACAAAATCCTTTGGCTACACAGCAACAGAGAGGAGGTCTCCAGAGAAGGAAATTTCATCCGCCTGCTTTGCTGACAGGAGAAGGCTCAGCGTGATAAAAGAGATCCTGCCACTTGCTCTGAGAAACTCCAGCAAAACTCCATGCTGATACATCTCTGCTGACACCTGCTCCAGCTGATCCTTCCCAACCTGACAGGGCCACAAGGCTGATGGCTAAAGAGGAGGTGGGCCAGGTCCTGAGAACAAGCCTAACATTTCATTTGTCTGGTCTGGCTCTTTGCTGTTGCAAAGGCTGAAAATTAAATAAATCAAATATATGGGGACCCATTCTCTCTTGCTGCCAAGGCAGTATGTGCCTCTGATACATTTTCTAGCACATCACTCAAGCTAGTTTTTGCTTTCCCCATTTCGAATCTCATGTGCCTTTTTTATGGAATGTGCCCTGCTGTTAAAATTTCCTCCTTGAGAGCTGCCCCCCATGTATCCTTCTGTGCAATGCAACCAATTCTGCTCTGATGTTTACCTTCTACTTGAATTTCTCAGTACAGTATTGCTGGACACTTTTCTTTCACCTTTTACCATTTTATCTTACAAATCAATCCTTTCAGTTCCTTATTCCTTATTCTCCTTGAACTCCAGGAAAGCACTGCACTGTTTATGCCTCTCTAGTACTCTGGGACTTCACTGAAATCCTCACCCTGAGAACACAAACTGTCACTGGCTCCAGTGCACTGCCAGAAAGCATTGGGAGGGTGCAGGAGACCTGAGGCAGCGTTCTGGATGTGTAACTCATCTTTCTCAATTTACATGAAACATCACTTGCAAATATTGACAACCCACAAACTGCTGATAATCTACATACCGCACATTACAGAACACGTGCCATAGCATGACAGCTTCAGCTAATGTAGCTATTAGTAAGTCTTAGAGAAGGGCTTTCTCTCACAAGGCTGGCTTTGTAGCTCTGTCTCCAAGGCTTTTCTGTGAACATTATTGTCGGAGGCTATGAGGTACGTCAGTTATTGACTGGGAGAACACTGTAACAGTCTGCACCTCTCTGGCAGGCTAATTTCTGTCCACATACTAGCACTGCTTTGCTTTCTGGAGTGAAGGAGTGTTCCGTCTATTTAGCTTTTGTAATTCATGAACCTATAAATAAACAGGTACTGACTGTGTTGTTCTTTCCTCCCCTTATAAATACATCACCCTGATATGTGTTATCTGCTATAAAAACCAGCCAATTTGCTCTTTCCTTTAGAAATAAGATGCAGCATCTTTTTTGGGGGGATGATGAATAACTGGGTCAGACCACATTACCTGCAGCCAGGTTGCAGGTGCCTACCTGCTGCACATCTCCATCCCCTTCCCCTGCTGCTGTGGTTTGCCTTCCCACGAGTTGCTCCCAGGGACTTCCCAGAAAGCCATGGATGAGGTTGAATGCACTATTTCCACTCACAGAAAGCAGAAGCCTTGCACAGCAGTAGCTCCTTTGTGCCTCTCTTCCTGAAGGAGGAGTCTGTGTTTGGCCTCCAAGCTGATGCATGGGCACATGGGCACCGCTTTATTTCTCAGCAGGGGTGGGACATTTCCCCATGTTATAATTCAATTCTCATAAAGTGGTGCTATCACAGCAACAAAGCATGCTGCTGTCCTTTCATTCCCTTGCAGTCCATCAGTTTTTACAGTCCATCCTGCAATCACTGAACTTCAGTTTTCTCTGGTAAAAAATCAGTGAGAACAAAAATCAGAAAGGATTACAGACCAGCAACAAACTAGTTTAAAAACCCACTCTGATGGCATTTCTTAAACTGTGCCAGATGGAAGATTTTCAATTAAGATAAAAACTTGGAGAAGTCCCATCACTTTTGGCCATACTGTGAGCAATTGTAAGTTCCATCTCACCAACACAGAAGGCAGTACAAGGCAGTTCATAAATCACACTCTGCTGCTGCCATCATGAGTTACCAACTAGTAATTTTGTAGAGATCACACCAAAGCCACAGGCAACATCAACCTGTCCTGAGCTCTCAGCATCTCCAAAGCTTTACATTTGTCTGAGATTTCTGCTCTTCCTCACCCTGCAGCAGGGTTTGTCTTTTGCTCCAGACCACACAAACAACAGTCAGAACATTTTTTTGAATGCTCTGTGCAGAGTGAAGACAGGACAGTCTCACTCCTAGTGGCAACAGGTCACCTATGCTGCATGTGCCCTCTTGGGAAAGAACAGCCCAGAGCAACACCAGCCACATGCTGGAATCCAGAGCTCCCCTGCGCACAGAGCAGCATGAGGTTTATGAGCTCATGCATCATCAGACACATCACTTCACATGACTGCAAGATGGATTTTCACCTATTTTGCAAAGCGAATCAAAAAAACAGAAGCTTTTAATACTTTAGTTAAGTTTAACCAAATCCCAAACCTTTTGTTTGAGTATTTGGTGACTGGTCAAGTTAGCAAACATGGAACAGCTCCACAAACACAGACCAGTTCACTGAGGGAGCTTGGGGAAACTGCAAAACCCAGAGGTGTAGGAGACACAGTCCATCCATCCTCCCTCTCTAGATGGCATAGAGAACTCCAATACTGAATTTTCTTCCCGAGGGAGGGAGAGAGCGGGTGTCAGGGGAGGATTTCAGGGTCTGGTTCACCAAATTCCAGCAAAATGACCACCCTCGTAACCCAAAACAGCTGCTGTGTTTATAGTAAACATAAATGACAACTGGGTGGTTTTTGAAGCCACCATGTCCAGTGCTGGTAATTATGGACAAGTGGATACTGCAGTGATGATCCAGAGCATTCGTTTAATGTTCAGACATAATTAGGGCCATTATCAAATTTCTGCCCCTTCAGCAAAAAGGCAGAATGGGGTCAATTGTCTGATTCCACAGGCAGAAAAGCAAAGGAATGGTTTCTTCCCAGAGTAACTCACACTGGATAAAATTCCTGAGTACCACCTGGTGCAGTGGACGCCTTCTCTCTGACGGAGGCAGGTGATGATGGAAGGGCCCTTGGGCACACCAGACAAATGGATTCAACACCAGGGCCTCCCACAGAGTTGTCCCAGCCCCTGTCCCTTGGGTCTGGGACACAGGGTAGTTCAAACACCAAATGCACGTCTTGGAATGTCACTTCTTGAGCGAGGGGAGGGGGCAGTGGCAGCGTTACTAATTGCAAGGAGGTCTTGCTCCTGTGCACTGGGAAGCCTTACCCCCCACAGTGCCACCCCCATCCTGACCCATTGTGGCCAGCTTGTGAAGGATGCTCTCCTCTCTTCTCCCAAACACTCCAGCTTTATGGCAGAGGGAAATACCTAGTTTGCAAAGGGTTATTCCAAACACCAGAGCTGATGAAAAGGTAACTACACAAGGCCTTTATGGTGGGAAACTGAAGTGACCCATAGTGAGAATTATCAAACAAAATCTAACCAAGTATGACAGTGTAAAAGGCTGGAGAGAAGGGGGATGAATTTTACCTTTTCAAAGCTGGTGACCTAGTGCTAGGATTCATGGAGCATGTTTATTCCTTAAATAAAACCATATGATTATAGCACATCTAAAAATTCTCCAGAAGCTGGCAGGAGCTGTAAAGGCCCAGACTCTGGCAAAATCGCACTTTAGCTACACGATTGTCTCACCCTACACAGGAAACTATCATCTACTCTGCACTTCAGTGAGCTTAAAAACACCATCCACAGATACCTGGGCATCCCAAAGGCCTTTTTTATTGGGCTCTTACAGGATTAGCTTCCTTCCCCTCCTTGAAGAAAGAAGACTAAAGACTGGAAAGTAAAATGTGTTGTCTGGCCAGAAGGACTTGGAGCAACATCCCTGTGCAGCCACAGAGCTGCCCTGCACAAACACAGCTTGCTGCTGAGCAGTCTAGGCGTGGATCATCATCCATTTCCTCACTTGCAGGAGTCCCTGGCACAGACTCACAGCCTTGCTCCATCCGAGGGGATGCAGCTCCAGTGGGTCAGAGGAGCTGGAGGGATGGGGTAGCTGCTCTCTCGGAAGCTGGTCCCTAAGGTCAGGGCTGGGGCACAGTGCTGGAGCAGCACTGGGAACGCTTACAGCTCTCTTTTCAGAGGATAAACAGAGGGTTGAAATCTCTGGGGTTGTTAATCTGTCACCTTTCCCCAGCACTGAATTAATTTTTTTAATGTGTTTTTAAAAGGAAAACAAATAAAAAGAGAAAATAGAAGAGATGATAAATGGGTCCCCTTCTATTCCCTTCATCACTGGGCAATACCACCCAGGTATCTGGCAGGGACAAAATATAAAAAGGTTTCCCTGCCTTGCCAGCCCCGAGCTCCATTTGGATTGACAGAATCCCTGAAAATCTGTGTGTTCAAGACTTAATCTCCTCTCCCTGCAGCTACAGAACCTGCAATGCAGAAGCATTACTTTTTCCTCTTCATGAAACTCTGGACTCCATGAACAGTGCTGCTTAAGGAGAAAGCTGATTTAACACCATGCTAAGCTGTTGCAAAAAGATCCTAAGTTTCCACTGTGTTGTGTTGATTTTCCCACTAAGAAGTTACAAGAAAGCATCACACAATCTGAATCCGTCCCGCACAAAGCTTGCAGCTGTAAAAACTGCAAACTGTTTCCCAGAGGGTGTCTGTATTTGAAGCAGAAGGGAGTGTGTGAGGCTGGCAGCCCTGCTGGGCAGTGCATTGGCCTGGACCCGCGGGACCCGGCCCAGCTCTGACCTGCTGTGTGACCTTGACCCTGTTACTCCACCTCTTTGTGCCTCTGCTCCCTTTGCACTGCTTTATCTGGGCTCCCTGTTTACCCTTGTCAGCTCTCTGTGCTGGGTTTGTCTGCTGCGGACCAGTACAGACCATGCAGGCAGGGGCTGATACCATAATATTAACACTTGCTAGCCAGGTTCTGCACAACTCTTCACCATGGAGCCAGGAATTGTCTTTCCGCAGCAGTGAAACCTGGTAAGAGCAAGTACAGACACTGCCATCACCCATGAACACAGACTGAATGACACAAATTCTGCCAGTCCTCATCTAATCTCTAAGAATTGCTGCTTCCACCCAGGGAAGGCCTTTTCCTGAAACCCAGTGCCTCTGCAGCCAGGTGCTGTTGGCATTTTAGATGAGAGGTGCTTTAGGATGTGTACTGCCACAGGGAAAATTTCCAGAGTTTTTATCATTCTATTAATCTTCCTTGAAAATATAACTGAAGTAAAGCAAGGAATTGGCAGCATGTGGCAGGAGAGGAATACGCTCCAGAGACTGCTGGAGTGCACACAGTCCTGGTGACACCAGTGGTCTCTGGAGCACAGGTCATCTCAGCTGGATTGTCGACTCTCTCCCTAACACAGCTGCCTCCAACCAGGCTGGAGCAAAAGCTAAAGATCACTTCAGGCCCTGCAAAGAGCACCTCCATATGTGCACAGACAACTGACAGAGGCAAATGTTTACTTGAGGCTCAAGCCAATTACTGCCGGAGACACACCAAGAAGAGCCAGTTCAGTGGGAGACATGCAAATGCATTCTGGAGCACAGGGAGGGCGTGAAGGCTGCGGACCATGTGGTGCTCATCTGAACACACCTGTAATCATCTCTAACCCAATATTTACCTTCCTGAAGAGAGCAGAGACCAACCATCCAACAGCACCTGCCTGCTGTACAAAGCCCCAGTGGAGTTGCTTCCTCTCTGTTTTGTTGTGGAAGAGGAAGGGGGGCAGCTACTAATTTCTCTTCTAAAGCTGTATCACACAAGTAATCAAACAACTGTTGAAAGTTGGGAAGGGAGGTGTTGGGGCAGGAGGGGGCAAAAGGACCGTGTGTTAACCTAAAATGATAAGCTTTGCCCAGCCACAGCTCAGCCTGCCTCGAAGGCGGGGTAATGGGCACGTGAGTTTGTTCTCAGCAGCTCACCTGCTGCTGGCTTTCAGCACTTTTTATTCAGCTGTTTTGTTTACCTTGGAGGCCCATTGTCATCACCTCTGTGCTGCCAGTGCGGCTTCAGGTGCGCTCGGTCTGCGGGCGCTCGAGGTACAGCCACAGTGGGATCCCCGGCCACCGCCATGGGCTCCCTGCTCCCTGCTTATGGAAATTGCTTCCTTTGCTGATAGTGAGAAACCCAGGCAAACAAATGCTGCTCAAGCTAATGAGCTTGCCTTTCTCCTCGGGACTTGAATTGCGTGGAGCATTCAAAGCAGTATAAACAGGACTAATATCCAGTAATGAAGCTGAAGTAGAACTCGAGCAGGTCTGAGTACCACATGATGACAGGTCCTGTTGCGGGGTTACTGGATGAACAGAGGTGCTAAGCATGGCCATTATTTTCAAGTTTCAAAAAGACTGCTTCCCATCTTTTGAGCGCCCATTTTCAGACATAAAAAGCCTGCCCAGTTGAGGTCAACACATTTTCATGGGATTTTTGGACCACTGTCCCACTTATACACACAACACAGGCTCCACAGCCAGGGGAAGGTATCCTGCTTAACTTCATTTTGTAATAAATTTTCTACAGAATGGGTGTTGGGAGTGTGTGTAATTGGGCGGAACCTGTGGTGTGCCAGATTTTTACAGAAGTGTCCAAGAAGGTGAAAAAAACCATCCAAGGGTCTTTCTCCCACTCACTTATGTGTCCTTAAGAAGGCTTTCACTAAAATATGGAGCATCATCTTTCAGTGTGAATACATCACCTGCTGCCCTTGAATTTACTCCAGTCACAGCCCCTGTTATTTATTCTGCTAGACAAAATAGTATATATAAAATCTACAAACACTACACTTTTCTGATCAGCTTAGAAGGTCTTCTCTGTACCTGCTCCAGTCTGAATCTACCTCTTCTGGATGTGGGTCAACCAAAGCTGAACACACTAATAAAGATGGGATTTCCCACATATTCTAGATGGCGTTGAGTCCTCACTGGTTCTGCTGGGAATTGCTTCCCAGATGCACCCAGGAATAACAGTTGCCCATCTCCTGGTGACAGTGCACTGGTGGTTTTCACACGGCACCCACGACTGCTCCAGGCTCTGCGGCCACTGCAGCAGCTCAGCACAAGAGACAGGGTGGACAGGGTGGGTCGCACCTGGAGGGTTCAGCAGATAATGGACAGAGAGAGACAGCTGCACCACCAAGCACAGGTTTTGAGCACTCCAGCCATAACCAGTATCCGTAATGGTACCTCCATCAACATTTGAGCTCTTCTCCCCCCTGCCTTAGGCACTTTTCCTGTTCTGCTCGTGGCTGCAGCACAGGAGTGGCTGGTTCTTGGGCCTCCTGCTCAGATGCACAACCCTGTGGCAGCCCAGCCCACAGCTGCTCAGCCACTCAGGGACAGCGGAGTGCAGCTGCCAAGCCTCAGAGCCAGCCTCTGAGAGCTCTGACATGGATTTTAGTGGGATTTACTGCACTGAAATGCAGAAAATTTTGTTGCCTTTAGGATTAGCCCCTTCATTTGCACATGCAGTACTACATGCTATCTGGGTCTGCTTCCCTGCACATGGCACTCAGTCCTTCAGTTACCTCCAAAAGGATTTCTGCCTGCAGGACACCCACAATTCTAATTCCTTCTATCAGCAGCCATTGCAGCTGGACAGTTTTCAAGTGTTAATGGAGCAAGGAACCAGCAATTTCATCACAGTTAACCTAACTTGGATTAATTTGTACCGATTATGAACAATCCCGGGTATTCGAATACAGATTAGCATTACCACAATACAGGATTTTTATAGTGCTCTTTGAACTGAAATGTAATTATTTCATCAGAAATGTTCTAAGTTTCCATTACAAATGGTAAATAACAAGGCTGGGGCAAGGTGGGCTGAGGAAAGGCTGCCTGGCAGGAGCGATGCAGCCCCCATGGCCCCCAGAGCCTGCTCAGGGAGCACAGCCGCGCCACAGGGTAGCATCCCGCAAGAATAACAGATAAACACACACGCTTCACAAGCCACTGGGCACTATATTTCTTCTGATGAGAACCATCCATTACTCTTCCACCCTCGTCTCTGTGTCCCATTAGTGAGAGGTTTTACAAAGCAAGGCAGGGGACAGGTTTATTTACTCCCAGATGCACTGCGCAGCACCCAGGCCCATTGGTATTGGTTACACATGACCCCAGGTCTTCCATTATGGGCTAATGTCTGCAGCCCTCTGACCTCCGGAAGCGCTTAAGGAAGAGCTGCAGTAAATCAGAGCAGCACTTAGCTGTGGAGGAAGAAAGTCCCTCCTTATCAATCTGCCAGCAGGAGAGGAAGGACTCCGGCTGGGCTGCTGAAGGGTGACGTGCTCTTGGCTGCTCGGAAAACACTGCAGACGGAAGCGGCCCTTGCATGTGCACGTTGCCACCATGGACTGTTCATGCAGAGCTGAGGGCAGTGAGCCAGGCTGTGTTCTAGGGCTGGCAGGGGAAACCCCAGCCACTCGCTTCACAGGCAGGTCCTGTGCTCTAGCCCGCTCTGGAGATGTCTATGAAGGGCTCTGGGATGCCTGGTTCCACACACTGACTCCGTGGGAAAGTGAGGGCTGTGTTTGTTTCAGGAACCTGCACCAAGGTCTGTAACCAAGCCCTGCCCCTTACCAGAGGGTATGAACAGTCTGTGCTGTCTCAACAAATTAGTCATCGTGGAGTTAACCCGAGGATGCCACTAAACACCCCATGTGCCAGGGCATATGAAATTACAGGAGGAAGCAATAATGTAACCACAAAACACCACACTTGCAATTCATCCACACTACAAGCAGTTCTCGCTGTGAGGATGGAAACAAGCAAGTTTGCCACATCCTCTGTGCTGACAGGTGGAGCCCCAGAGGAGGGCACAGAGCCGGGAGGGCCTTACAGAACACAGCTCCCTCTCTGCCGGTCCTGCAAGCAGTGGCGGATTTCAGAACTAGTAACAAGTAGCTCTCGGGGAGGCCCAAAGAGGGATGGGACCGGCTCTACTTCCCTGACCCGGACTGGTACTGAAGGGGAGAGGATGAAGATCTGCCCATGAAATGCACAACTTATCTCTTACGATCAAGGCAAAAGGGCCCTGGAGAACCAAAAATAGCAAAGGTGGCAATATCATTTTCCTTCCCCATTTATCTCCCACACAGTTTTAGTCTTCATCTCTTTCTCAGTGTGCCACTGCCAGCGGAGCTCCCTATCACAAAGATAATTTTATGATGCATACAGAAAAAAAAAAAGTAATTTTTTTTTTAAATTCGGCTGTCCTAGAAGCAAATGAAAAAGCAGCTGATTAGCCTGCTTAGGTCTGGAGAGGGCTTGAAGATCCAACATTCCATCTGCATCCTTCATCCCAAGAGCAGGAACACTATCCAACATAAAAAGGAAGGGAAGAGAAGGGAACAAAAGGATTTTTAATGTAATCAAATGTGTCATGTGCCTACAAAGTATTCTGCTTTGTCATACACGTGTATACAGAGATTGCTTTGTATGTGTTTTTTCCTTCTGCCCGTCTCCAGAACAAACACTGCAATTTTACTCTCCCATAACTGTTTCTTGGCTCCTTCTACACATTCCAGTGGAGCAGCATCACAGATTCACGACAGAAAGGACTTACTCATCCAGCTGATGTAGGTCCCTGCCAGACGAGCATTACCCTCTATTGTATGAGGATTGGCTCTTTGGGGAAAGACAGAGTAAGGTCCAGCAAAAGGACAGGCTCCATCCTTCAGGATACAGGAAATACTACCAGAAAGAAACTTTTTTTTCTTGCAGAGCTTAAGTCCAAGCCATACCAGAAGCAGGGCCAAGGGTGCAGAATCACCTCCTAATGACAACTCACTACATCACCTTGAGGCTTATGTGCTTTGGGGTTTTTGTAGTCTACTGCAAAAGGAAGTTTACAGGGAAGAGGTTTTTGCTCAGCTATAGTTAGAGAGAGGCCCAGACCAAAATCTCATAATTACAGAATCCCAAATGCTGGAAATGCCCACACATGTATTCACACTTCACAGTTCAGAGCCAACTTTTCACTACATAAGGATCAGTAAGCATTTTCATTTTTAACATGTAAATATTAAGCCCAACCAGCCACACAAACACAGAGACTGCAGAAGGAGCAGCATGTTTCCACACACACAATGCAGCAAAGACTTTTTAAAAGGAATCAGCAGCACCCTTTGTGAGCCTGGGAGCCTGGATTCCCAAGTCAGCCTGAACACAGCAAATGTGACACATCTTTTCTCCTCATCTCTGTTTAACTGCTTGTTTGCTGTTTACTTGGTGTTTCAGAAGTACCAAACCACCAGACTCAGTCCTGTCAATTCTGTCACTTTTCATGTGACAACTGTCCCTCTTCCACATGATGATAACGACTTTGAAAGGCACTTGGCATTTCAGCTTCCTTCCTGCTACTCTCAACAGTTACACAAGTGATGTCAACACGTACAGAACAATAGTGTATCATGGGCTGATAAGCACAAAGTGCACAGGAGCCCGTGTCCACAAGATGATTCCCAGAAAGAGACTTGCATGCATTAAAAAATGTATAGAATACATATTGCTCATGGAGATAAGGGAGTTCTGTTCTTTCATTGTTTTTATTGCATTTATTGCTCTGTTCTCTTTATGTCGAAGGTCCTGGGTGCTGTTAAGAAATGATGCAGACGGATCTTGCAAAACAAAAAGCTAAGACAGGTAGACCTGAGCTTTCTAAAGAGAAAACTGAGCTGACCAACAGTCAGCAGGGCTTTTACCTTCTGCTACCCCTAAAGAAAGGAGCAGGACCACACCAAATATACACATTCACACTGTGACACACTTCAAACCAGAATTTCTTATGCACATACACTATCAAATTAATGCGCAATGATAACTTCTCTCAGTCCTAGAAGACCTTTCCTACAAATCTATCATAGAATAAATCACAACAACATATGGTGTTCTTAGGAGGTTTCTAGTTTTTAGCTTATCTTTCTTAATGCAAAAATGTATTTGTATTTTTCTAAAAAAAAAAAACAAACTGAATAGCCAAATAAAGCACAAATACAAACCCAGTGTTATTTTTTGTCGTGTAGACATTTAATGCCAGTTCCATATTATGGCAGCTTAAAAACCTGAGACTGCCCCCTAAGACACTGTCTGAAATAAAACACAAATTGTGACAAGTCTGTACCCAAAGAAAAATATCACTAAGGCAATAAACTCCTGACATACCATCTTTGGCAGTGGAGATATCCTTGCCTTTTGCTGCTTCATCCTATTCCTGGAACACTATTACAGAGTGTTGTTTTAAAATCAGGATCATTCAATGACCAGATTTACAGCACAAGAGGAAAATCCATGCCAAGGGTGCCTTCAGTCCTGCTCCACAAGCACTGCTTAAAGCCTGCCCCTCTCCTTTTTTTTAAACAAGCAGTTTTCTGTCATGAGCACACCTATCCATCAGCCAGTAACAGCAACATGTGGACAGTTAATGTGGGTGCTTCAAACAGCAGGGGCATGTCAGTTTGTGCCTCAATACTACAAGTCTCTAAAACAGGAATAAATGCAACTCAAGTGTGCAAGGAAGCTTTGCTGTAAATATGAACAGGCTGAATTTGAGAGCTCTGAAAACTTGATAGTGCCAGTGAAATCCTGCTATTTTGAAGACAACCAGACTGCTCCCTCCCATAATAAATCATTTTAAAACCTGTTTGCTGACTGTTTTTATAGTTACTGTAAAGTGAGAAAACTTCCAAATTCACACTTCCCCCAGTATTTTCTGCCACAGAGAATCTTACTGCAATTAGTCTGGTTTGTAATGGAAAACAGATGAAAGGAGGAATTAAATCAAAACCTTGCCTCATATCTAAGGTGTTTTCATGCCATGCATCCCAAGAAGTTTTCCCAAAATCAACAACATTAAATTAAAAGCTCAAATATTTCTACCAGACCCAACAAATGCAGATTAAGCTTCAATTTAAATGGAAAGTGAAAAGATTTTTCCTTCTTCTCACCTGCCAAGTCTTCAAAGTTCAGGGCTCTGTGTTTCTCTTTCAACACTTAGCAGCAGAAACACCTAGGGTTGAGTGGAGAGATTTCCTCCTCACACTGGCATTATTCATTATTTCTGAAGTGTTGACAAATGTGTTCAACACTATACAATGCACACAAACAGAGAGTCCCTGCCCCAACGAATTTACAGTCTGAGGCCGTTATCTTTGGTCTGTTTTGGTGTATCACCATGAATTTCAACAAGGCACCAAATGAGCCCAATCCACCTTCCACCAGCAATTTTCCACTGCTTTTAATAGGAGTTGGAACAGCCCCAGTCAGACTAAGTTATAGAATTAGCTATTGCAGGAGAGAGCAGAGTTCTTGGCATGTGTGCAAACAGGAAAAAAATCTGATTCTCAACAGTTTTGTTTTAAATTAAGTGTATATTTGAATGTTTTCACACATAATACATTTTGAGAACTTAAAGGACTCCCTTTGACTGTGTCTTTCAACCCCAACAGTGCTACAGATCAACCAGCAGCAGGCAATTTTGAACCAAGGCAGGCTGGCAGCTACAGTAACAGCTCCAGCTGGTGGAAGTTGGTGAAAGTTTTGGTTTATTTTGTGCTAAGCTTTCTGCCAGGACATTTCACGCACTGGAAGTGTGTATTTTCTCTGACATTTTTGAGAGCCTCCAAGTGTTCCTGAAAACAGCTTTAGAAATTTATTCCAAATTCAAATTGCTGCAATTTTTGCACATCCAAAACTCTGCACTGAGTTGCTATCTGTGCCTTTTCCCCAGCTGTGCCTTGTGGAAGAGGATGCAGAGTCCCCCAGCCCTGTGCACTAAAACACAAAAAAGGCACACACACCTACTCCACCCCAAAGGTCGTACGAGGATAGCACCAAGTGGAGATATTGCCTTTCTTGCCTATGCTCTAGCTGGGGCATGGATTTTTGTCAACATTCCTCGGTAAGCCAGACTTGATCTTAAATGTTGTAATAATTAATTATTGCAGTTCAAGCAGCATTTGGATCCACAAGTGAAACACAATCTGGCTAAAAGCAGAATAGACGTAACTATGACTGGCGAAAGAAGCATCTTAAAACATAACATGCCCTCATTACTACTGACTCATACCACACCAAAGCCCATCAGCAGCACAGCCAAATGACAAATGCCACAGCTCGTAATAGCTTGACCCCAGCACTCCACAAACCACACCAACTTAGACAATGTGAACTGGCTGAGAAGCCTCCACAGTTCAGAGAGCATCTTCGAAGTCACATGCGGTCAGTGACCCCACCCAAAACCCTCTCCAGCCTACCTGGTGCCATCTTCTCTTACAGAGGGATCCAAAAGGGCTCTCTTGCTTACAGCATTTCGCTGACCTGCTCTCTCTTCCAAACAGGACATGGACATTGACTGTTGGGAATGTCCAGGCAAGATGGTCGGTGTGCCTCTCCTTCTGTCCTCCAGCGTAGTAATGTTTCTTGCAGTTCTCACTGATTACAGCTAACATTCTCCTGGTTTCTCAGACATGTCCTCTTCTCTCCAAAACAGAAAGTTCAAGGGGTTTCTATCGTCTTCCACAACTGCTTGGCTCAGTCACTCAGCCACGCTGGAAAGCAAAAAATCAAGATCATGAGATTTGTGTGCGACAGAACAGCCAACAGGTTTACTGTAAAATGTGAAAGTACACTGAATAAGTTTGCTCTGACAATTCTGATGTTCAACCCAAGCAAATTGCCCTCTGATCTTTTTTAATGGCATTTTTTCCATATTTCATTGATATTTTCAGAAGTTCCAAAACAAATGTAGGCATAAATAGCTGTCATCAGAAAGTATTCAATCTACTTACCTACAAACACTGCTTGGGGATTTGCTAAGGTAACTACTTGTCTACAGTACACCAAAATACTTAATTTCCTGAACAAAGGTTTTTAGTACTTATTAAAGTTTTAGCTTGTACTTAACTCCCTTGTTTTGAAAAGCTTTCTCAGTCTCTATCCCTGGTGTAGTATCACCCCAATGATTCCACATGTCATGCAGAGCTGACAGGACCAGACACAATGCTCAGTGTTCAGTGTTTAATTCAAGATAATCTCTCTCCACTCTAAACCTATCTATACTGTGGAACCACTCTGGGATACAAGCCTAGTATCAGACTCATTATTTGGATAAAAAAGAGGGTTTTTGGTCATGTCTTTCAAATGGGAATGGAGTGTTCCAGGGTGCATTAGTTTGAGGTTATTGTGAAAATGGGATCCACAGTGAGGGTCATATGCAAGCTGAGTTTCTGAATGGTTACAAAATTTTGAACACCCAGGCTCAGAGCACAAAGTCCCAGTTCTATATAGAAGCTGCCCTCACCTGGAAGGAAATAAGAATTCCTGGGGAAACAAAGACTAGCTGATTTTCTTTATAAACCCTGAGAAGTCTTTGGGGACAAGAGACTTACATGACCTACACTTTCACCATCCAGAAATAACCTCCTCTTGCTCCCTGTCTCCTACCTTCCACTCACCCATTTCCCATAAAGGTCATTTCCAGGCACAATTGATTTGAAAACTCAGATTATTCTGTTAAAATTGCTGACTTTGTACTTGGGACCCTGAGCCAGATTGGGACAATCCCCTCAGGTCCTTTCTTCAGCTAATTTATAGCAATTTTTGTTGAGACAAGGAGTTACAGTCTGTAAAAGGCTTGCTGTCAGCCTCTCATAAAACCCCAGCACCCTGTCAGAGAAGGGACAGAGCCTGGGAAGAAAGTTTCAGCAGCAATCAGCTGGTTTCCAGATGGGTGGCCTTCTACACACTGTCCAATCCCACAGGCCCAATAAACCAGCCCTGATTTTGCACTTTAAAAAAACAAAGATACAAACCCTCCTCTACTCTCAGTTAGGGTTTCATAAACATGCTCCCAGTCTCTGTGTCAAATTTATTAGGAAGAAATTCATTCTGCCATCTCTCTTTCCTTGCATGTGGTGAGCCCCTTTTGCTCCAGTTTCTCACTTTTACATGGCGTGGAGAAACTTGCATCATGATTTACATCCTTCAGGGTTGTTTTCCCATCAGAAATAAAGAAAGGGGCAAACAAGTCAGAAAGTTAGGGATTGGCCTCCGAGGTATAAAACCACCCACATCAGGCAATGTTTGTTCTCAGTCTGGCATAAATTCTCCTCTTGTTCTGTCCTCTCTGCCTTAACCAACCAAAAGAGCACATGATTAAAGATGTGAAAGGTTGATCAGCAGTGCTGGTAGTCAGAAAACAGCACAATTCCAACCAGATGAGCACCCTGAAATTCACTCCTGAGAGACAGACTACAATCAACTGGCAATGGGCATTTCTAGATCCAAACCAAACCACCACCTGAGTAATTAGCTTTGTCTCTAAAATGCAAGGCTGTTCTGTAGCAGCCACAAGTCACATCATTATCAGGAGACAATTGATAATACCCATCATTTGTCTGATATATCCAGGAGAAAAAATCCATCCTTGCTTGCCAAGACTTGCAGCCCCCCGAAGGCTATGACCAGCTTCCTATGGACTTCCACATGGACAGGATTTCACTCTCAGATATGACCAAACCTTAAATAAAAACAACACACTCCACAAACAACTACAGCATTTTCCATCAACACAAAACTCATCAACCTCAGCAGCACTGACAATCTTTGTTAGAACAAGGAACTTTCAGTGGGAGCCTACAGGAACTTCAGGGTGTAGGACCAGGGTTATTACTACCTTTTTAGAGGTATAAAATTCCCTCATTAGGTGCACTGAAAACCAGAGCTCCTTTGCAAAGCAATAATACTTCACATCCACTATTAACAAGCTTTCACTACTGAGGTTCAGGACAGCCACAAAAAGCTGTTATCAATCTTCTCTGCAAAGCTCTGCCCATCTGCAGCATTTGGCACAGATTCTAAAAGTACAGTAGACTCGAGTTTTCCAGGGTGCAGACATCACTCCTGTGCTCCCTCTAGAGTGACTACTGGAAGTCAAAAGCATTTAAGCAAAGTCTAGATAAAATCAGCAGCGCCCAATGTGGGTTCTTTCTGGTTTCCTGCAAGTAAACAGACATGTTTACAAGGGGCTGTACACTCACATCAATCATAAGGTGACTTTGTTTACAGTAGAGGAATTTCCTGCAGGCTTTTGCTGTCCTGGTTTCTTTCTCTTTGTATTTACTTTTGTTCCAATGCAATTTAAAAAAAGCCACAGGTACTCCAGCTCAATTCAAAACGTGACACACTGAAATCTGAAGCAGGCTATAATTCATGCCCAGATTTAGTTGTTTTTTATCTTGTTTGTTTGTTTAAGCTAACACACACCTCTGCATTAAAAAGTCACTTTTCTCTATCCATCCAATTCATCTACACCTGGAAGAAGGCAGCTTTGATTTGTCTCCCCATAAAGAACTGCTTTTCTCATCAAACCTACAAAACAGCAGAAGCCCACCTGACACAGGGATTGGGCTTTTACTTCAGGCATCTAAGAGACAGACCCCTCAGAGGAATTAAAAGTCAAAATGTTACTGAATGCAACTCAAGACTGGCATTGATGTCAGCAGAGCAGTCAGGATTAAGGACTTGTGCTGCCACGAATAAGAGCGAACTATTTCTCCACCCCTTGACTGAATAAAAATTCAGTGGAGATTTAATTTGAAGAAATGCTGCAGAATTTGGCTGCAAAACTCAGAACATGGACAGGGAACAGTGTTTCAATAGCAAGCTCCTCATTTTCTATGAAAGAAGTCCCAGGACCACTAAAGACAGAATAACTGTACTGAAGATTTTTTTCTGTACTCACCCAGACATAAATACAGCCAAAATCTGAATAGAAGGAGCTGCATGATCATCTGTGCTTGACACAGAGCTAATGTGCTGCACTGAGCCACGGGGCAGGAGGGAAGCTGCAATCCTCATCTTGGCTTTTCCTCTCTGATCTCTCCCTAAACCACAGCTGCACTCTGAGAAGCAGGCCTGCTTCTCCTGATGCAAGGAGATGAGTGACGCACATGGCAACGAGAAGCTACACAGCTCTTGTCTGCAGTGAGCTTAAGCCAAAGCAGAACATACAGGGCTTTGTCAGGCTGGCAGCCTGCTGCAAGTGCTGCACTGTCTCTCTGGGCTGGGAACTTGGGTGTTCAGCGATACACATATGCTTTGATAAAAGGTCATGAATCAAAAGTTCACTCATACTCAAGCCAGTGGGGTATAGATAAGAAAAAACCTGCAGCACTCAGGCACACAGGGCATACCCACTGTGATGGCACAGATTGTTCAGCTGATCCTCCAGCCCCTGAAGTGATGTGCTCACTCCAGCCTTCACTGCCTAAGTTCCCTGCTTTCCATTCTGCTGCATGGTGTGACCAGGCCTTAGGCCACTGTGGTGTACAAAAAGTACATGAGCAAGAATCTGAAGAGCAGAGCCAGAGATCTGCCAAGAAGAAAGAAGATTGGTGCTTCTGAGTGGCAGAAGAGAGAAGTAGCTCTTCTGTTCACTACTGGGAGGCTCTTCTCCAGAAATGGGAGCAGGGCCTACAAGTATAAGACTTTGGGAATTCCTTTCCAGTAGTTTCCAAAGCACAAGCCATAATTCAGTGTAAAAATTAGCCTAGTACAGGCTCTCTTTGATAGAATCTGTTAGGGAGAATGTCAGCTAATCAATCCATTTTTATTGCCAGATACCTACAGGGCTGGAAGAGACACTATTTCTGACGTTATTTTCAGTGTTCTCCTTACACGTCATACTCCTGGAAGCAGTTTTCATTCCCCTTGTGTGGCATCGTTACTCATCTTCACCGATGCTTATCTACATCCATAGATCTGCAAAAGGCCATCCAGAGAGCTGTATCACTCTGGACAGGCTACCAAACTCATGCAGCTCACCATCTCCTCCCCATCACTTCATGCTGCCAGACTGTCACCTGCAGTTGGGTCAGGATTTGGCACTTCAGAATGGCAGGGACCCTTCTAGTTGACTTGCACTGTCCCCATGGAGCAGTTTCCCTGCTGCAGGTGATGAGAGGGAACAGCCAGGACTTGGCAATACACAGCAAAAAATCCTCCCAATGCTGTAATCCAATTTACAAGCATTTCCTCGTACCACATTGGTGCATCGCAGGTGAATAGAGCCATAAGCCATATCTGTTAGCAGCCCTCGCTGCAACCATAGACTTCTGCAGAGCTATTTAGCACCCTGGAGAATACATGTTTGCAAGCCTAGAAATGCCTCCTGGAAACCTCCCAACCTCTCTGTTTGCTTCTCCAGACAGACACTTCTTCTCCCTTCCCAGGTATCTGTTTTTCTCTCCCATACACTGGCAGAGCCCTGGGTTCTGCAGTGTTTTGTGCTTTTGAGGAATCCTGGCTGCACACACAGGGCAGAAATAAACTGGCATGTGGTGCTTCTTCCCAGGAGGATGCGTAGCATGGAGAGCAGGGCACCCTGACCCAGCTGGACACCCTGTAATGGCTTCCTGCCTGCCCTCGTGGCTTTTGGCAAGTCACTCACTCCTGTCCTGCACCTGAGCTATGAACTGTCTCAAACAGCACCATTAAGGCACAAGCTCCAAGCTGTGTCTCTGCTCCGCTTTTCAGATTTCCTCTGACATCATGGCCAAGCCACAGTCTTTGTGAACCTGTGTCCCAACCTGGATGTGGCAATTCCACCTTCAGTAAGGGAAAACATGCGGTGTTGTGACACCACGGTGGGAGAAGGAAGAGACAGCAACAAAAGTTTTTCAAGGATGTCCATCTCCAGTGAAAAAGCTCCAGCAAGCAAGATCTGTCTCTTCCCACATGCTGGTAAAACCAAGCACCCACCATGCTGTGTCACTTTGCATTAATGCATTTCACTCCACAAATAACAGTGTATTGGTGTATGGGCCAAGGTGAATCCAAGGTTGCAAAATATAGTCAGTAGAATAAGTACCAAGTACAGAGGACATACCAGCTCCAGGTTACTGTCTGTGGGGAGTAAAATTAAGGTAAAATTCACCTACTGTCATTTCCAATCAATTGAATAAGGTAGTATCATTGAAATGATTGGGGGGACAGCCGACAGTACCTTGCACATTTTGGGAAACACATCAATATCAACTTGGAATCACATATTTAAGAGAATTATTTTAATTCTGAATACTGTCTTGCCTCAGGACCAGTTTCTATTTGTCCCAAGACATGTTGAAACAATAAAGAACATTTTCTCACCAAGCCCCTGCAAAAAATTTTCTCTTAAGGGTTTAAAAAATTGGCAAAAAGCCTTCTGCAAGAAAAATGGAAATACTCCTTGCTGCAAAATCATTGCACTGCCTCAAGAAGTTTATACAGATATTGGTAACTCAGAAAAACTTACATGTTTAAAATAAGATCCTTTTCTGGTAAAGACAAGTGACCACTCTCCCTTTAACTTTAGAAAGGGACAACACCAAGCGCAACTTCTCAGCATAATGAGAAAACAGATGATTTTGGTAAATACTGAGACACTATACCCTGATGAAGCATGGGCTGTATTTCATAGGTAGCTTGTGTTATGATTTTTAGGCACAGGACGATGAGATTCTGGGGTTCTAGGTGCTAATACAACCCAAAGGATCACTAGGTATTTTGAAGGTTTAGAAATAGCCAGGACATCACAATGAACATCCAAGTATTTAGCATTTGCCTTTATATTAACCAACCTAACAGGTCATCTAAATATTCCTGAAAGTATATAAAACTCTGGTGAGCTGATCAAAATGAGGTGCTGCTTTCAGTCATGTCTGGCTGCAGCCTTAAATTCTTTGAAGGACACTGGCTGAATTACAAGAAGAGAGGCTTACTTCTTCTGTGAACCTCTTTAGAGCAACATCCGCCACACAGAAGATACTGAGGGAGAAGAAACACATCCCTAGCGTCCCACATCCCAGTATTTTGGATAGAAACAGTAGGTGGTAGCCTGAAATCCATCAGACTTCAGAAGGGAAAATGTGAGTTACAGCAAGTTCTGTTTTAAATTACTCTTTTGCTGTAGAGAAGGCCATAATGGCTGTTGAGCAATATACAAAGGCAGTATGGAACAGTAAAGGGTAAAAGGACTTGCCATGGATCTCTTTGGCAGTGTCTGCCACAGTAGCCCAGCAGTGGGAGGTGGAGGAAAATGAATGTCAGTGTATCAAAGACCCTGCAGTTATTACCATGCTGAGGCACCCCTGATTCAGAGGGGGCTCACCAGGAAAAGAAAAAGCAGCACAGTGACACAAAGACTCCTTTTGCATTGAGATCTACGCGTAAAACACAGACAAAGCACCAATGGTGTGCAGGCTCCTGGAGGCACCCTGCATGCAAAGAGGAGGTGGTTATTCTATCGTGGAGACGTACATCGTGCATTAGGGATCGGGGTAATAGGGAAGAAAAATTATTGAATCCAAAGCAATGCAGTCACAGGGGAATGGCTCCCTCGTCTTTGCACCCCACTGGAGGATAAACAAAGTCTCTTTCTCTCTTTACTCATAAGTAACCTTGTGAGCCTGAGTTACTTACTTCATCAGAAAAGGCACAACTTAGGCCAAGAAAATAAATGAGCTACAACTGGGGGTGTTTTTCATGTTTAAAGCACAGTGGGCAGCAGCAGACACCTAAGCACTTGGTATTTCTCATCCCTGTAAGAAAAGGGTTTCTACAACTTTATAAGAAAAGCAGAAGAAATCTCAGCATTCCGATCTCCTTGACATTGTTCACAGTGAATATTTGCATAGCAAATCCTGCATACCTGACATTTCCTTACCCAGGCTGTGTGCATGCTCACACCTGACAGCAGTTCTGCTGTATTTGCTGCCATAGAGATTGCTTGGCAAACATCAGAGATACAGCAGCAAACTCAGCTATCATTCCATTACAAGAAATCTAATCAATTCCAATGTAAAAATTACTCTAGAGTTCTTCCTTTCCCCACTCTGCTACTGATTAAAAGTTGTAACAAGCTTCACAGACTTACCACCCCTCCCCACCCAGTAAACCATTTGTCTAATGCACTGGTGTGTGTGGCACAACCATTTGCAGTCCAGCATCAATTCAGTGTTTCAGTGATGATTAAGGTGCTCTGAGTGCAACACCAAAGCTAAGCACGTGCCCAGGCACACTGCTGAGCTGGCCGTACCAATGAATCAAGAGGTTTAGCTGTCAAGCTTTCAGTGAGGGTCTTGCTGGTGTACCCCAGTCCCAGGGCATGGGCAGCAAACAGAAATCAGCACAAGGGCAGAGCAGTGCTGATGAGCATGAAAGAACAGCTGAGTAGCTAGGGCCCAAACCTGTAAGGATTCAAGTCACAGGGTGAAATGTAGGTAGCAGGAGACATCACAGCTAACAGGGGATGTTTTAAAGGTTCCTAAGTATCGTGACACTTGGGCCAGATGACCCACTGTAGTCCCTTCCAACCTGACTGATTCTGTGATTCTGAGTAAGGAAAGAAAGTGCTGGTGGCCTGCTCACCTGAGAGCAGAACTGTGATCCCTGGGCTCAGAAGGAGCACGGAAAAAACGGTCCAGGGTTCTTCTATCCCTCACATCCAGGCTGTCCTGCTGCCACATAGACAAGCTGAGGTGGCACAGAGGTGTAGTGGAAAGCAATTCAGAGGCAGTGTTGGAGTCCTTCGGACAGGACTGGTTATCCCAGCAGAGAAAAGGGTCACTCATGCTGTGCTGTCAAACACTGCTGGCATCCCTCCCAGAGCTCTGCTGGCCCTGTGGGACAAAGTAACTCATGTCTCTGCAGTTCTCAGGGTGGCATGCCCTAGGGAGAGCACACACCTGCAAATAGACTCCTTCTCGAGGCAAACAGGAAAGTAGATCTCCGCTGGAGAGCAAAAAACCTCCTGATAATAAGCTGTGACTGAAGTGAGATTCTCTTTATGCAAAGCCATGTGATATTCAAAACCAATCCAACTGTCCTTCATTTTGATCTTTACCAGGAATTATTAGCACCCCTCCAGGAGAAAATCCACCTCCTGTATTCTGTTTCCAGCTGGCTCCAATTCACTCATGTTCTAAATGTCCCACTGGATTCTTCTAACATTTTATAAGGTGGCAGCTTAAATTCCTGTAATCTGTGGCCCCAGCTATGGCTATTAGCATGCAGTATGAAAAACAGTATTTGGGAATGGGAGAGCCAAACTTTGAAAGTGCAGTATCTGAATATCACTGCAGCTTCAGAAATGAGAGTTCGCCAATGTCGAGAGATTGGACTGTCCTTGCGTAAACCAGGTCACTTAGACCCCTAATCTACCAAGCTGATCACATCTGTTGGACCTTGAAAGAGGTAGGGAGAAGAGGAACACACAGAGCTATGAAAAGTCTCCATTTGCAACACTGCCAGTGTACATTTAGCAGGAGAAAATCTAATGAAATAATCACCTGCGTCTGCTCTGTTAAGGACATAGTTAAAAAGTGCCACATTTTCTCTGTATTAATAGAGAGTATCAAAGCTTTTGTCTCAAGAAAATGGAGGATTCCCCGCTCTGTAGATACTGATTGCTAATGGCAGTTGGTCAGCTAAAAGATGGGGGATTTAAGAGTAATTCAAGAATTGAGATTTAAGAATAATTTGATGGATTCTGGTGCCTCTGTTTCTGTTGAGTGCAGCCAAGAGGGCCATCTGGCTGGTAACTTACCTCTCCCCTTCCTAAGCATCTTAACAAATCGGTTTTGAAACAGCTCTAGTTCCTCTGGAGAGTGACTTTTTACAAGGGCATGGAGAGACAGATCAACTATCTCTCTATGGGAATGGCTCTAAACTGACAGAGGACAGGTTTAGATTAGATATTAGGAAGAAATTCTTTACTGTGAGGGTGGTGAGGCCCTGGCACAGGTCGCCCAGAGAAGCTGTGGCTGCTCCATCCCTGAAGGGTTTAATGCCAGGTTGGATGGGGTTTGGAGCAACCTGGTCTAGTGAAGGGTGTCCCTGTCCATGGCAGGGGGGTTGGAAGAAGTTGGTTTTTAAGGGCCCTTCCAACCTAAACCATCTATGACTCTGTGATACCAGATTAACAAACCTAGTCTCAAAAACCTCTCAAAATTGGAGGGAAGTGAGAAGAGGGGGGCAGTTTAAGTTTGGATGAAGATCCAGGTGTTACATACTGAGTGTAATACAACAAAGTGAGGAACTAGATAAAGTTAATTGTAGCTGTAAAGTCGGGATAGGTCAAGAAGCGACACGTCTTCTTCAGGAACAGGAACCAGAAAGCCCTTTATTATATCAGAAACTCCGGCTTATATAGACCTCAGTATCGACACATGTCCATAGACCATCGGCCTCTCTATACATAAATAATTCTTAATTGGACACACAGACTGTGCATGTCAAATAACAATGACTCATCACATTAGAGACTGGACTTCCGTTCTGTGTTACGGTCTCTCCATCCATGTATATCACCCTGACGGTGTGCAGAAGCTCCTAGCACAGTCCAGCCATGCCAGAGAGACCCCAGGCCAGCTGGAGTTTCCCCGCCCAGCTAATAATGAAGTAATCACTAGTAACAAATCTGTCATACTCTAAGCAACAATATATCATCTTCTAACAACATCAGCCTCAAATGTTGTATGTACAAACTCCTCCAGCATGTTAGATTTTGATTTCTTCAGTCATGCTCAAACACAGTTGTCCCTGACCTTGTCCCAAAGGAAATCACAATTTTAAAGTGCAAGCCATGAATATCCCCAAGGCTACAATGATTCTCAGCAGCATTTGACATTACAGACAAGGTCATTTTTTCACTAGCTAGTCAGGGATCCTTAGTGACCTATAAGTGCAAGTCTATTACAAACCTGTGGGTCTTAAATGAGCTAACAGCACATACCGTCTCCAACCTTTTAGGGTAAGTGTGAAGATGCCTCTTAGATCAGATCCTCAAGATAGCCTGGGGATACTGATGCATTCAGGTTTGAAATTCATGCCAAAACAACCCCAAATAAAAATGATGGGAAAAAATCCAGACTCAGAGTGTTTAGTTGGGAAATGAGAGTGCCAAAATCCTTTCGGTTATTTTGCTGGGAACAGAGATTTTTAAAATTGCAGGCTTATTTAAGGGGTGTATGTGGGACACTTTACAGAAACACTGTGAATTACCAAACAGTAGAGAACTTACAAATGTTTCATGTAAGATGAACCTGAAGCGAGTATCCATTCTTTGTTGTTGTTAGGAGTAACATGACACGGTGTTCTTAAGGGACACGTTTCCTGTAAGTCTCCTGACTGCACCTCCATACTCTAGTGTGTGGTTATTGCATGAGCAGCATTGTATGTGCAGTTCTACCCGTCTGGGTGCAAAATCTGCACTTGCTATATTTGGAAGCAGAGCAGAAAGCCAGTTGGCATCTCCTCTCCTTCCCCTCACTGGATGCCCCTTTATAGCCCAGCAGTCACTGAGCACTAGACCAAACCATTAACCAGTCACTCATCTTGACTCAAGTGTTTGTGAGGGTTCCCATCAGTCCATTTTCCTCTGTCTCACACCACCAGCATCTGCGCTCCCATTAAATTGAACCAAGTAGAGTCAAACATGACAGATCATCTCAGGATACTTTATATTTAGAAATCAGCCTCAGGCTACAAGAGTTCCTGGGATTCCTAGCTCCCTTCAGACCCAAGTTTATAATGCGCCCCCCACAAATCACTTCAACTTCAAATTAGCATTGCATAGTCCCCAAAAGCCACAGAGGAGAATGAGACTTCCACTGAGCCAAAAATCCCCACAGATGTCAGGAAATGGACAACATGGTCCCAACCACATGCACAATCCAACCAAAGAGTTGTCCTAGTCACTGGAAAGCTGTTTATACAAGTACTTAGGTTGTCCCCTATATATTTTATAATCAGTTGCTTGCCTTTATTTCACAAAATACTTTTCTCCCTTACTGGCTTCAAGGTTACCCTACTCTGGTCTAGCGTGAGCTGGCAAAAGATAAACAAACACGAGCTGCCTACAAGATAAATCTAGAGAGGAACATACTCCATAGTAAAATCCTCCATTGCATCTGTTCCCTTCACATGAACAACTGCTGCAATCCGGTATTTCTGTTCCAAGATATTTATGTGTTTCATACACCAGTGGGAAGCAATCAGGCTGAGCAGTGCCGATGCTGCAAAGAGCTCACCAGCTGAACTGTGCGTGTGTGGGACGATCAGCTGCCAGCCTGAATCCACATGGATTTTGTTACCTGTTGCCCCGTGCAGCACAGTAATCAATATTAAGGGATTATACTCTAAGAACATGAGTGGGGTTCAGTTTTCTCTAAGTGACCCAAGCACATGCTCAACGTGTTTGCATGAGGGGATCAAGTGAAAGATCCATTAGACAATAAAGCAGCACAAGCCCACGTTCCTGTGGGCTGAAATCAAGGGCACATTTTCAAGCTCTGAGTAGGCAAAAGAAACCTGATGCCATCTGAAACAGCCCTCAGTCACTGTGTGCTGGCTGGATAGAAAATTCTTATTATCTTCTTATCCTACTTCATACCTTGTTGGGTTTTTACAGTCTCAGTAATAAAACAGCAAAGTAACATCTCAGAAAGAGAAACTGAAGTGCCACACCATGTTTTCTTTATGAAGTGCTTTTTAAGAAGCAAAGGATATTCATGGGGAGAGGCACAGCGAAATCAGTCTGTGTCTGGAAAAGCTGATATGCTCCTTACTTGTAACCTGAAGCCACTGCCTTCTTTTTTTTCCCTTTTTTTTTTTTTTTTTAATTGCTGGTACATATTTGAGACCTGAGCCAATACGATATAAGAAGGAATCCTGTGGTGGCTTTGTTGATTCTTTGAACAGGTCCTTTGACAACAATAAATGTACTGATAGCAGAGTATAAGGCAATTTCAAGTCAGGCCATAAAACAGCAAAAACAGATGAGTGCTGAAAAAAAATTCCTAGTGTAAGGGCATGTTGTGATCTATTAGTGTAGCATAACCACAGGTGCTCTGGTAACTCCTCCTGGTCAAGGAGGCTGCAGTGCTTTAAAAACACTCATGAGTTAAACACCACATCATCCCATGGAAACAGGGAGGTGTCCCTCACTCTGCAGTCTGGGAGAGAGCTGATGTCTGCTCCCACCCCCGTGGAGTTGGGAGCTCTGATCCCAGCAGGACCCCAGGACGTTCATCCAGGAAGCCACTGACAGCACTACGACTGAGCCTGCAAAGAGCCAGCCTTTTCCCTAACAGAGTCCTCCCTCCAAGGTGAAGGAAGAAAATAGACAAAGTAATGCTGATAGGCTACTTTGATAACAAATGCTGCACTGAATTTCCATATTAGACAGTGATGATAAGGACTTAATGCACAAAAAAGATCAATAATGCATTTTCTTTTAATAAATATTTAAAGCATAGTCACATAGTGTCATACCCAAGTGCTCAACTTTATGATTTTGTCCCCAAAACCATGAGATTAATATTAAGACAGCATAACTTGGTGAGTCCTTTTTTTGTTAAATTTGCCTTCTAATTTCTGAGCCTTGAATCTTGTTTTCCAGCTATTATCTTTTTCTTGTGACAAGGAGGGTTAGAAACTGCCTTGGTTTTTGAAAGCTGAGATTCTCCCTTAATTACATGCATGGCTCTAGGAAATACACCAAATATCACATAACTTGGCGTTATTACTGCGTTTCATGTTCAAAGCACTTTGCAAAATTCAGTTAATGATTCCTGCTCGCATTGCTGCATTTGGAGTTAGTGAAAAATGATTACTCTGAGCAGGACTTGGGACCCTGACAAGGCTCTGTGGAGGATCAGGCCCTAAGCAAGCTTCTCAGGGTCATCAGAGGACTCATAACTGGGATTCTAGTTTTGGATTCTTCCTGTCCTGAAAGCACACTTCTCTAATTAAAGATATTAGCACTCAAACAGAGCCTCATCCACCCCTGAGCACCTGTTTACACAGACCAGGTAATTTTTGCTTATTTTGTTACTGACCTACCCTTCTAGCCAACCCTGCAGTAATAAAGCAGTATACAGCATCAATAAAAACAATGCGCAAGAAAAGGTTTCTTAATTGAAATACCACACACTTCCGTAAGATCTGGAAAGTAGCAAAGCACTAAAGGGAAGCTCATGTTTCCACACCTGCCGTTCCTCCTCAACTACCCACCCAAAATTTTAGCCAGAGTGTTTATTTGAAGAAAGAAAAATTAAAAGCTAATAGATAAGAGGCACATTGGGGATTCAGAGGGCCCTGATCTAGGGACAGGGAAGGTCTCATTACACCTGGAGAGCCCTTTTTCCTTTCACTGCTAAATCCCTCTCCTGGGCGTCCCTTCTGGAAGGCTTTCTGAGGTTGGCAGTGTTTGCACTGCTTTGAAATGCAAGTCTCCCCGCTTTGTTTGTTTTTGAAATGGTTTGAAAGGGAGGAGCAGACGTCCTTGGCTACTAAAGCTGAGCTTTCCCAAAACACAAGCTGCTGTTCTTTGTTTGCTTCTCGTTAATTAGCTGTGTGTCTAATTAGTGACAGGTTCCCTTTGGCTTTCCTGAAACCAAAGCCGCTCCATGTCAGGAGAGGTCCATCAGGGGACTTGTCAGTGACCGAATGGTTTCCAGCTGCTCGGGGCCCTCCTCACAAGCACATGTGCACACACCGACACCCACCCACTTGGGCCAGGGACTGGGGACAGCCCTGCCCATGGAGACACCAGTCCCTGTATCCGCACTGAAACCCTGATTTCAGGCAGGTCCAATCTGGAATATCCTAATCCACAACATATCCTAATTCACCCCAAAGACAGTTTCACATCAGATAGAAAACAGGGGCTCGGTTTCCAACCCCCTGCTCTAGTCCACTTTTCCTTCTCAGTGTTTTGCTCTGACATTTTGGTCCTGATTCACCTCAGTTACTGTAGTCCAATAACACTGATTTCACTCAAGGATGAAAACTACTTTTCAGCTGCACAGAGCATCACTCAGCATTCAGGGCGCACGCTGTAGGACACTGTTATTGCAGTTTGTTTATTTAAACTGAGGTGAGCTTGGACTGTTACCAGCTTAAAATTCACCTTTTTGGGGACTCACTGAAAAATCCCTTCAGCTGTACACGCTGGTGGGAGAAAGAGGAAAGATATAGACTTGCACCATCCCACGGGACTGCTGAGACTGTTTCTCCCCTGTGCACACACTTCCTGCTCTGCGCACTTCCCCCCTACGGGTTTCCATCAGCAGGTCCCTAAAGAGAGATGAGTTTATTTAATTCCCTACTGATGTCAGATCCTGTTGGTGCCAGAATGATTGATGGGCAAGCACCATGACTGACAGGAAGATGCGCTTTCAATTAGCTGTGTGGGCTGTTTCCCTCTCTCTGCCCTCACTCCCCACAGTCCCTCTGGGGCAGTGCCCTCGCTGAAGGCTTTCTCTTTGTACCAGTGGTCTGTAATCCCTCTTATAATCAGCAGCACCATTTTACAAAAACTTGACTTATTTTAAACTGGGCAAAGCTGAACACAGAACTCTGTCTTGGACATTAAACAACCACAAAACCCACCAACCCTGGGCCTCCAGAAAAGATATTTCTACCAAGGAAGTCATAGAGTTCACAGCATTTGATTCAAAACTTCTCTGAAATCCAGTGTCTGTGGTACTTGGAAGATGACAGCTCCAGAGAGTCATGGAGTCAGGAGAAAAAGCATAATCTTTAGATGTTTTTGACTCCTATTTTGCAATAACCACACTAAGACTGGACTAGATACACAAACTGGGATTATTCCTAAGAAACACTATCAAGTACAAAGCAGATGAGAATTCATCCTATTTGGTTTCTTGTGTCTGCAGAACATATAATTTCTTAGCTTTTGCTCTCATTCTTGGTTAACAAATCCAACCCCTGGCACAGTCACTTGTGCAAACAGGATGGTATAAGAACTTCAAAAGAGCATTTTCAATACCTCTCCTTGGCATTAACTTGAGTCTGTTAAATTAAAACACCTAAACCAGAAAACTTTTGCAACTGTAATAAAACCAAGACAACCTTCAGCACTTAAAACAATGAAGGGTAAACAAAAGCATCCTCCAACTTTTCTATATGGTCTTGCATTAAACCGTGAGTTAAAAAATCACTCACAAGATCCCAGTGTAGAGTGTTAAATTCTGTATTAGTGAATCTGTGGAGTCTTTCTCCCAGACCAAATGCCCAAAGGACAATCTGCTCTGGAAGCATCATATCCTGGAACATATCTACCTTGTAAAAGGCACTTACTATAGCAGAATCTGACTCTCAATTAGAAATGAAACACAATTTTCTAAAAGGTAATATATTCATCTTCCTTTCCAGGTTGCACTAGAAGTAACACAGTTTCCTGGAAATATTTTCCTGCACCACAAAGAACAAACAGTATAATCCAAACATTGACTGCAGCCCAGAAGACTGAAACCACTTTCCTGTGTCAGAGTTTTAGCAACAGCCAGATGTGGATGAACAGCAGGTGCCAACAGAAAACATCAGCTCTGAGCTCACGTGCCCTTCACCAGCCAAATCCAAAGCAAGGAGCTCAGTTATTTCACTTCCCAGAGCACAGTCTGGTCAGTGACAACTGTGTGAAGATGAGAGAAATCAGGGCAGTAATGAAGAACTATACTATTTTGGGACAATCGACTTCAGCAACAAAACCAGCAGGCTGAGTTGAAATGTCTAGAGAGACTTTGCTGCTGATGTACTGAAGATATGAGCACCTAAGACCTGCTCTCCTGATCAAACAAAGCTGTTTTGAGGAACTTGTACAACATCAAATCATGGCCAGAGCAACTAGACTTAATCTAAATCATCTGTGATTGGTTCTCTGCGCCCTGTCTCTATCTGCAAACATGTTCCTGGTTTGATCCATTACCAGTAGATCTGTACAGATTCCAAAGCCACTGGCTCTATGCATTTGCAGCAGCACTGTTGTCTTCTGGAGTTTACAAAGCACATTTAATTCAATTCTGGAAACAGGCATCTAGTGTTTCTCCAACATATATGTATAATCAACAAATTAGAGATAAACACTTCTGTATTGGCTGGTACAAAGATTCCTTACTTACACAAATTAAAGTGTGCCAGTATCAATAATGATTAAATACAATTACAAAATCATCTTTAATTTCCAGCAATGAGCCAAATCTTCTTTGTTTTAGTCAGCCAACATAACTCAAAGTCAGTCACATTATGCTTGTACAGTTTGAGGAAGAACACTCCAGGAGATTGGAAAGAAATAGTCTCTAACAGAGACTCCTTTCTCGCATTTCCATGTGGAAAAAGAAACTCCAAGGCCTTCCACCCTCTGTTGCTTTTCCAGGTCAAGCTAGAAAATGCCACAGTATACAGAAATGAATGAAAAAGAAACCAGGCACCTGACAGATCTGGTTTGGGATTTAGGTGACATGTATGAGCAGATGCATGAGGTTTTCCTGTATGACTCATTGCTCATCCTTGGTCAACTACAATTAGGAAAGCAACAGAGGGAATTAAAATGGGACAGAAAACCACAAAGGAAAAAAGCCAAGACATCAGGCAAGCTAACTCCAATCTCAGTTACAGCACATGAACTTGGAGAAAGTCTACTAAAATCAGTGCCATTCTTCCAGGCTTACATACATGAAACAGAGATTAGGAGGTAGTTCTGACAATAAATCAGAAGGTGCAGTATCATCACTAGTTTCACTGCAGCTGGTGTACTGGAACACATGCCTCTGACAGGGGTTGTTGTAAACTACTGAGCCCTGACAGCCAGAACTAGTTTAGACTCTGAAGGTTGGACTGCTTCCTTTGGGTCATACACTGAGGGATGGCAGGGTTGTCTACACACTGCCTGCTGAGCATTATGAAGTGAAAAAGGAACCTGGCTTCACTCTCCACTGTTCATCTGTTGGGAAAAATAATTTGCAGGGAAAAAAGAAAATTTATTTCTTCTTAGCTTTCTATCCACTTCCTCTGCAATTACACACGGCTTAGATCTTGTGGAAATGAGGGACCAGGGAAAAGGGAAATAGGGTTGTCTTTGGATAAGCAGCTTAATTATGTGTAATGTGGAGCCAGATCCTACATTAAAAAGGCCATACAATAAGGAGTTTAGCAGGCCACGAGGGAAGTCAGAATTTGAGATGTAACAAAAACAAGAGAAAAGGAATGTCTTCTTAGATCCCACATGCTTTTAAAACCAGGGCAAGAAGCCTATAAGGAATGCTATTAGTGCGAGTCACTGCAGTACGTCTGGCTTCAAGGCTGCCCTTGCAGCCCTGTATGTGTTTTTTTTCATCTGCATCTGTAGAAAAGAGCAGAAAACGGTTCTAGCAGAGCTGAGATAGTCAGTTTGGGATGGAGCTGGAAAAAGACAAGTTCAGGCTAAGTACGGAGCGCTCACAGAGTCAGTGCTAACTCTTAAGTTACTTGTCTCTTGATCTAATAGGAATTCACACAGGGAAATTGAGAAGATCTGCACCCTGATCCAGAGGGGTGTTCCCTGTAAAACACCTCCAGGATCACCTGAAGCACAAAACAAAGGAGAGGCAGAAGGATCTGATCCAGCCACTGACCCGGCCAGCAATGGTTGTTTGAGCCACCAGCAGCAGAGAGGAGCGGGACACAGTCAGGTCTGTGCGTATGAGCCCCGTGGGCAGGCGAGGGGATTCAGAGAATCCTTTTGTGGAAGCAACCCCTGGAGCCATTCCCCCCACCAGTGTGGCGGGCTAGAATGAGCAATCGGAGGGATCACCCAGCTGGGAGACATTTCTATCCAAATGCCAGAGAAATCTGCCCCAGAGCAGGGACGTCCGCTTTCCTCGTCCGCTGGCCAGGGGAAGCGGCACAAAAAGGGCATCCCAAGGACTGTCTCCAGGATACGGGTGCCCTCTGCCGACCAGCGGGAGGAGGATGAGCCTGATGGGAGAGCGGGGGGAGAAAGACCCGAGGCCTCTGCCAGCCTGTGAGGAAAGGCCTCAAACACAACGTACGGACCGTACCTTGGCATAGGAAACTCCTTCCCCAGTCTGGCTGTGTACCCCACGCAGCCACAGATCTGCAAAGGGACAACATGGTCGCCATAAAATCATGCAAGTGGGTTGATTGCAAGTGTCATTCTGAACCTCAGCATACTTGTCAATCCCAACCCCTCTCCAGATAGCTGAAAGTATTTAAAAAATCACCAGCATCTCTGTGTTTGTCTTAGTGAGCAGCCCCCTCAGCACACTGCATCTGCCCCTGCAGTCCTGCACCACAACGGGGCAGGGGAAGTGCAGCGTGGCCCAGGAGCACTGTTTGTTCTGGGATTATCTGAGTGGGGCTAAACAAGTACCCTGAAGATTCAAGCAATGTCCAGAGACAGCTGAAAACAAGCTGTACTGTGACCACTCTTATGGCATAAGATAAAGGGGCTGATGGCTTAAAGAAAAGGGCTCACTGCACAGGAGAAATTGAGGGTAAATTGCTCTTTTTATTTCCTGCACATGTCAGCTGGTGATGAATTGGGAACAGGGATCCCTGGGGAAGAGCTCCTATGGGCTGACCAGCAAGCAGATAATTTGGGAGGTTGAGCTCTGCAGGGACCTGAAGGGCTGCCTTGTCCAGCAGCACCCCAGGAGAGCTGTCTGTGGGCTCAGGGTCTGACTGCAGGGTGGGCGGACAGGCAGGAGCTGCCTGGGGACTGCTGGCATGTCTGGCAGGACAGCTTTACCCCAAGGCTGAGAAAGGGGCTGAGGAGAGAGGAAGAAGGGCTGTTTCCTAAAGTGTACCAGCCTTTGAACTCTGGACCTTTCCTCTGGGGTAGGGAGAGGGTCAATGCAGCAAAATAGTAAGACCAACAGGCTCTACTCGCTCTGGCCTGGCTGATTTCAACCTTTCTTTTCACCATTCAGGCAAAATCTAAGTTACAAAATTGGTTCTCATTTCTACCAAAGCCTCTTTCTAAAGGGGCTCCTGCAAAAATCAGTGTAAAGTAGTTTAAGACAAACAGACAAGGCACAACTTTATCACTGGGCTGCAGTGCAAATACAACTAAGGCCCAAAGGCCATGGGGCACTTGCAAGATGTGCTTTACTTAAGGACAGGGCTCAGTACCAAGCTTGTGCAAAACAAAGACAATAATCCCCAAGCTATACCTCTGAAGCCCAGAAATGAGATCACACATCCTACAGACGGAAAAGCTTACTGAGATTGCACTCAGATTTTTAAAAAAGTTCAAGCATTCAAAGCTTTTCTGCTTTTTCTGGCTGTATCAGTTTATCTGAAAAAGGATATTGCCTCTCCCTAGAAAACCAGCCTTCCTTGCCAAGCTCTGGGATAGCATTATGTGAAAGGATAGAGGTGGGCTAGGTGATCCTTTTTAGTAACACTGGGATGCAAGAACATAGGGACATTCACCACTCAACAAGCTCACCTTTTTTGATTTCCATATGTACAGCACATGGCTGCTCCATCCCATTCAGTTGGAATTTACTGAACCAGCCACCAAGGAGTGGCTGGATGCTAGGAATGAAAACTTGGTATCTGGTCCACACAAGCCTGGGAAAGGAGGGAAGCTCTGCAGTTCATTTGACAGCATCCTTACTCCCTTTGCTCTCCCTGGCACAAACCAGGCTAAAATGGCCTTCCCAGGGCAAGGCAGGGTCTCCCTGTGAAGGGCATAGTGGCTGCACAGTACTATTTATGATACATACATGCTGTAAATAGCTGAAAGGGAAGAGAGGAGTGTATGTGTTTGTGGCAGAGCAAGCCTGGCAAATGAAGTTGATGTAACTTTGCCCCTGGCCTGTCAGGGATTTTTGCCAGAGGGAAACATTGCTCTCTTAGCACAGCTTCAGCAGTGACAGCACATGAGTTTCACACCCCACCAGCTCAGAAGAACAAGCACACCTGCTGGCAGTCCTTCAGCTCCAGCCTGTCCCATACACAACAGCTCAGGAGCACCCAGAGCAGGCTCAGAGCACCTGCACTAGAGGTTTGTACAAAACCCCACGGCCACAACACTGTTTCCCACACATAAAAGGCTGAATCAGCCCCTGCAGAATGATCTGCCACCCTCTACCTTACAACAGGCTTAGCTCTTGGCAACCCACAGCAATATTATATCCTCTTTGTTAGGGGGGCACCGGGCTGAAGGAGCCTTTTCCTGTCTTGGAACCAGCTGACCTGGTTAAGAGCCCTGTCTTCTCACCAGTCTCAGCATATGTGCTCTGCATGTAAATCTGCATCATTCACTGCATCCAACACTTCAGGTGCTAAAGATGAGTGCTGGCCTTGGCATCTGCTCTGAAGGCCCAGAAGGTATGCACTGAAAGGCACCTGCTTTCAGGCTGTGGGAACAACCCTGTCAGGTCTCCATTAGAGCAGGCGATGACAGTTGCACTTATACAGGTGACTGGGTTTCACCCATCAGAGACAGGCAAGAGGATGCTTTAACGAAGGGCACACGAAGGAAAAGCACCTTCTCTTGATTAACCTCTGCCCCCCTGGTCCTTGCCACCCACAGCGAGCTGAGGTGTTCCCTGAGCTAGAACAACCAACTCTAGTGGCAAAAGCTCGGTTTGTTGTCACAGAGCAAGGGCCAAGCCTTGCAATAAATTGTGCTTTATAAAAGCACTTTCCCGCGTGTTTTCCCTTTGATGGCACCGCAGCACCTCCCCTTCCCAGGTGCCCTCTCCTGGACTAGACCTCAATTAACTCACAGCCTCAGGCTATAAATCAAGTCAATAAAAGGGGCTGTAAAATAAACATGAACAGGTCTTCCCCTTCCCATTCAAATGTACTGAAGTGGCAAAGCCTTTTTCCAAGTGGAGCTTAGACACCCTGTGCTTCACTGGCCTCACAAGAGGGAATCAATCCAATGTGCTCATACTTTAATACAGGTGACCTGGTCACTGGGACATAGGCAGCATGAAGAAGTGCCCCATGGCTTGGAGGTCAGCCTCAGGTCGCTTATTCAGAGTTTCCATGGGGTGGACAGGTCTAATTTACAGCTCACAAGAGCTGGAAAAGATTTTAGAGATGGAGGTTAAATAAGCAATGTTGTAGAGTTTCATTAAAAGGCCTAGCCTATCAGAACATAAAAGCACACATTTCAACCAGCAGACCTACCCGACACCTCAAATAAGGAAGAAAAGTATATCTTCAGCCTTTGAGCCAAAATCTGCTCCAAGGGATGCCCATGAGGTCAGAAAAGTTGGCTGCATGACACTATCAACACAAAGGACTAAATTCTGCTGTCAAAGCAGCAGCCATGAGAACTGTGACCTTTTTTAAAAATTTGTGGCAGAAGAGAACAGAGGGTCTATAAACTATTGTTATTTGTAGTGCTTCAGTGTTTGAAGTTTCCACCAGAAAACAGGACCACAGCATGCCCGGTGCTGCAAGCCAAAGGGAGAGGAACTTCACTCCTCTGATGCAGTGGTAGGCAAGCAGGGGTAAGAAGATAAAGCAAGGAGAGCAGAGCTTTAGCCTGATCCTCCCCTGGCCCGGTATACCCTCAATGGGCGATGGAACAGGATAACCCCTCCAAAGGCTGTCAGGAACAGTATTTCAGAGTAAGATGACCCAGTTTAGGGAAAGTTCTGCTTTTCAACCAACTCTCCATGCTGCCCAGCAGCCTCACTCATCTGGTCTACAGAAAAGAAACCAGCTTTACTACCCCAAATCACTGCCAGCTCCCTCCACGCTCCAGAGCCTGCATTAAGCTTTTTCATAGCCTTAAAAGCCATATGGAACCTTGAAATCCACTATCTACCCTCGAGGGGCAAAACCAGAAAAGTAACAGTAACTCCCCAAATCTTTGCACTACCACACCCTTGGAAATTTTCCACCTCCCTTGTAGCTCCTGGTCCAGACCCAGGGAGAGTCTAACTCAGCAGCACACTTGTTTGCTAGGACCTAAATCCTCAACATATTATCATAAGGGAATGGATGAGGCAACTGTAGCCTATTTTCATTAGCAGAGGGTCCAAAGCCTGTTCAGAACTGAGCTGCTCCTTGCACTAGGAGTGAGTAAGCACATGCGTACACACCTGTAGTGGAACAAGAAGGGTTAAAATCCTTAGGTCTGCCCTTTTGTGGCCACTCTGTGTTGACTGCAAGTTTGCAAAGAAATGTTCATTCAGAGAAGCAGGTGAGACACCTTTAGTCATGAGATGGATCAGAAGATAGAGAAAAAAAGTTCAGGAGAGGAGGAAAAAGCTGAAGGGGACTGAAACCTTCCTTCAAGTCTTTGTCCCTCCTCTATAAATGGGGAACTATGACAATGCTCCTGTAGTTTGTCCAGTTAATTACAGAACAATACGAGGACCTGGGCTGTGATGGATTGGTGATGTACAAGATAGGAGTGTGAGAGCCAGAGAATGGTAATTACACGGGCGCTTCCACACTGCCTATACAACTGACTGTTTGACTAACACAAAGAGTCTCTCGTATCTGCCTTCCCATCCAGATAAGAGCCGAATGCCTCACAGGCCTGGGTAAACAGGGGAGTTTGGCTTCACTCAACCTGGAGGGGATGCCCGTTGTCTTTCCCCCCATTCGGTCCTGGAGAGGCACCCAGGGAGAAGGTGCAGCGCTGGCAAATGCTCACCTTCTCTGCAGGGACTGGGTGCCCAGGACAGAGATAAGAATCACTGAAGCAAGGCCACAGACAGGGGACAATGGCGAGGCTTGGGCCACAAAGCCATCCATCACCGGGGAAACAAAGCTGTTGTCAGCAGGGGCGGCCGCATCCTCCAGGCATGTCAGTTGTCGAGTGAGTTGGATGACAAGCACGTCAAGGACTGACGAGGCCCTCCAGGGAGATGCCAAGAGGAGAAGAAAGGCCATACAGTGATTGTTGCTACCCCCCACCAGTGCCAGGAAAGGCCACACTGCTTCACAGATTCCCTCCAGGTGAAACAAGCATCAATCTCTTAATATTACATTTAATTTTCCTTCATTGAAAGATTTCTCCAGTAGCTGAGGATGCAGCACTTTTCCTTGGCACAAGGGAGTATTGCAACACCACAAATTAAAGCCCTTCACCTATTCTGACCAAAAAAATCTGGGTTCAAAATATTCATGGAAATTTTTTTCCTCTTTTCTTAATTATGTGAACCTTTCCCTAGTTAAAGTCTCTGAGTACCCGTACAAGAATCCCCATCTGCCTACAGCTCAGCCTGTATATTCCAGCTGGCAACTAAGTGATAGAAGTTTGCTCCAGTTAGCCCATCACAAAATAGAGGGACATGGGAGAGCACTGACAGCTCAACAGAGCGGTTGGGAAGGAAGCTGTAGGGTGGTATACACATCTCCTTCACACTTAATGCACGACCCACACCATTAGGCTTGCCCGAGGAATAGTTTTTTTGACAAGCCCCTTCAGTGACTACTTTTATTTCAGACTAATGGCAGCTCAGCTTGACTTTCCTGACCCATTCAAGCCTACTTGCCCCATGTAGACAATCCCTTGTATGAGTAGCTTCTTATATATGTAGTTCCACCAAATCATCCACTTTGAGGGAACAAGTAAATTTCCAGCAGGTCTGGCTTCCACATGAAAGTGATACAAGAACAGCCTTTCCAAGTTCACTACTGGCCAGAAGACAGGAATGAAACACATGTTTCTGATCATTTCAGAAGCTCTGAAAGGAGTCTGATTCAGAGAATGGGCAAGAGTTCGAAGGGGAAGAAGGGAAACACATGTCCTGTTTGAAGTGTAAGGTCTCATCTTTTTATTAAGCCATCTCAGCCACTCTTAACACATGCACATGAAGTGTCAGCCCAGGGCAACGTGGAGAGTAGTTCATGATGTACATACTAGAAGTTAAGACATCCCAGAGCTTAGAAACTGCTGAATTCAGCAATGTGGTCTGAGCTCATTGTAAAGAAAGGTTGAAATGGAGATGAGGGTCTGAACTCAGACTCACAAACACCAAGGCTTACAGCAGGGTACATCTCACATTATAAGCTGCTCTCTCTCCTTTCTTTCTCCTCGTTGTAGCTCCTGGGACTTTCCTTCCCTGTGTCATGTTTGGTGACTTTTTGCTTATTTTTCTGCAGTCGGGAGAGATGCCACAAACCTGGAGCTGGGCCCTTCCACCCATTAATCAAAAGCTACAAGTGCTCTGCAGGGAGACAAAACCTCTGTGTGTTTTCTCTGATATTTCTGGAGCACGGCATGGAGGGCAGGGGGGCCGGGGCAAGGACCCCTAGTTAGATTAACATTTTATTCAGAAACCTATTAATCAAAGTCAGAAGTGGAGTGAAGCGGCACCAAGGGAGAAAAATAGCTGGACAATCAAGTCCCTTTCAAAAAAAACCCCAAAAACACCAACCAACCACACAACAAAAAAACCCTCTCAGCTTGTCCCAATTTACTGCAACTCACTCACAGAACTAGATGGGAGAGGGGGGATTTGCAGCCTCTATCCAAACAGGAGTAGACCATACAGGTAAATTCTGGCTTTTTTCACATTAAGCAAACAACTCTCTGTATCCTGTCCCTGGCACCAGTCAAAAAAGTCCCTATCTTTCTTTCTCCAGAGCATAACACGGTTTCATGCAAGCTTATACTTTTTAATTATTATTTTTGGAAGACTGCACAATTAGACTTCTTTTTCTTACAAGGAAAGACAGGCACAGTTAACGGGAACAGGTCTGGCCAGCGTTTTGCAGGGCCTTTTGGGGAGGAGACAAATGACCTTATACAGCATGACACCAACAGGAGTCAGGCACGTATGTGCCGGCAGACTGAACAACCCCGTGTTTGTTCCCTCTGGCACCAGCCCTAACTCATCACAAGACGAAGCACAGTGACACAGGTGGTACGGGCCTGAAAACACAGAGATGCACTGGACACAGTGCAAAAGGGGTACTTTGTTTTAAGATAATGATCAGCCAGGGAAGAATTGAACATTCAGCTCTACAGTTTGCATCAAGAACTCAGTTACTGAAGCTCCGCATGTTTCAGTGAGAGTGCAGTCAATCTTTGATCTGTTTCCATAGGCTGCTGAAGAACAGTACCTCAAGGAACCACAAGGCACAGAAAGGAATCAGGCCCCACAGCCCAAAAGGGTGATGGCATCAGGAACATTATTCTGTAGTGGTTGGCCAGTAGTACCACATAAATTAAACAGATCCCAGAGGAAAACTTTGTGGTTTCCTCTGAAAGAGGGGCAAGCCTCCTGGGAGAGAGAGAGGGCAAGGACTAAGCTGGACAGCAACATTATGACCAGTCATGACAAGCAGTTCCTGGAAAACTGCCTTATAAAAAGACAACTCTGCCACAAGGAGGGAGAGACTTGGCTCTTTCTCAGAGAAGGTGGTAAAAACTGTATATGTGCATTCTCTGCCCAGGAAGAGCAAGGCACCTCCAGGAGCTTTGGGTTGGTTTTCTTCCATGGCAAGTTCCTGGCAGCTGCTGACAGCAAGGAACCTTGGGGAACTTGATTCCTTCTCTCTTCCTCAGGCTTCTGCCTTCTCCAATCCTAAAACACAACTATATGGAGGAAGAAACAGATTTTTCCTGTACTGATACACAAGACGCCAAGCAAAGAGAGGCTTGTGGAATGCACAGCCCAGTGGATCTAGTTTCCCAGAATGACTGGTCTGGCCTTAGCAGAAGGTTAATTAACTCTGGCAGCTCAGGGCTGGAAAATGTCCACTTCATGCACCGGAGTGCCTGGCCACGGGTGAAGAGAGGGCCAGGCAAACCATAGGGGCAAAGGTCCATCTGCAGACACATATGAAAAGCTTGGCTGGGCTTGTGCCTGGGCCCTGCGGGAGGAACACAAGAAAGATTTAGCCAATTGCTGTATCCAGAGCTGGGTCCGGCGGGTGCAAGGGGAGAACAAGAAAACCACAAAAGAGCTGGAAAAACACAGCCATGCCAGGCGTAGGTGGAGACATGTTATCTTAGGGGGCAGGCATGTGGTCTGCCCTCCCTTCTCTGAGCATCACAACTGCCTTTGTATCTCTGCCTCCAGGAAAAGTGGATGGGGGTTTGAAGGGGGCTTGGAGGTACATCCCTCAGTGGGTGTTGGGGTTCACAGGTAGGGAAGTACCACTGCAGCATAGCAGAAAAAATTGAAATTATTCCAAGGCCACACAGACCCGACGAAAGCAGGATTTGGCTTCCCTTGCGCACTGAAAGAGGACACTGCCCCCTATCTCTGTGCACGCTTGAGTGAAGTGTGTTTGAGACTGGAGACCTCTGTTCCTATTGCTAGTTCTACACCTTGCCAGACTGCAGGATACATTTCATGCTCAACAAGACCAAAGTCAGAGACATCTCTTCCCACTGGAGCAGCTCCCAACTGCACCACACATCAAAAAATGCCCTTGTTCCCTGTCACTCCTGTAGCACCAAGGAACTGAGTATTTTGAGAAGACTCATGGCAGCATCTTACAAGACTTCTGTGAGGCAGCAGCAGGATCTGGAGACAAATTGTCCCCACAACCCTGATGTCAGCCTGTAACACCAACTCTTCCAACCTCTGACTTACTAAAACCTAGAGGGAACTTAGTGATTGACCATTGAAGATGGTCACTCTTCTCTAGCGTGCAAGTTATTGAGAGGAGAACAAGGAGAATCTATATGCAAGACAGCCACCTCGGGCTGTGCATCCTTCCCTCCTACTTCCCAGGAGGCTGGTGTGAGAAGCAGGGGTGGCTCTGTCCCAGCTTTGCTGCTGCTATGTTGTGTGACAGCAGGCTCTCCCTCTGCTTCAGTTTCTCTGTCCTTCCAATAGGTGTAGCAACTGGTATCCAGCTTGGAAAACCCTTACGAGATCTGTTGATGAGAAGTATCTATGAGAAGGATAGTATTATTTTACTAATTATGTTCTTCACGCTTCCTAAAACAGCAGTTTCATCACAAGGCAGGTAAAAGATGAACAGTGCCTGGAGCTATTTTGAAGTGTCCCACCATCCAAAAGATAAGAGACCAAATCCTCTGTGCTGAGTTAGGATGGAATAAGGAGCAACTGTGGAGCTCGCAAATCTGCTTGGGAAAGCCTCTGTGTAGCAAAAGCATGGTGAGAAATTAACACAGAATTTCTGTGATTCCTTGGCTGGCTACTCAAGATAAGTATCATAGCCCTAAATATTTGAGGGAAATATTAAACCTAAACAAAGTAAAGTGAGGTTCAAACTGAATTGTTTGCAAAGAACAAGGAAGGAAAAGAGAAGGAATAGAGGCCAGAAGGCACTGGACAAGCCAAGGAAAACATTTTGAGAAAACCATGCCACTTAGTGCAGTCAAATGTATTTCAAAAGCAAAGAAATAGTTTTTCAGAAGTTACTGCATAGCCAAGCTGTAGGCAGGAGGTATAACATTGCCCCTGCTTTGAACCAGATACATCCTCTCCTTCTGCCCAGCATTTTTCACTCACAAATCTCAAAGCACTTACAGATGTTCAAATTTAGCATACTTCCGAGATTAACTTTATAGATTAAGTTTCTTGATAACTCAATAAAATAGACTTCAGCTTTTTCCTTCTGCTCACAAAGTCCCTGCGAAAGCTGCTTTGCTGTGAAGCCACAGGGTGCCTCATGGCAGCCCACAAGTTCTACTGCTTTCCTCTCCATTTCAAGCTTAAATGCAGCAGAGTAAATGTATTTTATTTTATGTGCAGTTTGGCATACACTGACTTGGGTACAGCGACTCCAGTAGAAGAGCCTCCCTTTCCTGCTGTGCTGGACTCTGAATCAGGGCTGGATTAGCCAGGAAGGTGGGAGGGCAGGGCAGGAGGAGCAGAAAGTCAAGACAGGCAAGGAAATCCTGGCATTCCTCTCTGAGCCTGTAATCAGATCCTCCCTCCTCTGTTATTCTTGCCACTCATTCTCCATCTGTAGGAATTGCTGAGGAGACAACTAGGCCAGCTCAGTAGGCAATTGATGCTTCAGCATTAGTAAACACTCAGTAATCTGCCCAGACCAACCTCCTTCTTGCCAGGAAACCCATCAGGTCTAGTCCTTTTTTCTGCTCACTCCTGGCCATGTGCATAGACTTCAATCTCTTCATCCTGTGGGCTGTTTGCTGTCAGCTTGCTTTGAACATGGGTAGCACTGATGCTAAATTGCAGTGAGGTTCTTCCTCCCTAGCTGAGCAAGGAAACCTTTTCCAGGCAGCTCATAACAGCAAATGAACAGCCATCAGGGAAAGCTTCCACACACCTGCCAGGGACCTCTTCATCTTTGCCATGCTCAGCTCACACCTTCCTTGCTCAGGGAAGCCACGGGGAACCTGCCAAGTGGAGAACAGCCCATCTCATTCCACTCACGGCCCAGGGATTCAGGAGAATTGCTCCAGAGAAGGATACAAGATGGTGCTCCAGTTATCCCTTCTAATGGGTATCATTAAAACCATGACACAGTTAACACAACACTCCTGCTGGCTCTGACAGCAGGAAGGAGAGCAGTTCCACACAAGTTCTCAGCTTTACAGGCACAGACATCCATCTCCCCACCAGCCTGCACCAGCACTGAGTTACCTTATGCCCTGCTGGTGCCACTGCAGAGGGATGCAGGGACCTGGCAGGGTGCAGCACTCAGGCTCAGCATTGCAACCCATCTGCTTCCCTCACACAGCACAGCCACAGTAGATGTCACCCCAGCAGCTCTGGGGCTGCAGCCTGCTCAGAGCTGTCAGGGAGCCCAAGGCCCTTAACTGCACTAATGCCATCAGCCATCAGGATTCCTGTCTGCTCCCTTCCCTTCCATGCAAGAGGCTGCCTCCTGCCCTGCCCTCCTACTCCAGCAGAAGCTCCTGTTTGATACGCACTCCAGCTGCTTCCCAACAGAGGAGATGTTCCCTCTCTGACTGACATTTCCTTTGAAATAAGAGAAACACAGCAGGCGCTGGACTCCCACCGTGTCAACACGTGCAGCTCAGCACCTCCGGGGTCCTGGGAGCCCTTCCAAGACCTGCTGGATCGCTGTGGTTAATAAACCCTCAGCCTCTGAGCAACAAAAGTCTTCTGCTTTCCAGAGGAGAAAACCCAAATGCTTTCAGCCCTGGACTGCTTCCATCAGGTGGATCTCCTCACAGAGCAAAGCAAAGTAAAAGCTGTATCTTAGGCTGGAAGATTTATGCCACAGAAGCTTGGCTCCAGATGGCACCATGACCCTAAGCCATCTCTTCTCAGCAGCAGCCCACTGGGCCATGCTCACTGGTAGTCCTACCAACAAAGATCATTTACCCCATCCTTTTCTTTCTGTTCACTCTGTCTCACCTCATGCTAATAAAAGACACTTTAGCAGACAGATCCTCTTCACTGTGCAAGATACAAAGCTGGTGGAAACTATGCAATGAAAGTGAACTACTCTTTTAATGGAAATCCCCAATTTGGGAAGACCAAGGAACAGTTGATAGAAGTTTCCATTTTTAGAACATGGATTAAAAAATATATATAAATGAATGGACTTGTTTAGATGTCTGTTTTCCAGTTCGCAAAAAATGGAGCTCCAGTTATTTCTCATTTAGAAAGTCAAGTGTGTTCCTAGTAGGCAGGAGGGTGAGCATGAAGATGAATGCACTAGTTGTATACTTTGAGTTTCAGCTGAATCGTTTCCAAAACAGATTTTTTTTCCTCTAAGATGGGAAACATCCAAGATAATTTCCCATCCCACATGGATTTCACAATTTCCCATCCCTGGGAGCACAGAGTGCCTAGTACACGGGGCCCCACAGACATCTACAGATAAAGACAAGGCAAGGTAGGAATGCTGGAAACTCACAGACAAACAGGGACTGAAGTGTTAATTTTTCCACAGCTAATTAAGCACTGGGACAAGTTTAGGGAATACAGTGCCCAACTTTCATCCTAATTTCCTCTCATTTTGACAGGACTCAGATGCTTTCTGTGGTTTTAGAAATACTTGCCTTACTGTACCATCCCCAATGTTACACTACCAATACATGTATAATCCAGCGCCCTTGCCCCACAGCTGGGCCTTCCTGCATCAGATCTCCTAAAAGAGATTTACCTTGGCAGTTTGTGTGCATGGCCCAGCACATGCTCCAAAGGCTTCTTCAGTGAACCCTGGCTTTACTGAAATCAACAATACAACAGAGCAGGGCTAGGATTTCACTCCACTGCCTTCAGATTTCACACATTTTCAGCAGTTGTGTCTCCAAATCAATTTTCCTCACATGTCTGGAACAGAAAGTAGCACCCTGGATTATTGCAACACACAGAGCTGACTTCTCCCAGAGCGTGAACACCACCACAGAATTTGAACTGCACTGCATGTAATGCAGAACCAGCCTTCTTTCAGATCCACACAGGAAAATACATCTCATTATATCTTTTCAAATTACAGACGACACAATTCCCCCTCTCTCCACCTTTACCTGCTGTAAGTGTATCTCTTTACTCCTCTCCATGGGCCTCACTCACTCAACACAGAAATAGAAAACATTACAGTCCTTTTTCTTGCTCAGGACAAACACAGCAATGGACAGATACAAAACACCACCTGAGGCACTATAGGAAACTCCAGGGCACTTTGCACACTGCAGCACTTGGAAGGAGTTCCCTTTCATTTAGGGTAGGCACTACAGAAATTACAATGTTGCTTCTTGCACTCTTGCAAGTCTCAGGCAAAAAGGAAAAGAAGCAAAGGGATCACTAAAATGATAATGGCAAGAGGGGGTAACAGGAGAGGAAGTAATCAAGAACACCAATACCTTGCTTTCAAACCCTCCTGCACTGGATCATCAAATTAGTCAGTTTGGTGGGTTTGGTGCAGCTCCACCATCAGAGAACCAAACATGGGAAAACAGCAAGCTGTGTTTTAATATGGACAAACTCCCTGCAATGCATGGGGATTTATGGAAACGAAACATGAAGCCCAAGTCCCGCTGTCATTTTGTCTCATGTCCCCACGGAACAAAAATTTCATCTTTTACCTCCCTTCCCTCTCCCTGCAGGAATCCAGGCAGCAGACCTAATATGAAGATTCACCTCAGAAAGGTACAGAACAGCCTGGGGAAAAGCCTTCATTTCACCAGCAGGTTCATTCACAGAGATCACGACACTGCACATAAGGGGGGCATTGTTTCTGGAATAAAATCTCCATTTGAGCTCTCTTCTTTGGCCATGATCAATGGGAGGGAATTAAAGTCTCATCCTGGGAAAAAAAAACAGCTTGCTAACACTGTGTTGAAAGATCAGGTAATAGAGATGCAGAGCAAGTGTGGGCATCTGCAGCATCTCTCGGTGAGCCTGGGAATGCTGCAGGTAAAAATCTCCGGCAAAAAAGCTCCCCAAACACAGGCCCTCACTGTAGCTCATGAGAGACAACAAAGTCAAGGGCTATAATTCCTAACAGGAGATGTTGGTGTTTCACAGTATTTTGGTCCGGATTTCAGCTCCTCACAGCTCTTCCCAGGGCAGGGGCATTTAATTTCCCTGGGTGCTTACACAGCTGCCTGTTCAGCCTCCAGATTTTCTGTCCCATGGATGCAGAGAACCAACTCCAATAATTTTGAGCTGTTCTGCACCTCTGTCCTACATCCCCCTGGGGTATTCTCAAAACACTTACCTCTCACTCATCCTCCAGGCACCTTCCTATCTCCTACAGGCATGTCAGTGGAAACCCTCTGCTCTCACCATTCAGGCATGACGAGCAGTGCATTTTCCACCACCTGCCAAAAGATGGATTTCTACCCTCCAAAGCTGATCAGGCAGAGAACCAACGCTATTTCCATCACAGCCATAGCACTATAATGCCTACCTTCCTCTCCCTCTCTGTTTCAGTCTGATGCTTTGGAACAACATCAAGAAAAGGACTGTTGAAACTAGTAGGTACATGTTCAAAAAGCAATGCCTGCTGCTTGGGCGACTAAGTCTGGACCATCATTGTCAGCCTCTGGGCAGACACACTTGCCTTCATCCTCTCCCACGTTTATTTTACAAGTAAAAGCAAATAGGAGATTAAAAGCGATTTGCTGCCCTCTCCCGAGCAAGCCCCAGTGACATGTCAGTACAGCAGAGGCTCTGGAGACAGACTCTCCTTCAGTGAGCACAGCTGTTCCCATGCAAAAGGAATGGCATGGATGTGGCACCAAACAGCTGTGCCAGGGCAGGCTAGAAGTGATCATCCACTGTTTACAGAGGGGCACGGCAGATCAGCGACACAGCCCGAACCATCAGGTGCCCACAGAGGGCATTCTTGACATTTTGGTTTCATAACTCTCAGGTTAATCCTCCTCTGTGGAAATACAAAGAAACACCTCCCAGTATACTCTGTTCTTAATAGCCAAAACACTCAGAGCAGAAGCAGACCATGAGACATATAAAGAAACAGAAAAAACCCCCCATTACTTGTAGATTTAAGAGAGTGATATAAGGTATTTTTGGGTTTTTTTATTAAATCTACTTAAATCTTTCATGTCCTCCAGCAATGCTCTACTCTGTCTTTCCAGGGAGTATATAGCTTTATCTAGACATAGAGTATGTACATACACACTATCTTCAAAACAAACCTTAACACTGTAACCTGCTGCTTTCAAGGCACTTCTCCAAAATAACTAAGCATTTGCAGAAACCTGTTAAATTAGACTTTGCTCTCCATTAAAGCCCTCCAAAACCAGGCCTATGAGCCTGAGGGAGCCTCTGCTTTCATATGCAAATATTAAAAAAAAAATAGTCTCTAAACATTTTTAAAATATTTGTTCTCCTTTGTATTCTGGGACAGACAAGATGTCCCATGATGTGGAATTACACTGCTTTTCTTGGCACTCTCTCCGGAATGCCCTGCATGCTTCAATCCTGGAGGGAAATGTGGGGTTTGAAGAAGGCCAGGTAGCCTTATATTCATGACCATGAAAATGTCTTTTAAAATGTCTTTAAACAATGCAACAAACCCCAGATCAGGCTGCCACCAAGGCATCCACTGAATGTTCTCGCTTGGGCTCATACACAACATACATAGGAGTGTGCCATTGTATCTCCAGGACCTTCTTCCATATGATCTCCAAGAACTGCCTGATATCCAGCTCCTGCATGGAATTGGCTTGTCCTAGTGACCAAGCCCTGCAGTGGATTATAACAAGTTGCTCCCTATGTGTACAAATGTGATATTTTCATCAAACACATGAGGGTGCAGAACCTATGGAAGTGTATCTAAAACAACAGGGGCAGGTTCCCAGGCTTACATGGACCCAGGCAATCTGTAAACAAGCACCTCCAGCAATCTTGAAGCAAAGCAGAACCACTATCACCTTATGGTACAGGGACACAAAACCAGGTTCACTATGGGGATTATTCTCTAGGCTCCAAAATCAGCTTGCTTGGATTTCAAACCTTCTTTCACTCTGCTAATCATGCAGAAATCACCATGAAGATAACGAGGCATTTGGAAAAAGAAAAAAATCAGTGTGCCTTCCCCCATGTCACCTACCAACCATTTGGTCCTTCACTTAGGAAGTGCTGACCTGGTTTTTAAACACCTCAGGTTTGGAGCTCTGCATCAAGAAGACTGCAGACACTTTGGTCTGGTCTCTCAAGAGGTTTTTAACCTGGTAACTTTCAGAGAAAGGAGCTGCTTGGAAGCGCCTGAACCCCTGGCAGTGCAGCAGCCTGTCCAGCAGGCATGGAAGCCCAATCCTGTATGCCCAGGGGCTGGATTGGCCTTGATACTAGGAAGTTATTTGCAAAGCAGCTTAATAGCTTGCGTTTATCTTTGCCATATTTCACTGCTATTTCCCCTTTGAAGCCTCTGTGCAGCTTTGGACAGTCCCTCCCTTCAGAAAGCAAGCCAGTTCTCCCTTTAGTGGCATCCCAGCAGAGCCTCCACTGGCCAGCGGAGCAAGAAAGCATCTATGACATGCAGCTTTCTGAGCCAGGAGAAGCCAAGCCATGCAGGCTCTAGATTTATGGATTAGACATGCTGCCATGGCATACAAATCACTTTGTGCCCAGTGCAATTCATTATCACACTGCTATGGCTGGTCACATTCTTCACATTTTGGCAAATGATGCCAAAAAGGCTTTTTACCTCTCATGTGTCCAAGACCTAAAAACACAGAGTCGGGACCCGTTCCTGCCTACTCGGGGAAGTGAAACCAAAGTCAACAGTCATTCTTTGTGGGCAAATTGAGCCCTGAAGGTTTTTCAGCAGGCTAAGTTGTCACAGGACTGGGATCCTGCCTGCTCCCAGCCCAGGCTCCTCCTGCAACTGAACCCGTGCCTGTGGCAGTGCCAGTACTGCCCAGACCCACCAGTAACATCCTCTAACCTGGGTAAATTCAGCTGGAAACCTTCAGGCAAACCCAGGAATTCGTTCTGTCACACCAGCACACTTTGCAAACCATTGAGAAAGAAAGAGACCTTTTACGTCCCTTGCATGTATCAGTAAAGGAAAAGAACTTCAACAACAGGCATGAAACACTAAAATAACAGTATAATCGACCTAAAGAAATGAGAAGGGGTGAAGGGAAGATGGGGGTTTGTGTTACTTCCTTACACAGCTGCTTCTTGATTCTGGGAAAAGGACAGTGGGGAGGAATAGGTCAGAAAACTGGCCTTCATTCCTATGGAAAGGCTGCTCTTCAGGGCAGAAAGACATAAATTTAAAAAAAAAAAAACCCAACAGTACTTAACAATCAGGGATTTGAGGGTGCTGGAGGCCTCATGGAGCACTAATTTGGGCATCTCCACAGAGCAGGCTCTCGGTGGAGCTGTGTGCCCCCTCAGAGTCATGGCCATGGTGGTACTGCAAGCGATGCAGACGTGTTGGGTGAAGCCCAGCAAGGCGCAAACCTCAGGAGAAAACCCAAATCTGAGCTGGACCCCCATTTTCTCGGGTGCTACTCCCACACACCGTCAGGCCAACACCACAGGGGTTCGCGGGCAGGGCAGGGCAGGGCAAGGAAATGGCGGCAAGAGACCCCGAGTCACTCACCTGAGCCAGGATCCGCCTCGGCCCCGACACCGCCCGGCCGGCCCTGAGGGGACGGGCCCTCACGGCGGCTCCATCTGCCCTCCTCAGCCGCGCCTCCTGGGCCCCCGACCGAGGGGGAGACACCTGGGGTGGAGAAGCCACAGGGCTGCGCTTTCCCCCCTCAGAGAGCCCCGGAGCGGCTCCTCCAACTCCTTCTGCCCTCACGGCCCCCTCAGCGGCCTTGTGCGGCAGGTGCGGCCGGGCGGGGCCCGCCGGCCCTTCTGAAGCGTTCGGCGGCTGTTCCGTCACTGCCCCGGGTGGGATCAGTGCCCCGTCACTGGTCCTTCACTGCCCCGGGTGGGATCAGTGCCCCTCCACTGCCCCGTCAGTGCCTCTTCACTGCCCCGGGTGGGAGCAGTGCCCCTTCACTGCCTCATAACTGCTCCTTCACTGGCCCGGGTGGGATCAGTGCCCCTTCATTGGTCCTTCACTGCCCCGGGTGGGAGCAGTGCCCCTGCACTGCCCCTACACTGCCTCATAACTGCTCCTTCACTGCCCTGTGTGGGATCAGTGCCCCTTCCCTGTCCCCAGCAGCCCCAGGCAAGGAGCCCTGTGTGTGTGTGTGTGTGACCTGAGGGCCCTGGCAGGGAGAGGAGCCGCCGGGCCCTCAGCACTGCGGGATTCACCTGCACTCTCCCCCCATCACCAAACATGAAGCAGCCCTGGAAGAAACTCCCCATTTTCCCTGGGCCAAGGTGGGAGCCAGCGGAGTTTAACCTACAGTGCACTGTGGTAACAGCACAAAGTGTGAGGAGCTCCAGGGAGCACAGGACACCCAGTGTGGAATAGAAAAATAAGCCCTTTATGTCAACATGCATCATTATTTTATTTCAATTTTTCTTCATCTCACAAATACTGAAGGGACACCGTAACCAGCAGTAGGCACGGCAGTGGGGTTTGTGGTTCGAGGCTCTAAAGAGCAGATCTCTCGTGCCAGGTGCTGTCACAGGCACAGCCAGAAAGAGCCACTGGGCTCAGGAACTCTTGGCTTCAGGATGAATCTCTCATAAGCATTCAGGGCCCCCATTTCACTCAGTAGAAGTCAATATTAAAACTCTAAGTATATTAAAAGGAATCCAGACAGGATAAAATAGGTGGGCTTCTAAACATTCCTGCCCTTCCTCAGAAGAACATTGGAAAAGATGCATCAAGCAAGAAGAAATTTTCTGTCTTTATACTGATGGGAAACCAAGGCAGGAGAAGACTAAGTCACTTGGCCAGAGATTCTAAGGCAGTCTGTGGTAACACAGGGAAACTATTTCTCCATTGTCTTAGTCCAGTGCCTTAACTGTTCACTGCCCACTTTTGTCTTCACCTGACCCAACAAAACCAGAAGCAGCCTGGGAAGTGTGGCTGAAATACTGCAGCATAGGAGGGACCAAGCACTGTAGCCTTTAGGAGCTTATGAGCCATTCAGGTGAGTTCTGGTCACTGTAGTTTATGATTTCCTTAGTCTACCAAACCAGAGCCACTTCCAGCCCAGCAAAGCAATCAGGATCATGCTAAAGAGTTTAAAGCATTAAAAAACACAAGATTGGTTCTTTAGGAACACAGCAAGTATCTGATCAGTTCAAGTCCTGCTTAGGACTGCAGTCAGGATCAGATGCAGCACTGAATTATCCCCTCTGGGTATCACAAACCACAGGACCTTGGGACATCATCCCTCAAGGGGAGGAGGGTCTTCAGTCTTGTGATGTTAATCACTGCTGTAGGGGTTACATGAAGAAGATACCCAAGGGTCAACCTGCTGGTGCAGTTCTCGGGTGGTGCTCTGGGCTTCAGCGGTCATTCTCCGAAATTTCTGCAGGTAAACAACGATGAAGATAACCAAGACACCCTGGAGGAAAAGGAGGATGAAGAGACAGAGCTGAGAGAGGAGAGCCAGGCTGCAGTACCAGTGCTGGCACGTGGAGATGATCTCGTCCTCTGTGAGGTAGGCAATGACCCGGTCCCGCAGGTGTGCCGGGGAGCTGCACCGCACGTCCCTGTACAGGGTCCGGTTCTGCTGCCACTGGAGCCAGGAGCGCAGGTAGAGGATGTCACAGGTGCATTCCCAAGGGTTGCCCTGCAGGTAAACCACCTGGAGGCTCTTCAGGTTGTCAAAGAGTCCATTGGGAATGGAGGTGAGCCTGTTGTAACCAAGGTGGATCATTTCAGCTGAAGGACGGAAAGCAGTGGGCAGGTTTGCTACAGTGAGGTCTTTGGAGGTGCAGTCAATAATGGTGGTGGTACACTTGCATGGCACAGGGCATGTGGATATCATAAGTGGGAGGAAGCCAAGGAGGGACACGAAGATAATTCCACTGTTCATCTTCACCTGCAAACACTTCCCTGGTGAGACTGGATGAAATGGAGCAGGCAGACACTGCACACTGTAGGACTGACACAACAGCCCCAGGTCTTCTGTTGCTCTGAGAATGAGTTTCTAAAGTTGGGTGAATCTGCTGTCCTTCACAGGAGATGTGAGAGCTCTGAAAAGAACAGAGTTAAAACAGATGTGCGAATTTTCGGTCTCTCTTTACAGGAGAGGGAACATTCCTGGTCTTCCAACCCTGGATTTGAGGGGGTATATGAACACATAGCTACTGGGAGTCTTAGCTGTAGCTATCAAATACATATTCACTAGTTACATTTCTACTAGTCCTCAGAAGTGTACAAGAGCTGCTTTTATTTTCAGCATTAGTGGAGGCAAAGTGCTAGAATAGCCAACAACATTTCTGTCAAAGAATCAAAAACTAGAATATGGAACACCTCATGCCTTACCATAGCTCTGAATTCCACCTGTAAGCAAAGCTTTGTTCATGCAAACTGCAAGAGGAGATTCAGAAATAAATTTACTGTTACCACAAGTGAAAAATAGACTTTCCAGTTTTGGAAAGAAGTGACAAACAGTCCTTGGCTGCAGAGAAGGTGCTGATCACTGAGGATGGAGGTCAGCGGAGTTTTCCATGCCAGACACTGCTCCAGCAGGCGATTAATCTTCTGGAGCTGTGACTCTGCTGGAACACATGGGCCAAAGAGCTGTCTTTATATTACAGTCTCATGCCACTGCTGAACACATGAGCTGCTGTAACTTCTCCAGGAGAGCAACTACACATACCTGCAACAAGGCAGGTGCTGTCAACTAAATAAAAGGGAAAAAAGAAGAACAGAAGGTAACTTTGTTGACTTACCAGAGCAGTTCAATCCTTGCTTTCTTGTTGGCTTTACAACACAAGAGGAAGGTCTTAAGGCAGTTGAGCCAGTGCAAGAGTGTGTGCAGCTGCATAGCCGAGCTCCCGGATAATCCCCTTGCAGCTGGCTGGCAAGATAAGGGTCAGGCTCATCCCAGGGACACCTCCCACAAGAGGCCTTCCTGCAAGTCTGCTGCATGTCATCAGATGCTGATGCTTCATTGAGCAAGTCTTCCAAGAAATGGTGAGCTGACACTGCTCACAAGAACACATTTGCTGGGAGAGATGCTGACAGTACTGATAACTGTGATTCTGGGCCCACGGGCTCAGCCCAACAGAAACATCAGAGTCTCCCTGCACAGTAACACAAAATGCACTTCAACCTGGAAGGTGACATTACTGGTTTGTACCGCACTCCCTGAGCACTGTGGCCTTTGGTTTCCCATCTCATCAGGAAAACTGCACTTGGCAGAGTGGTGAGACCTAGCACTTTTCCAGATGCTGACCCTCAGGTTTCCCTTGGAACAGCAGCACAAATCTAGTCCTACTTAATAGTGAAAGATCTGCTGATAGAAATGAACTTCCAGTCCTTCCATCCATCTTCCCAGAGAAAGACTCTCCAGACACCTGCATCCTCACATGATTCCTACAGGGGTAAAACACAACTCTTAGCATTTCAGTGTCTACATCAAAATAAACTAGCTGGATTCAGAGGAGGGCCAACAGACTGGGAAAGACAGTGCTCTGAGGGGCTGCCCCTGGAGCACTCTTGCCCTTGGGTAGCCAAGTGGGTCTGTAGCTCCTGACGAGTCCAGTGTGCAGTTACTGAGAAAGACTGATCACATCCTTTACTCAGAACCTGAATTACACAAATACTTGAACTGGTGAGTCCAAGGGCCAAAACTACATATAAGTAGAACCTTCTCATGACCATCACACCTTCACAGAGAATTTTCTGCCATTAGCCTGACCAGGCATTCACTGTGCTAAGGCCACCAAAACTGTGTTGTGAAACTGTTACCTCACTGAGCACAACTGTTACCTTGTACTGTGCACATCCTACAGAGCAGAAATCATGAATGTCCTGAATGTGCTCATGTGAAGAGAATTGAGGGTGCAAACAATGGCAGAATTTGGCCCTAACTGAGGGAAATTTTTTTATGAGCTGAAGAAACATTTAAGCTTTAAATTTCTATGAAGCCGAAGCAGATCATTCCAGTTGTTTCACTGTGACGGGCAGTCGAGAGTGGGAAACAGATCTTAGGCTAAGAAACCAACCCAGTTTTTCCTGCAGGGCCTGATTTCCACCTGGGAGCAGCTCGACTGCTGCAGGTTAAGTTTGCTCAGCAAGCTTACCTCATCTCATGCACTTGGTGTCACGTTTATTCCCAGGCAGGTGTTCGGGCCAGGTGTGGCATGGAGCTGATCTGGAGCCAGACCCACTGTGGCTCTGCATGCAGCACAGACCTGGCAGTGCTGCTCTGGCTACTTACAAACTGGATTTCCTGGGACTGGATCCTGCCCAGCTGCCCATTGCTGATTTAGACACCACTCCTAGGGGCAGCTTGAAGATAGAAGAACGTCAAGATCAGCTTGCTAGCTTCTGGCATAAACAGGCCAGAAATCCCATTCAGGAAGTCCTGCCTGAAGCCTGCTCTGCCAGAATTAGATAAAAGGAGAAACAGGGTCAGTTTTGCTCTCTCCTGCCCATAATATATCACCAATGCCGCTCAAGGGGGCTGAAAATTAAACAAAAAGAGGTTGGTTTTTTGAATGTATTTATTTCACTGATCAATTCAGGTAGTAAACATTAATAATAATAACAATAATCATTTAATAAAATGGATATGTTTTAAAAGGTTTCATTTTTCTTTGTTCACAATGACAAAATGTTCAAACAGAAATTTACAAAAAAATATAGTTATAATAACCCAACAGATGGACAGGAAACAAAGAGCCTAGGAATGGAACAGGGGGTGAGGAAGGTGCATGGCAGGAGCAAGCCAGCATTAAAGCACAGCAGAGTTTGTGAGGAGACGCAGGGAATGCACGAAGAGTGGGATCCCCTCCTTGGAGGGGAGGCATGCAGGGGGGCTGCAAGCACTGCACAGGCAGGACCAGCATAGCAGTGGCACAGAAGGAGTTGAATGCCGTGGCTCCATCCCCAGCCAGGCACAGGGGCCAAGATGTACCGACAGCCCCAGCTGCAGCCTGGAGTAGCCCTGCAGAGTGGGACACCACCCCTGCACCCACTCACTCAGCAGGACAAAGCTTGGCAGAGGCATGGGAATGTGCCTGGGATGCAGGGATCGCATATGAGGCTGTAGAGGGTTGCATGAGGGAAGGTGTTAAATTACTGTCCTATCCACACTTCTCACTGCCAGAGCCAAATGGCCAAGCTATACATGTTCAGGAGTCTCCTCTCCACTTCCTGTGTGACTTGATGCCATGATACAAAACACTCCTTTAATAAACACATGCCACCTTCCAGGCCAGAGTCTGAGTCCCTGGTGCCCTCCAGAATCAGTATCTAATCCCTTTCCAAGCAGCCCCCCAAACTCTGGCACTCTGGGCAGGGAACCTCCTACACAGAGATGTGATTTCAGTGGTGCCACTGCCCCTGTGTAGAAGCCATCTCTGGTGCCTCACTCCTGTGTGTTTTTTCCTGAATGCAGTTTGAACCATCTTTGCCAGCTGGTAGCCAAAGGCTTCAGCTCTCTGTAGAGGACAGACTTGCAACTATCAGCTTGATGGAGGAGCCACGTGCACTGAGCTGATGGAGACCTCCTCTCTCAGAGGGACAGGGGTAGATCCACGCTCAGCAACCCTGCCTGCCTGTGACCAACGTACCTGTGCTCTCACAGCACCCCTGTGCACAGCCCAGCATAAGAGCTGTCAGCTGCTCTATGTCCAGGCTAAAGGGAAAAAGTCTCCTTTATCTTCTAGGAATAAATCTGTTTGAAGGAGGAACAACTCCAGCTGGACAGGGCTCATTTGCAACAGAACATCCTCCTCACCAACAAGCCCCATGTAAGAAAAGAGGGAATAGGTACTTCAAGGTGTTTCCTGCAATACTAGCACAGACAAAGCTGAGAACTGAGAACTCAGCTTTGGAAAGCAGCAAACCAGCTCCAGAAAACCTGGAGGAAGCTCCTGCTTCCAGCCACTCCACTGTTCAAGTACGCACACTGCACAAAGAAGGGTTATACCTCCTCCTTAGGCACCCTGGTCCTGCATGCTATTGAAGCCAACCTGAGTCCTTCTGCTCTCCTAGGCTGGCACTGCCAGTAATGAGCCCAAAATAGGGGAGAATGGGAAAAAAAACCCAAAACCAAACACCATTAGACACTGCTCTTACCCAGCTTGTACAGTTCTACCAAAGGGTTTCCACCCTCACTTGGTCCTTCCATGGGGTGCCAGGGTTTCTCCTCTGCCCCTACAGCCCATGCTCTGGCTAAGCAGAGGCTCAGGACAGTGAATAACTGGAACCAGCCAACCTACTCACCACCTGGACAGGCCCTGACAGGACTCGAAAGCCCCATGGAGGAATTAGACAAACACAGCACCTAAAACCAGAATTTAGAGCCTGGCTATTCCTGGCCAACACTGTGCTTCCTACCCATGGAGATCTACTGGGGAGATCCAGAGATGGAGGAGCAGATACAAAAGGGGAAAGGGGACAGAGGAATCAGGCAAGGAGCAGAAGGGCCCAGCCCATGGCAGCACTCCCTGGAGTCAGCGGGAAGAGCCAAGTGCCTCTCCCTCCAACAGCTCCAATTCCTGCACACGTGGCAGTGTTGCTGGTGAGCCCTGCCCTGTCAGGCACATCACACACCAGGGCTCTGCTCTGGCTGGGCTGAAGTTAAAAATACTGCAGGAAGCAAGAACAAGACAGGAGCTGCTGCTCAAAGAGTGCTCTTATCTCTGCCCAGCAGATCCACCAGCCTTCCCAGCACTAAGACAGGAAGAACCTTGGACTAGGGAGGGGGAAAAGGGCTGAGTCCCAGGGGAAGGGCAGGGGAACAAGTGCCAAGTGTGCCAGGCCATGCTGAGCCCCATGCAGTGACACTCCGGCACCTGCCACACTGACTCAACATCTGCCTGGACAGGTGGCCTGCAGATCTTGGGTCCAAGCCCACAAAAACTGCCTCTTCCCCCAGGAGAAGCTCAGAGCCAGCAACGTGCTCGTGGGACTGCAAAGCCTGGGGACAGGGCACAAGGTCTGCATTTGGGGTTGGATTTCAGCCTTAGAGTTTCTATCCCCTCCAAAGCAGTCCTGGCCAAGCACTCTGGCTGCCACAGTGCTTTTCAGAGCAGACGCTAAAGACACACTGCAGCTGGATGACCAGAGTTAAACCATGAGATACCCTCATCCAGCACTGAAGGACCCTGGGGTTCATCTACCAACACCTCCAGCCTGCCAAGGAAGAAACCATGGCAGGGAAGGTGCTCACTCCCATCAATTCCTTGCAGGGAACAGTCAGCAGCTCATCCTCTCTGCCAGAAAGACATAACTGAGAGCAGTAGAAGACATTTACTTCTAACCCACCTTGAGGGACTCAGTCTCTTGCTGCTCAGTGCAAATATCCTGGGGCTTCTTGATAGAAAGTACAAAACCATCCAACTAAACAAAAAACCCATAAAAACCTGGACAGGAAACCAGGCAACCATCAGGACTCCTGTGCAGGTCAGTGCACAGAGAAACCCCCAGCCCCAGCTCTCTGGGCCAGGGCTGTCCCCAGGCTGAGAAGCCTAAGCTGCACAGGTCAAACTCACAGGAGGGTACAGCTGCCTTTACAAAGCTTGTGCTGGCCCCAAACAAGAGAAACAGGGACAGGGGCACAGCACCTCAGTTGGGAGTCAACATTTACGTGCATTGACACAGATTAAGTTTGTACACCAGAGAAACCAGGACTTTAAATACCAGAGCATTCCCACACAAGAGATTAGTACATGGGAAAGAGGGATCTTTTTCTGTTCTTTTTTTTTTTTTAGGATGCCTTAGAGACTTCCCAGGCTAGTTTCTTAAAAAAAAAAACAAACCATAAAGCAGGAAAAAGAAACAAAAAAGGAAACAAAAGAACAATTATTAAAAAAGAAATACACATCAGTAAACTGTTAAGTGAACAGCCTCCTCCACAATCCAGCCGGCCGAAAAGCCAACATTGCTGCAAATAAATTAGAGGGTGTGGGTGCAGCTCTTGCCCACGAGTCTCTATACAACAGGAAACCTTTTCTAAACGTTCACAGCTCTTGTCAGGTCTCAGGTGGTCACTGGGGGATTCCCTCTGCCCTCTGGGTACCTGCCTCTCACTGATCCTGCATCTGCTGCTGCATCTTCTGCAGCATCTCTTGCATCCGCCGTAACTGCATGAGACACAGAAGAGAGAGTCAGAAAGGGACCTGCTGAACCACACTGGGGGCAGCCCCTTGGAGCTGCCAAAGGGGTCCCTCAGGGAGCATTAACTCCTGCCAGAGCACAGAGGCACCTGAATCTGGGGTGGAATGTAGCCACATTTCCCTGACAGGAAGCCACAGCTTTCACAGCCTGTCCTCCACCCCAGGAGCCCATGCTGGTGGGAGGCAGGAGTGGGAAGACTCAGGACAGCCTCTATGGGGCAACCCTAGAGAAACACCTCAGATTCCAGCTCCAGCACCCAGAAGGCTCAAGCAGAAACAGGTCTCACCTCCTCATCCTTCATCTTGATCAGCTTCTCTGTCTCAGTGTCTGGTGTTGGGAGGGGCAGAATGGGAATCGGGCTTTCTATCCTGTTGTCCTGAGTCAGTTTGCTGGAGAGATGGAGAGAGCGGGGAAATGCAGTCAGTTGTGGTTCAGGCTGGCTGACTTTGGTGTTACTACACAATGACTGTCACTCCCCATGGCAGACCAGACAGCAGTGCAGCAGCATTCATCCAGCCAGGTGGAAAGGCTGGGGGACAATCCAGCCCTGAGGTGTGGGATGCACTTGGATACAGAATGCAACCAAAGTCAATGACAAGTTTCAAAATACAAGTGTGTGGGTAGCTAACAGAAAATCCAAACCAGGCTTACACTGAGAGCAAACACAGAAGGGGCTGATATTTCCAACCACCTTTTGTAACTGCATTGGCAAGCTTAGCAGAGATATTTACAGACAATTTATCTGTCCTCTTTTGGATCTTCTGTGCATATGCCTACACATACACTCTGCATCAACACAAACTATCAGCATCCCTGGTGCACCACATGCTCACCACAGTCCTTTTTTCTTTGCAGAAAGATAAAACCAGAGGAACAGTTTAATCTCTACAGGTCTGGTAACAAAGCCTGCCCTCCTATTAGGGAGGTGGGAGGCAAGAAACAGGCACAGCACAGCAGCATTGCTGTGGGGGCTGGGGGTGCATACGAGTGCAGGTGGGGACAGACAAAGGAGGTGACTTTCTTGCAGAAGTCAGAGAAGGTCTCAGTAGGTGAGGAGGGGATGACAGTAGCCAAAGATGTTTAGGCTGAAATTCAAACTTCAAGGTGTCACTTGCAGGCGTTCACCACGTGGAGTCACTGTTGGCTCATTACTGAGACAATTCCAGCTCTGGAGCTTGGGGATCGGCTCCAAAAACGACTCTAGAAAGGGCCCTGCTCTGGTTTTATGAGATTTGTTCACTGGCATGGAACTAACCATGGTATGAGAAACAGTACCAAACTGAAGCTTTTCCTAAGCTTGGCAATTGCTTTTTCATCACGCTCTTCTTTTAATAGATCCACTGCCTACCTAAACAGCAGCTGTGACACTGCTCACGCAGCCCTAGCATTTAACATAGTTATTTTGGGACTCCATATACCCCACTGTTGAAACAAACAGGCCTGTCTGCTATGCAAAAGGACTGAGATCCACTGTGTCAGGAGGATGTGCCAACCTGCACGTCGGCACACACCGGGACTGCTCCCTGCTGAGGCACAGCCACTTCTGCTCTGCAACGTGGCAGCAGAGACACCAGCCAGGTCTGGCAGGAAATGAAGGGGATGGCTCACAGCAGAGGAGCCAAGACCTACTTAAAGCTACATTTTTTCACTAGTTATCAGGCATGGAAAAAATGGAGGTCTCAAATGAGAAGCCTGTGCCTGCTCTCTCTTCTGTTTTCTGATCATTGTGACTAAAACAATGGAGAGTCAAATGCAATGAGAAGACAATGCAGAGAAATCTTTGGAGATGTGTCATCTTACTAATTGCTTGGGCTCTGTTGTCTGAGGAACAGCAGCATCCCAAGGGTCATGCTGTCACTTGGACAGAACTGCAGACCACAGAACGCCTTCCTCTTTGGCAATGCACACCAGAATTGGTTTATCCCATTTTATTAGGCTGGATATATTTCACCCAGTGCTTCAAAGAGCTCTTCAAAAGAATCTTCAGGCTTATTTCCCAATATCTGCATGGGGAATCCTCAGACAGGAACATGAGTTTTCAGAAGCATTCCTACCATGGGTTCAAGGCTGTGGGAAACATGCTTGGATTTGCTATTTCAGTTCCCAGTGCCATTGCCCAGCTGCAGCACAGCACACCCCCAGCAGACCCACAGCCTCCTGAGGAGAAGCTATTGTGAGACACCCCTCTCACCACTGGTGGGGACCCACCTGGTCATCTGCTGGATGCACTGAGCTCGGTAGTTCTCATAGTGGACATCACAGGTGACATCCTTCAGGTCGTGCATGTGTGTCCGGATCAGCATGTTCCGCAGCTTCACGAAGTCGCAGTGTGCCTGGTTTTCCACTGGGGAAGCAAAACCAGGAGGAGTCCTTGGATGTCCCACCTCACCAGCTCTCTCCAGGAAGCCCCTTCTGCCTCCTGGCACCCAGGCTGGACTAAATCCCTACCCCAGGGTGCCTTCCCAACCCTCCCCCACCACTGCCCTGGCACAGCCTTGATGATGCTCTGCATTTCTCAGTGCCGAGGCCAGGCTGCTGAAGTCACTGTGTACCCAGACTACTTCTGGGAAAGAGGACTAATTATGTACAGAGCTGTGAGAGAGGATCCCAGGTACATGAGGTGTCACTGTTATAACCAGACTCATCGCAGCTGGTGTTGGAGGCAAATTGCTTTTCTCATCAGAATTTAGGACTTCTCAAAAGGCCCCTGTAGACAAAATGAGCCCCCGAGGGTAAGGCAATGGAGAGCTGAAAGAGCTGCTGTTACCATGGGGAGCCGGGCTCCAGACAGCACTGTGGGAAGCACTGTGTCTGCCATGGTGATCCTCATTTACATCCCTGCAGGGCTGGGGGAAGCCAGCAGTGTCAGGCACGGGGGTTCACAAAGCTGATCCTACTGCCAAATGCCAGCATCCCAACAGGCTCAGTCCCCTTTGGAGCCAACAAGGGAGCAGAGCCAGCAGCTGGGCAGCCAACACCACCAGCCACGAGTGCACACACAAGCCTTTGGGATCTAAAGCTGCAAAGCCTAAAAGCAACAAATCGGCATGGGGGAGTCAGCAACAGCAGCAAAAGCCATTCCAGCTGTTTTTCTGCCAATGGGCTTTATGAGATTTCTCCCTTTAGAAAAGAAGAAAGTTGGAGACAAACACACTGCATGAGAACAGCCTGCAGCACTTACAGGAGAGGTAGCAGAGGAGGGAGTGCAGGAGGGTTTATGATTGTTTGGCTGAAGGCAATGGCTCCTCCACAGAAACTAAATGGGCAATGCCCAACCACTCCCCTTAATAAGAAGCCATATCCTAGTGCATCTTACAGCCCAGACATTCTTCCACTCACACTGGAGCCTCTCTTCTTCAGTCTGTCATGGGAGGCTTATTGCTACGCTCCCAGTAACAGACCTCCTGAGCCAGTCCCAGTTGCTCTGTCTCTACTCCACCTTGTCCCCTGCCATGTGCCAAAGGTGGCACAGGCAGTCCCGGCTTCTCCCCTGCCATCCCTGTAAGTGCCTGCCTGTCCTTGCCCCTCCTCACAGTGCTAGCTCCCAGGCTCCATGCTTACCTTCCACAATGCCCCAGGGGTAGAGCCGTCCACGGACTCGCTGTCCTTTCGCCTCCACCACGGTGTTACTGCCGATGACGGCAAAGGGAGCACTCTCCTGGAACGAGAGGCACCGCTGAGCCCAGCTCAGCACCACACTGCCCACCAATCTCTCTGCCAAGGGCCAAGACCAGGCACAGCCGAGCAGGAGGGGGACAGTGCTGGTAGGAAAGGCACAGGGATATCCACACGTGCCACCGGTTGCAGAGAAAAGCCTGAGGCTCTGGGATCTGCAGGCAACCTGATTCCCAGCCTGCCCTCAGCTGTCTTGAGGGCAGCCATGTCTCTGCAGGTGCCTGCATCCCTTCTCAGAGGGGACGCTCTACAAGGAAGCCAGAGCAAAGAGGCTGGGACACCACGCAAGTGGGACAAGTAGGCTGAGAGCTTGTCCAGGCAGGGATGTACAGGCTGTGCTTTCCTCTGCTCAGAAGGGAATCAAAGCCCACTGCCCCCCTCAGACAGGAGAAACGAGGTCATACTTCATGCACACACAGGACTGGCTCAGCTTGGGAGGGGTTCAGGACTGGGCTGCTAGGGCCTCCTGACATGCCTGTATGATCATGTTGTGGCCCTCCATACAACTTATGTGTCACAGTGGTGTCTAATCACTCACAAATCTCTCCTCCTTGATGGCATCACTGAGAAATGGGTGATTAGAAATGTTGTACAAACCAGCCTTCCTCTTAAACGTACAGGCTGGGGTAGATGGAAGAAAGACTGATTGACAGTGCAGTGGAGGGAGAGAAGGGCCATGTCTCCATGTCACACTGGACTTCATGGCACTAGCAAGGACATCAGCATCTTCTCCAGGCCATCTACCACATGAGCCAAGGCTGTTCCCTGGGTACCAGTAGCACAGGCCTTTGGCACACACAGGGCAGCTCTGGCTCCTTCTGGAGCAACCCACACAAGCATGGAGCCTGACTTCCCAGTCCTCGGCTGAGCAGGTTCCTTACCTTCAGCTCTCTGTCTTGCTGCTTGAACTCTTCATCTTCATCAGAGTCACACTCAGGGAACTGGTACACTTTAATACCAAATTTGTCAATCTCTTCACGGATCTGTGTCCAGGCAAGACAAAAACAAAAGGATTTAAAGCTGAACAATACAGAAATACTGGGTTTATTCTGTTTGTGCTACCATGGGTTTCCTGTAGCCTACTGATGGCAGAAGGATTTCATGTTTCTTCTGGAGTTGGCCTCTGCCAACACCACTTCCCTTCTCACAGCAGAACACTGCTGCAGGTACATTTGCAGGTAGTGTACATATAAATATATCTACACACACAAACAAGCTACTCAGACATATAAATGCATATATATCCATCTCCCCTCCCTCCTCAGCCTACCCCTGCTTCCACATCAGATATACCCCTGTAGGGAAAGAGCATCTCACCCTCTCTTTTAGCTTCCGGATCTCAGAGGGGATCAGGCAGTCGGCTTTGGCAATCAAGGGCACAATGTTGACTTTCTCATGCAGAGCCTTCATGAACTCAACATCCACAGGCCTCAGCCTGCAGCAGGGATGACGAGGGACACTGTTAGCAAGGACACACTGGGCAGCTCCCCCTCCAGCCTCTCTCATTCACCCAGCAGAAAGGGAAAGGGACAGCACTGACACAAGGGCCTGCAGCAGCACTGGGACAGCCCTCGGCTAGGACTGTACCTTCAGGAAAGTTGTCTCCAATTTTAGCTGCTGAATGTCTCACAGTGACACTGGCTGGGTATTTGCTCCCTTGAAGGCTAAATACTGCCCGGGACACAGCCTGAGGTTTCCATCCAGCTGCTCCGAACTAGGCTGACATGTGAGCCAGCAAGGGGCAGGCACTGAAGGCAGCTTAAAACTCCCCTTCCTATGCATCATTCAGGTTTAGCTAGATAGGAATGTGCAGGTCTCAGTGGCATTGTTTCTCCTGATTTCCAACACAGGCTGTAAGACCTGAGGGAGATCTGCTCTGCCTGATCACAGGCAGTCTTGTCATACCAGCAAGGGAGAGGCAGCGGTGTGATGCTCAGCTGAGGGAGAGCATCCAGACAGCTCTTCTCCTGTGCCACCAGCCCTGCCAGTGTACAAGTTGCTATACCCTGCAGTACCCAAGTCATCCCTCTGGTTGGAGTCAACCCCCAGGCCTGGAGTGTGGGCTCTCACCCGTGCCCGAAGGGAGAGATGAAGTAGAGGCAGCAATGCACTCGGTTGTCCTGGATGTTCTTCCGGTTCAGGCCACTCTCATCACGGAAATACTGTTCAAACTGCTGGTCGATGTAGTCAGTGATGGGCTTCCAGCTGGGAAGGGCAATTCAATCAAAACAAAATCATGAGTTCAACAGGACAGTGTCTCCTAGTGGCTGTGAGTCCAAGGACTAGAGGGAAGGCAGCAATGCCCTGCTCACCACTCAGTGTTGTTAACAGCATCTCCAAAGCCTGGTGTGTCCACTATGGTCAGCTTCAGTTTGACACCTTTCTCCTCAATGTCCACCGTGTGCTTGACGATTTCCACTGTTTGATTGATTCTCTCTTTGAACAGGAGCACGTGAGTTAAAACCAGGGAGTAACACTGGGGATCCCCACTCACACCCATAACAAATCACCTCCCCCCTTATCACTGAGCACAGGGAGTAACATGGGTCTCACAACACCCTGATCATCCTGGAAGGGACTTCAAGGGAGTGGTACTGTGAGAGGCCAGCAGCAGGCAGACAGACCCCAAGAAGATACACAGATCTCTGAAGTGCCTGTAGCCCAGCTGTTCTGAACACCTGGTCCAGTCACTGGGGAAGGGGAACCTCTACCACACTCCAGCATCCAAGACCAAAAGACAATTCTCAACATCTCAATCCAAAGGGTTAGTGCTGCTCTGCAGCCTCATCTTCCCTCCACAGGACAGAAGAGGCCTACAGCCAGCCCTTTTTGCTGCAATACTGATGCCTTTGCAGACACAAAGGACAGCAGGGCCACAAACAAGAGGGCTGGGATCCAACAAGTCGCTGCCAAAGCAAGGAACTAGTAGTAGTCCTTAAGAGTCCTATTCAGCCCTCTTTGTCCCCAACTTACCCTCTGCATTGAGGAGCTTTCTGTCTTTGTAGAGGTCCGTCAGGAACAGGCTATTCACCAGCGTGGATTTGCCCAGACCCGACTCTCCTAATTGACAGAGCGCAAAGGGGAGGAGGAAAAAGCAAGCAACATGACCCTCTAATTGACTTACAAATGAAACTCTGAATAAGGCTTTGAATCCCGAGCCAGAGGAAGTGAGAGAGACGAGCTGTCAGGAGCTGTTTATTGGCATTGCATTTTTTCCAGCAGTGGGAGGACTTTTGCGGCAAGATGTCTGAATCCTTGCACAAATTTGATCTCCCAGCTCCCCCATCCTCCCTCCCCTCCTCTTAGTCCCTGCCTGGCCCTGCCTTCACCAGGCAGAGTCACTGCTGTAAGAGAAGCTTCCTGGCTTGGGTTACGAGGGGTCAGGAGGGGCCTGTTTCTCCTGGAGGAACTGCCATAGGCTGGGGGGCCTGAGACAAGGACCAGAACAGAGCGAGGGCAGGATCCAGGAGCACCTACGGGAACGCGAAGTGAGGAGAGCTGGTTCTCTCCACGTACCCACCACGTGGCCCAGCCACTCCTATCTACGGGCAGTCTCACCTGCAACCATCAGAGTGAAGTCGAAGCCCTTCTTCACGGATTTCCGGTGGACCTGGTTCGGCAGAGTGGCAAAGCCCACGTACTGCTTCTCATGGTCCTGCGGGGCAGAGGCGCATGGGAGCAGGTCAGGATGTGCCACCCCTTCTGCCTGAGCCTCACACAGTGACAGGGGACTGGAGTCAAACAGCCCCCTGAGCAGAGCCAGGGGCTGGAGGAGAGGCCAGTCCCTGCCCTGGCAGCAGCGCAGGGCACAACACACACCTGGCTCTGGGCTTAGGGACTTGGCCCTTCCCACAGGTGGGCACAGAGGGACACCTCCTCCCAGCCACGGGTCTGCTTCCCAGCACAGAGAGCACAAGGGAAAAGGCTCATCCCACCATTCCCAGCAGAGACCACATCCGGGGCTGCTGCTGACACACAGCCTTTCTAACTCTTGGCTTCTCCTGCACAGTTACAGGCTCCCTTGACAGCAGGGTCACCAAATGGTACCTCTCCCCAGGTCATTTCCATATCACTCCCTCCAGAGGCACATGTGGTACACGATGGAGAGCTCTGTAATTAGCACTCTGGAGCTTGTGCTGTCCTGAGCCGTGTCTAAAGAAAGGTGCAGTGGCTCAGCTTCTGCTTGACCTGAGAGGGGATTATTTCTTGCTGTGTCACAGTCACTCCTGGCTGAGTAAGAGGAAATCCTAAATAATCTCTTATGTTATTTATGAAGAGACTGAAGTTCAAGGAGCATGGGAAGTGGAAAGATGTGGAAGTATTCGTAACACAGCTGGCATGCTTTTGGTGAGGGTATTCCATTTAGTATTACAGGAGTGTTACCTCCTGCCCAACCACCTCCAGATGCAGGCCTGTCACTGTGTACTCTCTCACAGCACAAAGCCACCCCACAAGCCTGGCACAGCCTCTGTACAAGCACACTAAGCCATTCACAAATGTCTGAGCTAGAGACATGATGGACTCCACTTTTCAACGTCACTGAAAATAATCGTACCCCTGGGATTCACACTACAGAGAGATCCACGGAGCCAGGAGTCCCTCAAAACTGGTCCCAGCTCCCACTCAGCCATGGATGCCTTCAAGAACTGTCCTCGCCCAGTTCTCTAGGCACAGTAGGGAAGACCTCTTTTCCTAAGTTTAACCATCTCTATTCCTGGGCCACACACTCAAAAAACCACAAAGTACAATCCAGTGTGCCGGGCTCAGGGCAATGCTGACTTTCCCCTATTTCCCCACCACAAGTGGGCAATGCCCCTCCTGAGCAGCACTCAACAGCCTTTGGCTGCATGTCCACCTGGAAGAACATCTTCAGCCAGACTGTGAAGTTTCAGTGGAGACACTGAGCAAGGAGGACAGTCTCCTCCTCCCAATTTATGGCTGCTCTGGAGCTGCCCACTCAGATGGAAGAGACATGGCTGATGGCCATCATGGCCCAAGGACTCCTTCCTTTAGCATGGTCACTACTTGCCAGAAATTGAGGTTTGTTTTGGGTCTAAGACTTGGCCATTCTACCCTGACAGAGGGTCTCCCTCCCTCCCTCGCTAACAGAGCTGAAAGCAGTGCTGTTTCACCACCCCACAGTCCAGAAAGGCAGGAAGGGACAGAGAAAATTAAATTAGAGAACCAGGGAGAATTACAGAGTGCCCAAAGCGCTCCACTGGCAGCCATAATGACTGAGCTAAAAGGTAGTGACATCCCAAAGCAGCAGTGCAGTGAGCAGCACTGAGACTCCGGGGTGGTAAGAGATGGCAGTTCTGAGGAGCTGCATTCCGCAAAGCAATTCCTGCCTGGGGGACACTGAACTGCCACCCAAAATTCTCAGTAAAGGGCAAACACAAGGTGTGACAAGCAGAGTGAGAAACGTGATAATAGCAGGGTCACAAAAACAAAAAAGAAAAGACTGCTTCCAGTCTGTGTCCCTCAGCGCCAGGGCTGTGTTCCCACTGCTTCGCTTCCTGGGAAAACACATCCACGAACACAACCAAAGTGGACATGTGACAGCCCACACCTCACAGTGTAAGATTCAGTGTTTCCCAGCAAGCACCACAAATACACAAATTATTTCCCTTTATTGCTTCTCCTGCCCTGATCTCTATGAGACTTTGGAAAGACAATGATCACCTGCTCTCTCCAGTGACTTGACATGTGAAATAGCACTAGTAATGTGCTAATGAAACCATGGCTGAGTCGCGGGGTATGTTTCTCTTGTTGTCTTTGGTTTTTAACCTAGATGACTATGGGCTGACAACGGAGACACTGGGGAGCTGAGCTCTGGTGCAACTCCTCTTCCTTCTGCCGGGTGTAACTGGCTGAACCTGATCTCTCATTTCTGTTCAGCCCAACCAAGAGCGTGGATTTACCTACCTCTGGTTGCCTCCCCACAGCTCCGTGGAGTCACCACATTTGACATGAGCAAATCCCAGCTGGTGAAGGACACTGCCCTTTGCCCATGACTCATTCAGTCATTCCACTCACTGAAAGGAAGGTCAGTGCTGAGCACAGTACCACGAGAAGAGCTCCCCTCCCAGTGGGAGGCAGCCAGAGCTGCGAGGAGAACAGCCCTGTCCTCAGCTAGGGGCACACTGCACAGTCCTGTCAGGGGCCAAGGGCCAGCGCGTCTGCCAAGGGCAAAGGCAAGAGATCCAAGGAGAATTGTGAGGGGGGATCCCCTGCTTACAACAGCCCTCTCTCAGGGACAGCAGCATGGTCCCTGCACCACAGCCAACCTTGACCCACAGTTCCTTATCAGGGTTTTGAGGTACCCAATGTGTGTTCCTATCGCAGACATACTCAGGCGCAGTGACAGCCACGTGCCACGGTCTCTGCCAGTGTGCCAACACCAACAAGGCACTTAAGGAGCCCCAGGAGCCTCCTGAGCCTACTCTGTGCCCTGCTCAAAGCTCTACACCACTCACGACCTCTGCTAGACCCAACACTGACACTACTGCAGAGCAACCACGCACAGGATGGGGAGCACTGAAGAGGGTGTAGAGGCCTGGGAGGGCAACTGAAGGAGGCAGGAGGCCCTCTATGTTGTGAAAAGCTAAACCCCATTAATTAGATGAGAGGCTTGGACTAAGGGAGTTCCTGGAGGCATTGCAGCCCCCTCAGCGTGCTCTCAACCCTCACAAGCCTGCTCCCATCACGCTGACACAAGCCAGGACAGCTGGGCCCTGCACGCTTCTTCCCTTGCCAGCTCCAGCTGTTGGGAAAGGGACCCGGCCAGCCGAGCCAGCAGCACTCTGGCACAAGGAGCCCCTCTCCCCACCGCCTGCTCCACGGTGCTGCCTTTGTTCCTGCTCCCATCCCATTCCCACGTGTTTGGGAACATGCCCCGTGCACTTCAGCAAAGGCCACCAAGAGCTGTGGCCAATCTTTGGGACTCTGTCACAACCAAAGCACTCCAGGCCAAGCAAAACACGCCCGTACCCTCCCCCAGCACACACTCGCTGGTTCATCGGACACGACAGGAAGATGTCACATCCTCACATCCTCCAATGTCTGGCCGGAGGTGGACAGGACTCCCTGGCAGGGAGCTCAAGCCAAGCAACAAAGCCTCGGTGGGTTCAAGGCTGCTCCTGCTTTGGGGGTGGAAACATTTGGGATTGCCTAGAGGAGAAGCTGTGCCGGTACCGAGGGGTCCGCAGGGCTGTGTGCACCTCCACAGCAGGGCACGCTGCACAGCCTCCATCGCTCCTCTCCCTCCCCATTCCCTCCTCACCTCGCTGCTGGACAGGCTGTTTAAACCAACCCAGGGCTCATGTGACTTCTCCATTCAGCCAGGGGATAAATGAGGCCTTGCTGGGTATATTCTAAAGGGCTAAAATTAAACACCACGGGAGCACAACAAATCTGAAGACCAGCCCCTCTTAAGGTCTGGAGCAAACGCCATAAATGACGGAGCTGTGCCGGGATCCTGGTGGCTCTGCCTCCGCTTCTGCCAGGGGCAGGGGCCCTGTCGGTGTCACAGCCTCCAGCACAAGCCACCCAGCTCCCTCCGGGCGGCCCTTCCCTCCTCCGGCCGCATCCGCACGGACCAGCCCGGCCCCTCCGCCTCCCCTCATCCAGGGAGCTGCATCATTTCGTAACACAAGCAGCCCCCGGGGCATCTGCCGCGGACATCTGCTGCCTGGGGCCGAGCACGGGAGCCTCGGCACCGCCACTCGCCCACCAGCATTTGCTGCAGACAAGAACAGCGGCCAGCAAAGCACAGCATTAACGCGCTGTTAATTAACACAAACAGACTGGGTGCGGGCATACACACAGAGCGCTGGCTCCTGCCCTGAGCCTCCCCATATACACAAACGCCATTCAGAGATGGAATCACCGCATCAAATACCCACCCCAAAACGTCGCCCATGTCCCAGCTGTCCCTCTCGGCCCTGCTCCCCTCCCCTCTGTCCCCGCCATCCCTCCCTTACCAGCGGCTTTCCTCCCCTCTGCTCCTCAGAGGGCTCCTCTTGTGCCGCACACGCCTGCTCGGGCACCATCCTCCCCCCTCGTGTCCCCGCTGCTCCCCGGATCGCGGTGCTATAAATACATCGCTGTACCTTCAGCTTGCCCGGGTGGCTTCGCTGTGCCTGCGCCCGGGGAGACAGCAGCCGCTCCACGAGCCGCTCCTGGAGAATGAGCGAGTCCATGACGGCGGCCGGCGGGACGGACGGGCAGCCACCGCGGGCCAGCCAAGAATCCCCAACCCATGTGTTCCCTCCCAGCCCTGGCTAAATCCATGCGGCAGCCCCCCCGCCCACGCGTGCACACACACGCGGGGCTGGCTCGGCTCGCCCCGCTGCCGAGGCGAGGCGAGGCGCAGAAGCGCGGAGAGGCGAGGAGAGGCGAGCCGGCTCCCAGGCAGCTGCCCGGGATTTCCTGCCTCCGCCCGTGCCGCGGGAGGAGCCTGCGAGCCAGGACGGGACAAAGGCCACCGCTGTCGCCCCGCCGCTGCCCCGCCGAGGGGCTGTGCACGCACAGGACGCTGCCCCTGCCACGAGCCTGGCTCCTCTCGACAGATGGGCTTATTCAGCTGGAGGGTTTCTTAGATATCCTGCCTGGCGCAGCAGAGACAAAGGTTGGCTGGAGGAAACCTGCTGTGCTGATTCTGGCTGTGTGGGTGAAGGTCTCAAGGATCCAGAATGCTCCCAAAAAGCAGGGCCCAAACGTAGCCCCCAGATCATAATGCCTGTTGATGTGGATCTGCTTCCCACAGTGCAGTTCATCTGTTGTCTAGTCCAGACTCTGTGGCAGCCTCAGCTTTGAATCCAATTGGAATAGCAAATTGGAGGTACTCTGGCCCTTAAGCACTTAAGCTTTGAAGCCATTTCAGAACAAGGAAGTATCTGTGTATTTGTTAAGCAGACAATCCCAGCCCAGCACCAGCCCAGAGCACCAGAAAAGTCACTTAAACCTCAAGTCTGGGTTCTGAACCTACCTGTAAGATCTGATTTGCACTCTTCTGTGCAGCCATAGAAACCAACTGGAGGGTTAATACCACAGCATGTATAATGAAGTGACAGGAGATGACAGCACTGGCGGTGCTGGAAGAACCTGACCCTTGCCACACGGCTTCCTGAGCAGCTTTCTGCTTACCAACGGGAAGGACACATTCAGCCATACTCCTGCCTTGCTCCCAGCTCCCACTGCAGGTCTCTGGCAGTGGTTCCACAGAGCTCCTGACCAGCAGGGCCTGTGCTGATCACCCTCAGGCCACAACCCAGGAGCTCCACCACACAGCCCATCTGGCCAACACCAGGTTCTGATACAACATACTGAGTCACTGCAAGGTTCAGTGGCCTGAAGTCTGGAGGAGGCTGAGTGTGGAAAGGTCTTAGAAATATTCTACATGCTGAAAATAGGAAAGAAGATGAGAAAAAAGACAGTGTTTTACCTATGCTACCATCCTGCAAGCTGAGGGAAGGCAACCTCACAGGCACAAGGTCCTAAAGGCTGAGAAAAATAAATGGAGAACTAGGAAACACTTCCAGCGCAGGAAAACTCCCACCATGCAGCAGCTGTCATCACATGCATAAAGCCCTTCTCCAAACCATCCTGCTCTACCAGCAGTATCCTTAAATTACTCTGAATTGTTTCTGGGTGTAACAGTTAAGCAGAAGGCCTGGACTGAGATCCAGGTGTGGCAGGAATTGCCATTGTTCAGAACACGTCCCCGTTCGGCGGCTCTGGCCCTGCTCTGCAGCATTGCTCTGTTCTTCAGGGAGCCAACAACCCTGCACTGCTCTCCCAGGCCAGTCGCAGACCAAGCCATGCTCACAACACCTTTTTTTACCTCCTAGATTCTCCGTACCTTATCCTTGCTTCCCTGATGGGAGGACTTGCACATGAGTAGGGATCAGTGACAGCACCACGCTGCCTGTGCTGGGCAGCAAGAGTGAGGGTTTGTGGCACACCAAAGATGCATCTTACTCGAGATAACAGGAGTTTTCACACCAGTCCTTCTACACCATAAACCACAATAGCTGCAAGCAAATTCTCTCCAACCCCCTTGAATTTCATGGCTTAGAAAACCCTTGTCTGAGGGCCACAGGCCACATGGCCACCAACCACAAGTATCTTATAAGCACACATGGAGACGCACTGTGTCCCCACGAGCCCACTGCACCAAATCAGAGCATTCCTCTGAGCTGGGATCACAGATGAAGTCAACAATGATTTGGTTGCGACTAAACCACAGTGTTGTTCATGGCCCCAGGAGCCATGCTGACAGTGCAGAGAGGAACAAGGAACTACTGTCTCCTGAGTGCCTTGAGCTCTCACACATCATATATGCTCTCCAGAATGGAAGTCAGGAAGGGATTCCAGTCAGGCAGCCATGCTTGGAAACTCAGAGAGGAGATTAGGAAAAGAAACCCAGAAGAGTAGGTCTTGGCTACAGAGAGCATCTTAAGGATAAGTGGCCAATGCTACAGCTTCCAAAATGCTGAAGGACAGTCAACTGGTCCCAGACTCTTCTGTCCCTCCTAAGATGCTCATCTTGCCTCCTCAGTGTCACCAAACCATAAACAACAGACTATGTCCCTCAGATGTGCTGCATGACACACCCAGAGCTGTTGGCTCAGGCTGGTCTGTGTGCAAACTTCCCAAAGACAGACAAGCCAATCTTGTTTTGCCCCTGTCCTGATCACACTCCTCTTTTCCACACAGTACTTGGAAACTCCCAGTGTAAACCCTGGCCTGCTCCTTCAACAAGAAATCTGAGGTACAACATTCCTAAGAGAGGAAAAACAGCACCCAGGACATTTTACATGCAGTGTGCAGCAGAGCTCAGCAGGGAAAACCTTTGCGCCCTTTGAATATCCGGAGCAAAACCAAAAAGGTTTCCTTCTTCTCCAGGCAGGTGTTAGCAGCAGCACTTAGTGGTGAAACAGGCTGCAGAATCCAGGTTTCTGACTGTCAGAGCAGAGCTCATCCTGGCCCAAACCTGCCATAGAATCAGCAAGGGCAACACAGGCTTGGGGTGCACCAATCCATCCCACCTCCTGGACCAGCTCTTGTTTGTCAAACTGCCAGCAGAGAGACATCTCCCACCCACAGGGGAGCTGGTTTCTGCAGATATGCTATGGCCTAGGGACTGCAGTGCTCAGGCTCCATCCTTGGTGAACAACCAGGAGCATGTCATGGAAAGAAAAACCTTCAGCCTAATCTGGACAGATGCTCTTGAGCATCACAGAGCCAGGCAACAGGGTCCCACCAGGGATGCACCCAGCCAGGCTGGCCTGAGCAGGAGAGCAGTGAAACTGCATAGCCATGGCTTGGCAGGGTCAGCACAGCCATATAACAACAGCATTTATATTTCTTCCTCTGAAGCAGACAAAGCTATTTTCAGAATTCCCCACAGAAGGGAACTTTTCTTCCTGGCTGTTTCCTAGGATGACAGGAAGGGCAGTTCCAGAGGAGGTGTTTGCTCAACTGGAATGGGAGCAACAGCAGGCAGTAAAACCACTCCCAGCTTGGACCAGGGCAATGGAGGCTGAGGAACTGCAGGTATTTTCCCTGAAGGTGCTGAGCTGGGAAACTCCAGGGCTCAGCTCCCACCTTCTTCTCCTGCTGCCTCCTCTCCCACTACATGGAAAGTCAGTGCTGACTTCAGACAGATGACTCTCACGGGTATCACAAGGTCTGAACTCTCCTGCTCTATCACCAGCAGAGCTGCACACTTACCCTGAGGCTCCTGCTAACCTGATCCAAGGTAAAATGCCTTGCTGATCTACACTCTGATGACTAATTTAACCTTGAACTTGCAAGCAAGGCTCCATGTGAATGGCTACTGGGAGCATCAGGGCCCTGACATTTCAGCCAGGCTTCATTCTTTCATGCTCAGGGAAAAGAAGATATCAGACCAGAGATGAAGAAAGCCCAAAGCATAGGATTAATCCCCTGTACATTCAGTGCCACAAGCACAATCCGCATAGCAACCAGACCTTGTCTTTTCTTTTACCTACCCCACAGGTCAAGCTTTAATTTCCGCGCAAGGATCACTGCTGCTTTGTCACCTAATCCCTCCAGAAATCTATCAAATTCCATTTCAAAGGTATTTGTGCTCTCTGCATCCACTTGAAGTGCCTCGTGAGTCCCAAGCAGCACTCAGAAAGGACCAACGATCACAAATTTCCTCCTGTTTGTTTACACTCGTGACTCGCTCTGGAGCGAGTTCACAGCGCTTCTCACACACTCAGCTCCTCGTTTAGGATGATCTGCACGATGCAGCACATCGGGCAGCCGTGCAGGTGGCTGGATCTGTCCCACCCGCCGCTCGGTGCTGCCCTGCTCCCTCTAAGGCAGGAGCCGGTGCGGTACCGGCGCGTTCCACGCGAGGGAGAAGCTGGTCTGTGGCAGGGCCGTGTCTGAGCCGGGAGAGCCCAGGCGGCTTCCCTGGCCAGGGCTGCACAGAAATCAACGTGCAGGTCAAACCTGCCGCCCTCGTTGTGAACAACCTCGCACAGGGTCACAGGCACTGACACCTCCAATCCCTAACGCATTCAAAGCCTTAGCACAGGGCAGAGGTTTGCAGAAACCAAGAGGTGCAGGAAGGTCTGCTGCAGCCTCAGCACTGCTGCTGCTCGTCCCTCCCCCTGCTTCATCCTCCAGCTCCGCAGCACAAATCAGGCTTAAATAGAATCCCAGGCTCTCATCTCAAAGCTACAGCTGGGAAAATCAGAGGCAGCGCAGAACTCTGTCAGCCCTGGGAAGCCAGGAAAAGAAATACTTGGGAGACAAACAGGTACACATTGCTCCATGGGACAGAAGCTGGCTGGGCTGGGAGCTGTTTGGTAGGAGAGGATGGAAAATAATGGTGAAGTATCCTCTGAAATGGAAGGGCACTGCTTCTTCCAGCACTCAGGTTCTCCACCCAGATGACAAGAGCATCAGCAGTTTTGGAAGCTCTTGATGCATGAGCAGGAGAAGGCTGGGGACAGGATCCCACAGAAGGTCCAGTTTAAGTTATAGGTAGTGGTCCCAATCCTGCGATCCTTACTCACCGAGTAGTCCCTTTGAAATAGAGACGACTGCTCACGTGAGTAAGGGATGCAGGATCAGGCCTGTCTACCAAAGAGGCTGAATCCTGAACTGGAGAGAACATCACAACCTCTGAGCACCAGGAGATACTCGTGCCTGGTCCACTGGGAGTTAATTCAAAGGCATCGCCGGGGAACACAGTCCAGGCTGGGGCACCACAGCTGCAAACAGCGCACTGAGCACCGACCATGGAGGGCAAGGCAGTGGACAAGTAAGATGGGAAAATGGATCCTTCTGGTTCATCCCCAGTTCACTTATCTCACAGATACCCCCAGGTCTGCAAGGTCTTTCTTAACCCAGTTGTCCTCCCAACAGGCTCCTGAAAATAGTATTGGGAGAATGAAACTGTCCTGGGACAGCTCTCAGCCTTTATCTGGATCTCCCAGCTACAATTAACATAACTTTAGGAGTAGCTGATGCCCACAAGAGAGGAGAATAAGTCCACTCTTAGATCACCAAATACTTTTTAATTCCAGTAGTTAAGGGGCAAAAGTCAGCTCTCTAAAGCAACCTTCAGTCCTGGGAGGCACCCAAGGGGAAGAAAGCCGGCCTTAGCCTGTGTGAGCAAAAACCCCAAAAAGCTCTGCAGACAAGGAGGTAGAGGCACCTTCTCCTTCCCAAGGTGTCTCCTGTAGGTCTCCATTCAGTGCTCAGATCCCCAGGCTCCAGCCTCCCACGCTTCCTCCCTGCTGACAGCTGGCCCTGTGCAGTCACACTCAGTAACACAAAGCACAGTCCAGGCACACTGAAATGGCAGAGGACCTCCACCTTCCTTCCCTTCACCTTGCAGCACCAGCCCACCTGACCGAGATAAGCCTGCTGAGAGGAAGCCAGGCACGCACCCTCCTCCCTTGGTACCTGCACAGCTCTGCCCATTCTCCACCTCCAGCCAGCGCAGCCGTACCTGGCTGCAAAGCGCTGCCCCTCGGCGCCCAGCACAGGGCAGTGTTCCCAGCAGCAGCAGCTGTGTGGCTCCCAGTCTCCCCTGACTCCCCGTGATGTGCTGGACCATCTGCCATCCCAGTGGGGGCCTCCAGGAGCCCATTTCCCAGCCCTGCCATAAAAACAGTCTGTGCAAACATCACTGCCCACATCAGTCTGCCCAGGGCTGGGCCCTGCGTCGAGACTAGCGTCTGTCTTTGCAGATGGATAATTAGATTCCCTTTCCATTTCCTTTCCCCTCCTGATGGTTTCTCTGGCTGGCAGTTCCCCTGCAGCCTTGCACAATCCAGCAGCATTAGTCAGAGGGAAATTCAGCTCCCTTTTTCCCCTGGATGCTGCTCTTGGTTCAATATAAACAGCAGAAATGAACTGTGTGATGATTTGAGTGCTTCATTGCAGCAGCATTTGTCCTTTTCAGCCTGGCAAACACAACTTTCCCTCCCATACCTGCACCCTGCCCCTTCTCCCTGAGTGACACAGAAATCACAGTGTGCATTCAATGAGTGTTGCTGGCAATTGGAAGCAATTAGCTAATCAGCAGGAATAAACAACCTGCTGGGCTGGGGTTGCAGCACACCTCCATTTATGAGCAGTGGTGCAAAACACTCCTTTTGGGCAGGGCCTGAAGAAGCGTACCTGATTCTCAGCCATGGTGTGAGATGCTCTCAGAAAAAGCTCATAACACCCTCCTGCAGGAAACCTGAGGAAGAGATGGAGCAATCATGAAACTGGGGTAAATCAACACAAAGCTGTCTCTCAGAACTCCCAAAGAAGGGAAGGGATGTGTGCTCAGGTAAAGTATCTGCAGAGATCCTCACTGAGCATATAAGATGTTTGTCCTCCCCTGCCACTAAGCAGTGGCTTTCTGGGAAGCAGTACTAGTACCTGAAGCCCTGATGGTTGCACAAGCAGCCGCAGCACCTGCAGAGATGCACAGACACATCAACTCCACCTAACAGAGGACAGCAGAGGAGTTACCCTGCTGGGATTCACAACTCCCCTACAGATCTCCCCTCACAGAATATGTGCAGACTGAGGTTTTCAGGGACAATCTGTCAATTCTGATCTCTTATACCCTGTAACATACTGCGTTCTTAATGGGTAATGTCTTGAGTCCATGAAGAGCACAGATCTCATGGCTCTCCAATGCAAACCCATCAAGACGTCCAGCAGCTCCGCACTGCTGCCTGAGCTGGATAGCTTCCAGCCTGCACCTGGCTGCAAACACCAAACAGCTGTCTGCCCCTTGGAAGGGGCTCTGAGAAGCCTTTTGGAAGATTTCAGGAGCTTGCAGCTGGCTCCTTCCCCTCCAATCGGTGCCAGCCCACTGCTGGCTGCCCACCAAGAGCCAGAGAGTGTTACCCAGCTGTGCCAGGCTCTCAGGCCACGAGGCCCGAGATGCTGCAGCCGATGAGCCGTCGGCGCCTCCTCCACCATTTGCAGCCTGGCTGGGCTTCCCAGGGCCTGGCACAGGGCACACAGCAGTGACTGTGCCGGAGCAGCGCCGCTGCTGCACGGCGGCAGCATGGCTCGGTGTTCCCAAAGACCACCACAGCCCCTGCTGCCCCAAAAGCTCCTGGCACAGCTGTGTTGTGGGCCCTGGGCAGAGCTGTGGGACCAGCCAAGCAGACACAGAGCCTGGCAGTTTGCTGCATGAATGGAGAAGAAAAGGCAAGGGCTGCGAGGCAGCTGGGGACCAGGATTGTTCCCTGCTTCCCTGCGGCTGTGCAGCCATCCAGTGTTCACACCAGCTCCTTGTACCCTGCCAGCGTAGACACCGAGGCCATGCCTGGGGGGGAAGCCATCAGAATAATTAAAAAGGGAATCAAGAGATGCTCTCCAACACCTTTCTTTCCCCTTCTCCCCCACCCACTTGCTCCAGCAAACATCAAGCCTGGTTACACCTTTGCTGCACAACTTGCCACTTCCCTGTGCCCTGCAGCGTGACTGGAGATTCACATTTTATTAAATGCTGTGATGATGGGAGAAAACTTCAAGTCACTGAACATCTAAATCAAACTGTGCTGTCAAAGGGAATTTAAACAAAGTTTCTTCTACAGTTATGAGTAAAAGTAATTGCTGAGTGTTGTTTCTCCTTATCAAAGAGATGCTGACCAGTATGGAAAAAAATGAGACTAGTTAGTCTGAGTTTGTAGTGAAACAGCAAAATACCTTGGGCAAAGAAGTATCTGGCTCAGAGTCTCAGCAGACATTGTGTTAGATACCAGAGAGCTCCCCATGCCCTTCCATAATGCAGGTGTGAATTGCAAGGTCTGGAACTCACAGTAAGGATGACCATACGGCTCATTTACCAAGATTGATGGGCACTGACAGGTCCTGATGGCTCTGTGGTACCCAGATGAACACCCTGTCTGAGGCTGCTGCAGGACACACTGCGGTTCTCTGGGCTGGGAGGCCGGCTCAGCAGTGCTCCTGCCACAGAGGGGTGGTAACAGGCACCCCAGCACAGAGCAGAGGGACAGCACACCCCACCAGCACATCACCCGTCTGCTTTAGTCCAACCCCAAACTTCATTAGCAGGTTTGCAGCAGTGAGAGATTCCTGCTAACCACTGAGATGGGGCCATCTGGTTCCACTTATGTGCTGGCTCACAGGAGCAGCTACAGAGCAAAGGCCTTCAGAGAGACTTTGGTCCCCTGAGCAAATAGGGACCAAACAGCCAACCAGTTGGGACAGAGGCTCAATTCACCCACCTCACACCTGGGAGACACAGCAGCCCTCCCACTTTGGCTTTGTGACCAAGCTCCATCACACGCCCACTCACAGGCCACCTCCCTGCAGGCACAGAGGACGCACTCCCAGGAGACAGCACAACTGCACTGACTGCTCCACAAGGCACCACAGCAGAGGAGGAGCTGACAAAGCTGTTCCCACATCTCTTGGTCTGCCCTCTACAAAGCCAAAAGGAATCTGCCACTGATAAGCCAGGATCCCAAAATTAATAGCTGCCAGGCTGTCTTTCTATATCAAGCTGTGCAAAGAAATCTTCACCAACACACATTTTTCGTGCATTCATTTTTGTGTACAAGCTGCTTGGGCCAATATACCCCAAAAAAGAGCACGATGTGCCAGTGGAGCCTGTGCAGCCCTAAACACCACAAAAGCACAGAGCAGAGAGTGGAGATGCAAACAGCAGCATGTAGCATGGAAGAGCCTAAAAACAGTAGCAGGAGGAGGAAATAAATAAAAACTGGGGACACCCTTTGTGGGGAGTGGTAAGGAAATACTGTCCCTGTCTGGCAGCTGAACTGAGGGAGGACTTTGCCACCTTGTTTTACTGGTCACACCTGCCTTGGGAGGGAAAATAGTCCTCTTGCTCAACAGGAGGTTTCATACTATAAAACAGATTGCTTAATTCTTGGCAATTTGCGTTCAACAACTACTCTTTTCCTGTGGTTGCTGCTTCCTCTCTAAGCACACATTTTTTCAGAGCCAGAAGAGACATTATGCTCCTCTGAGCCTGTCCCTGGGCCCTGCAATTCCCCTCAGAGATTCCTCCATTTGTAAGATCTGGTGCCTGTGGTAGACTCACAACCACAGCAGAGAGCAGCAGAACATGTACTAAGTTCTCCTTTCCTTCACAACAAAATCCTCCTGGTCTTGCTTGGAGAGAGCAGAACTGAGTGTTCCTGAAGATCAGTGCTCTTAGGTGAGAAAGGACGGAACATCAGGACATACCACGAACAAAGCACAGCAGCACTAACACACTGTGATACTGCAGTAGCAGCAACCAGCTGGACAAAACTGCCACATAACCAAAGCCCTAGAGCATTCTACAAAACTTCATGGAGGGGATGCTTCCCAACATGATCTTGTCCTGCTGCCCCAATCCCATCACCAGCTTCTCTGCCCATCTGTGGCTGTGATTATTACACCTCCAGCCACACCTCTCTGGAGAGGGCAGCTCTGGATCACCTGGTAGGCACCAACATGCTCAGCCCCACACCAGCACAGCATTGATGCTGCAGCCAGAGACTGGAGAGCAGCCAGGCCTCAGCACCATTCTCAGTAACTGGAAAAGAGCTTTCTCTAAAGTGTATCCTCCTGTAATGCATGTTATTTAGTGTAACAGCCCCAGCACAAGAGCTTCCCTTCCTTCTGCAATCTGCCTTTGCTTTGCTGTCACATATTGTCAAGGTGTCCCATTCAGCCCCGCTCTGCTGAACTCTGCCCAAGAGACACTTTTCTTCAAAGCCCCAGATACAGTGACATTGCCATCCTGGTCCATTACAGCCCTGTCCCAGTCACCCTGAGGCTGCTCCTGGGGACTTCATGCATTGCAGAGAGCACACACAACCTGCACGTGCAGAGCTTCAGGCCACACAGGGCTGCTGAACGTGAGAAGCCAGGAGAGTCCTGCCTCCTGCAGCTGCCCAGCCCACCATGCAAAGCCACATTCAGGCAAGCAGGACCTGCTGCCAAGACCTCCCATAGCGAAGGAAGAACCAGTGACCCTGCCACAGGCTGCCAGTTCGCCCTGACCCACGGGGAGGCCCCAGGCAGTGCAGCAGGGCTGGGCACAGAGCCCCACATTACCATCCCAGCTCCAGAGCTGACAAACATCCCACCAAAGGCAGCGCCTGCTACAAAGCCTCGTTTGTTCCTGACACACGAGCCCATTCCAGGCTCCTGCCAGGACACATCTTTATTGTGCCCTCCTGACTCCGGCAACAGGCAGGGCTTGGGAATAATGGCCCCTTTCTGGGATGCTGCTGGGGCTCACACACAGGAGGCTGCAGATGCAGCCAAGATACTGCCAAGGTCCTGAGCCTTGCCAGGCGGCAAGTGCTGGCACCATGTGCCCATCACCACTGACGGCAGCACAGGCCTCCCCTGGGGCTCCACTGAGCCAAATTCCTTCTCAAAGACAAGGCAGAGCTCTTCTGTCACCTGCCACTGCGCTCCAGTGTCGTGTGCCCAGCTGGGGGATGTCTAGCAGAAGGGAAAAAAAAGAGACTTTTTTTAACAAGACCCCTTCTTGTCCGTGCACTTCCAGCTTGTTTCATCACATACAGGCATGGAGGCAATTCGGAGACAGGAAGGAGGAAAATGGGACTGCGAACTCTTGTCCTCACTGTGACATAGTCACAACAGCATCCACCTCCAGTGCCTGCTCCCAGTGCAACAGGGAAGAGGGGCAGGAAAGCTGGGGGAAGTCTCTTGCTAGATCCCATGAATGGTTAAACTCTCCCTATTTAGTTGTGGTGGGAGGGGAATTTATCTCCAAGTACGAGTCTTGATACCCCCTGAGATGAGGCCAAGAGAAAAGCAAATTCCTTCAGTGAACTTATCCCCCTCCAGTACTGCCTACCCAGCTAGAGGGAGTTTTTTCCACAGCCACACAGCTGCAGGGACATTAGAAAAGACTTTTTATCTTCTCAGCCATAGTCCACCACAGCCCAGCACCTCTTCAGCTTGAGCGGGAGCCAGCAGACAGCTAGGCTTAAGGGGAAGTGGCTCGACTCTCCCACACAGCTTGTGAGACAGCACTTGGAAGCCATCCTTACTGGAAAAGGCTCTTACTGGAAAGGGCTTTTACTGGAAAGGTGGCCTGTGGTCTCCTGAGCTCCTCACCACTACCTGGACCTGACACCTCAACTGACTCCCACCCCACGCTCCAGATCCTCGAATCTCCCAGATCTTTCATTGACATCCTGGCTTCTAAGAAGCAAAGCCTCCAGGAGGGCTCTGATCCCCTTTCCCACTGATCCACTGGGCCCTCAGATACAAGAACCCACTGGGGACTCCTCCATCCATGCACATGCCTTCAGCACCTTTCCACACCAACACCTGATTGCTCTGAGCACATTTTCCAGTCAAGCACAGCTCAGCACCCCGCAGGACAGGCCTGGACTTTTTATCAGGGGACTGCTACGATATGTGACATTTCCAGAAAGGCCTCTTGTCCAGCTGTGTTTCTGGACTCTGCTTTTTAACTTCTCCTTTCTACTTCCCCCCACTGTAGCATATAGAAAGATGAGAACAGGATAAAAGCCCCCACAGCCATCAGCCACCTCCCACCCCCTTGCACAGCTGTACTGGCTGGCAGTGGGGAGCCCTGGTAGTACCACATTACAGCCACCTACGCAGGTACAGCCCCTTCCCCAAGCAGGCACACAGGGCTGGTTCCCAACACTGCTGCTGCTCCTCCCGGGGGCCATTATCTCCACCAGTACAAAAAGGGCCACCTCACACCTCCTGACTTCACCCTGCAGAGGTCACCACAACATCCTGGTAATTGGGGCAGACAGGACCTCACATGGCTGGAGCTGCATCATGCCAATACTCACACTGAGGGGTCTGGTGGACTGCAGAACGCTCGGGGTGAGATCCCACAGAGCCCTGAGCAGGAGGCACAGGGCTCCCCTGGAGCCCCAGCCCCACGCCTGTGTCGTTCAAAGAGCAGGGTAAGCTCTGGCTGTGGCTCCAAACACTGCTCCACCTCAGAGCTGGAGACGGATGAGCTCATCTCTCCAGTCTGAAATCACTTCCGTTCTCAAACTGCCCTCAAGACTAGGCCACAGATTTAAAAGAGTGGATGGGTGGGGAGGGAAACCCAAACCAACAGAGCATGTTCCCCATTAAGAGCTCAACACTTCATTTATTTCTGCCTCCCAGTCGGCTGCCATCTGACCCCACCACCCTCCCTCCTTCCCCTGCAAGAACAAACCTGGCAGGAACTGCTTTGAGTTAACAGCAGGGTGGTATGGCACAGGCTGCATGGGACTACACTCGACCCCCAGCTCCCCAAACCTAAACCCAAGCAGAGCAGTGGGGAGAAATCACACCTTGGTGCTGTCAGACAAGCTCAGCCACACTGCCCCGCCCTGTACCCAGCTCCAACTGCTGGCCCTCAAGTGCAGCAGCCCAGCTCCCTCTCCCCACACACACAGTGCTGGAAATGGTTTGTACTGGCAACAGAGCACCAAGCACCAGCACCACAACTCTGTGGTTGTTCTTCAGCACAGCCACATTCTCCACTGTACAAGTGGCCACGCTGGTGTACTGGTGGCAGCAGGATTCTCTCACCTGGATCAGGAGGTACAAATGCCTGAGGAAACAGAGTGAGAAAGGAAGATGAAAATTCAGGTCACCAGCATGGGGGAACCCTAAGGAAAAGAGCCTTGCAGTGGTCACACTTGGCCAGGAGAAACCAGACTGGCAGTTTAGTGGCATTATTTTAAAAACACATTGACCACAGATGAATCAGTGTCTCATGCTTGGAAGCTCTAACCCGACCACAGCACCCAGCAGTGCCTTAGGCAGTAACGGCCAAGACACATCACTGGCACACAGCTCCCTCCTACACAGTCATGGGTTTTTTCCCCTCACCCCAGATTTTGCTCAACACAGGAAGGCACTAAAGTTTTGTGTGTCTCTTCCAAAACTCCCAGTCTCATTGCGATGGCAGCCATTGGATGGGGCCACTGTCATCAAATGCAGCTGCTGCAACACCTGCGCTGTGTGGATCCAACCCAGCTGCAGCCCATGCACAGGGCCTTGGTGCCACAGCAGTGATGGGACAAATCAGTACTGGGCACACCACCACAGGGCGAGGGAGCTACTGCAGGCACAGTGAGAAAGGAGCAAGGGGCAGAGCATGCTGGACTGCAGCTATGGATCACATGCTGCATCATTTCAGGACTTCCCTCAAGCAGATGGAAGACTGGAAGCCAGGACTGTGTGTGCTGCCAATCCTGTGCTGGTTTCTTTGGGTCACACGACAGCCCTGGGGCCGAGCAGCAGCAGAAGTACAGCATGACTGCTGTTCCCAGAGGGCACTTTGCTGCCCAGCCTCTTTCCAGAGGCCAGCCCTGGACAACAACCAGTAAAACCACTAGGAAATCAAGAGCTTTTTTACTTGCAGGCTTACTTCTAGAAGCAGTGGGCACCCGAGAAAGGAATCTCTCTCAGCCCCTGGCACCAGGCAGACCGGGGCTGTACAGGTGGCTCCTCTTCAGCACAGACTAGGAATGAATATGCTGTGGGACGAACAGGTTTCAGCAGAGGAAGTGTGAGGCTGTACGCACCTGGCTGAGCTCCCACCAGTTTCTCTCTGCCAGTTCTGCCCTCATCCCCGTGACTCGGTAAGGTGCCAGCAGAAGTTCTCAGCACAGGGAGGACCTGGTGAGGAAGCAGCTGTCCAAGAGAAAGGCTGCCTTGGTGGGGAGATGAGGAGCCACAGGCCTCCTACATGGCAGTGCCTGCAAGTTCCCAATGAGAGAGCTCCAACAGCAATGAGTGGAGCAGGGTATGCTTCACACCCACTACTCTGAGAAACACCAACCACCACATGGAAGGAACAGGTCTGAAGCTGAACATTTGGGCTAAGGGGAGTCCTGAGGCTCAAGCACCTCTGGGAAGCTTTAGTTGTGGTGTGATTGACTCACAGGGGAGCGGAGCCACTCCTTCATCAAAGTATGCTGCATATCCCTAAAAATCATGGCCTCCAGACATAAATGCCTCTAGACAGAGCTGTTATATCCTGGGCTTCAGTTCTGTCACCTCTAAAGCAGAGAGAACTTCACTGCAAGCACCCACACCTGCCCTGACTGGGCCAGCAGTGCCTGTCGAGCCCTTGAGGATCCAGAGCTGAAAGGCTTTGAGGAAAGGTTGTGCTGTTCACCCTGGACCCAGACACCCTGGGGAGCTCTGAGCCATGTCCTCTCTCCCCAAAACTCCTGCTCTTTTCCAAAACTCAACTGCTCCTTGTGTGCAGGAATGGACAGACATTTTGTCTGCAAACAATTGTAGGTGAATAAACTTGCAAGTGAGAGCAGGTGTGCACAAATGCTGACACAGTTTTCCTGTAGCTGAGGTTTTTATGGGGGGTTTTATTGTTTTTATTTCTAAATTGCTCAATATGCAGGTAAAAGCCATTCAGATTGAAAGCAAAGGCTTCACTCAGGGTAGCTTAATAAGAATCTGACTGTACTATATTTGAGGAACTCACAAATAAGGTAAAAGTAAACACACAAAACCACACCTTGTGTTTTCCATAACTATAGGCCGGAAAGATCCACTGAGGGATGGTTGAATATTCTGGGCAGCAAGACCTGAGAACGAGGAAGAGATGCCTTGAAAACATTACTATACTAAGAATAACATTAAATAACCTAACTGAAGAAAATTCTCTCTTCCCAGGACTTCTCTGTACAAAGGAATTCCACAGATGTAAGGACATTGGTGCCCTGGTGAAGTCAGAAATGAAGCTTTTATTTTCCTTTTACAGTAATACTTAGATTTAACTATAGAAATTGTTCCCCTGGGAGCAGATCCTATTTCACTGTTTCTCTAAGAGCCTTAGAGCTGGACTTTAAAGGTGAAAGCACCCACTCCCAAACTGCAGGGAGCCCAGTCAATACAGATGTTCTCTCTACAGCAAACAGCTGCTTTGTTGCACTCTGAAATTCTTTGCCCTGCTGCCATTGGCACATCCAGAAAGAGCTGAGCCCTGGAGGACTTGAAGCAGGCATGAATGGCCTCAGTTATCAACACTGCAAAAGGTAAGAAGAGATCTCCAAGCACAAAGCCTGTCTGGGCGAAGCAGAGACAGGAACGTGGGATGCAGAAGCATCTAGCCTCAGGGCAAAGCACTGCCTGTCTCCTCAGCCCTGGATTTGTCACCGAGAGTGGACTGGAATCAGCCACATGCTCCCAGGGAGCACATCCTGACGTCAGCGTGCAGAGCTGGAGCACAAAGGCAATCCCAGCCACAAAGGGCTTGTGCTCCAAAGCAAACACAACAACTGCCAGGCACACAGAGCAGCCAGAGAGCAGCATAGCCACTGTGATGAACAGTGACTCCTCACCAGCCAGCTCTTGCCAAGAAGGCACAGGAGGGGCTTAAAGAAGAGTTTGAAGGAGGATAAAGAGGACAATTTTCAAAAGAAGCAAGTTAGGATGAGGTAAGAGCACTATTTCACAGTGGAGCATCTCTGCCAAACAAAGTCCCTTAAAAAAGCAGCATATTGTAAAAGTTTCAGTTTCAATAAAGAAACCAAAGTGTTAGATGTTCCTGATCCTTTCACAGAGCTACAGCTCTCACTGGTTTTTTTGAGGCAAAGATGAAAGGGCCATTCAGAGCAGCCTGGAACATACCTCCTGCAGTATTTTCACAGTTATTTTCCTTCACCAATCTCTTTCCTGGACCTAATCCGTGGACCACAACACATGAAAGGCAACTGTAAGCCTGGCACCAGGTGTGTAAATTCCACAGCAGCAGCAGCCTCCTCATGAGAGATGCTGAGAGCTCCTGCTACACAGCAACTGGGATCAGCGAGAGGGATGGAGGTGGAGAGCAGTGGCAAGGCTGCTCACCAGAGCTAAATTTATAAAAATAGGGGAGGTATCCAGCTCCTCTCAGTTTCAAAGGACTTGAGCACTTTCATCTGTACTTAAAGGAGGCTGGCTCTTGGTTCATATTATTGCAAACTAAAAAATTTGCCTTTAAAATAACTATATTGTACAATGGCCCTTGTGGAAAAGCTTACGTTTCAACCCACTGCCTTTCATCTCCACACCACCAACCCAGACAAGAGAAATGTGTCAGTATCTTGGTTAATCCAGAACATGCCAACAGTCTCAGGCACTGCAAGGAGTATCACTTAACTCGGGGCAGGGACAGCCCACAGCTCTGGGCTGGCACAGTGGGAAACTGCAGAGCTTCACAGACACCTTCACCACACAAACACTCAATAACCCTGCCATTTTGTCACAGGGCTCCACTGAGCTTCCTACTACAAACAAAATCAGGGCTGCTGCTGTGACCTTCCAGGAAAAAAAAAAAAAAAAAAGGCATGGGTTTTACAACCCAACTCTGCCATTTTGGCAAATTTCATCACTGATAATTCAGTATAAAATACTGCAGCCAGACCAGACAACCCAGTCTGACCAGGACAGACCTGGAATAGTAGTATTGTTCTGACAAAGTCTCAGCGATGGTATTTTCTACCAAATTCAAGGCTGTCATTTTGCCTCTCTTCTCATAAAAATCACAGGCTTAGGAACAAACCTTAGCATCCAGCTGGACTGGAGACAGACTGAAGCCCTAAATCTTGCAGAGGGCCATTAAAAGACACATTCAAAATCATATTGCTCCATCCCTCCTAAAATCCTTTCCACCTTAAGATGACAATTTCTCCCCTGAAAAAATGAGGGAGACAGCAATCACTAAAGGTTAGTGCCCCAAGCTGAGTAACTAATGTGCCTGCATCAGGGACACAGCTCAATCACTGGGCAGACTGGGTTCTCCATAACCTCTGTTCTTTGCAGATAGAGTCACTGTGGCACTGGTCTTTGCTGCTATTTCAGTCTGAATTTCCACTGGAAAATTTATCCAGTCAGGGTCATCAATACAGTCTCTACTTGGTCTGTAGCAGAACTTATCAGCAACTCATTAATACTATCCTGATCAGAAGGAACACAACTGTGGAATTTTAGTGATATTGCTGATTTCATAAATCTCTTTCTGGGTTCCTCCTGAAAACAACAAAAGTGGTAATGTGCATCAGATAGAAGATGGGAGACGCTAACACAGCAGGCACTGGAATAGCAGAGTTCATGAAAATGTCACCTTTGAAATGATTACAATGGATTTCTAGAAGTCAGAATGAAACTGAATTAAAGAAGACATTAGACAAGACAATGTCATTTGACTGTAAACGCTGTGGCTGTTGGACACACAAGGGACAGCAACACGCAATGTTAGAAAGAACTTGGAAGCAATGGAGTGGAAAAAATTGCATTTGCCAGACTGTTCTCCTACGAGGCAACCCAAAGGAAATGGAAACAGCCACACAGGTAAGGCAGAGGAGCGAGGCAGGATGAGGAATCCTCAGCTCAGTCACAGGTTAGTGGAGAGCCAGCATCCCCATGCAATGTCAGCTCAAGTGACAGCCACAGCAGGCCAAGAGTAACTTGTCACTCACAGCCCTTCAATGACAACGGGGTGCAAAATCAGATTGCCTACAGGACAGCAAGTGAAACCTTCACCTGTTTTAAGATTCCAAGGATAACTCTCTCCAAGCAAAGCCCAGAACCAATGTCACATGCAGAACAAGGAGGGATTTTCTTGGGTTCCCAGCCTGAGCTCTGACCTGCCAGGTCAAGCAGCGATCTCTCAAGATTTATTTTCTGGGATTTATTCTCTATGTGGGATCTCGTCCCACTGTCCCTTGCAGGCCTGTCAGAACCATGTCACCCCCTCACAGACCTGCTAAATGTCACACCAGTGTCCAGACTTGGCAAACTCTGATTCCCCAACCCCCTAAAAACCTGGCTTAACCCAGGGACGTGGCTGTCCCTGCAGCTCACAGTAGCCTTATACACTCTTAGGCTACATGAAGTTCTTTCCCATCCTATCTCCAGTTTAAAGGGTGTAAGAAGGGAAAGAAACATCTGTAACACGAGGATTTCTAACCTGCAGTGCTGAGGGACAGGGCAAGGATGAAGCAGGTCTGGTTTTATGTGCAAAAGGGAACATGCTTGCTCACCTGCACACCTCTGAAACAGATTAATCCCACTGTACAAAACCAAATCAACAGTGGGAGGCCAAATTCATGGCCCAGTTTTAAGAAATTTTGATGGGACTCTTTCTTGTTGTAAACCTGCCATAAGTGGAGAAATCAATTTTTCTTTTCAGGCTCATTTATAAACCATTGCCTTGCAAATACAAAGCAAGATCTGCTTCCTCTGCTGGAGAAAACACATGCTGGCCTATTACTGCAGGATGCCAGCCAAGAGGTGGGTGGATGCCTAATTATTTTTTGAAAAATAATAAAGGAAAATGGTCACGAAGGAAAATCCCTAAGCCCTTAAGGAACAAGCTCTAGCTACCTAATACACATGGATTTACTGGAGCCACAAATTAGCTCAGGCCTCAGGCACATGCAGAATGTCTGACAAACCAAGAGCGGTGGTCCCATCCAGACATTTCCTGGACATCCACTGTCATCAGTGTCATGACAAATGGGATCTGAGCCCTCCAATGTGCCCGTAGTTGTGCTGTGAGCTCTACCTTGCAGGGACACACTTCAGTACCAAGCACAGCCAAATGCAAGATGCAGCACAGGAACAGCACTTGGGTAGAAGCATCCACACACCTCACAAAGAACCAGAAGACTGGTCATTAAGCTTTCAGACTAACAAGCCCCATGGTATCTCTCATTAGCAACCCCATGCACACTCTGCAGTGCTGCCACATGAACGGCAGCTCCAATAACACCCTCCCTTGTTTACCAGGAGAACAATCCTGCTATTGCCTGACACCTGCCCGTGACAGTGTGACCACGGGAGGAGCAGGGAGATGTTCAGATGACACTGGGCATTCAGAGGAGGCACCAAAATGCCTGGCACTGGCTGGAACCTCCAAGCAGCTGCTGAGGACCAGCCCTACCACCTCAAACAGAAAGGCTTTCACTGACATTCATGAGAGCTGCTGCAAATAATGCCATCCCACAGCTCTGAGATGGCATGGAGCCTCTCTGTGCAGAGACTGGCAGGCTGAACAGAGCAGGCACTGAGGAAGGGCAGCACTGGGCTCCACCCAGTCGCTTCTGGTTTACTCAAACTGCTGTGAAGTCCAGTGCTGTGAACATGGTGTGAGCCCAATGTGGTGGGGCAGGGCAGATGAGGCTCATCCAAATGACAAGAGGACACACTCCTGCTGCACAGCGATGGTGAGCAGGACCCCAAACAGATCCATGTGGCACTACTGGGGTGCACACAGCAAATGTGGCTCTAACTCCCTGATCCTCGTGGGCCTGGGTGAGCCTCTGAAGTGTCAGCCCCAGGGCTGCCAGCAGACTAGAGCTGATCCAGGGTGTTCAGGTGTTCAGTGAGCCTGGAGTGCTCCCCAAGCATGTGCCTGGATTTACTGCTTGGTAAAAGCACCCAGTCCTTTTAAATAACTGTCTTCTCTGACATCCACTTCCTACATAAATACACGCTCTGCCAAGAGCTCCTTTCAAGAGGAGAGCTCTTTAAAGTCAGCAAACAAACAGCACAGGTATAACCTTGGGAGTAAGACATGAGCACTTTCCCTTCTGTGTGCTCCAGCTCGGGCTCTGGCAGCATCACAGAATCCATCTGTGAGAGTCAGGGCCACAAAAACAACCACTGGGAGATGAGAGATTGGCAGCATCTCCGTCCCCATGACACACTCCTGCTCATCTCAGCACTGCAATCACAGCAGCAAGGGTTTGCTGCAGGCCAGCTGCATCACTCCAATTTTGAATCCTGATGCCTTAATTCAGCCCACTGCCTACAAAACAGGGCAAATACCAGCTCCTGAGCAATGATGCTTCTTCCATTACTGTCTGATCCCAGCTGGCACCAGACCCTCTAAGCAGCAGGAACCTCTCTCTGAGAATCTATAGGATCCTAAAACCCATAAATCTTCCTGACATTTTCTACAGCAGGCCTTGGGCAGTATTGGTCCAGATGGGCATTTCCAATACTGCTTATCTACATTTCCAGGACTTCACTTAATACTTAATGCAGAGACTCAGGAGAGCTTTAAACCAAACCGAAAGTGCAGAAAAGGGGGCCATGCACGTAGGGCAGGCAGAGAGCAGATGTCTTTGTGACTCATGTTCCACCTGAATATATAATTAATGTAGTATGTAATTTATTTGAAAATAAAAGTGGATGTAAGACTGCAGGATCTAAAGACACTACATGTGTGTACATATCACAGTAAGAATGAGCCCAGTGTGTCAGGTGGGATTAAAACAGTTCCCACACTGAGGAAATAGCCAGGAGACATTATGGGAGGCTGAACGCAAAGCAACTTGCCTGGGAAGTGATCTTAAAAATAATTGCAAAACAAACTGAAGCAGTAAAAGACCTGGCCTGTGCTCTCATGTGTCTGTTCACACAGCTTCAAGCACCAGGGACTGCAAGGAAGAATGAAACGTAGTCACTGGAGCCCTGACCACATCTGTATTGCCACAGGCTTTGCCTCACAGCGAGCAGAAGGAAGACATTAAGCCCTTGGAGACTTTTCCCACAAACTAACTGAGTGGATCTCACTTTCCTCTCCCTTGCTTCTGTACTGAGAATGTCCAGAGGTCAGTGGGGCAGGCTCACTCCTCATGGCCAGTCTCCAGGAGCTAGCACTCATGATCCTGTGGTTTATTTGCTCAGCCTGCACTCCCAGATCCCAGTTTCCCAGCTAGGAGTCATTCTGGGAGAACGGCACCAACTGCCTCGGGTGGGGTCAGGAAGACATGGCCATCCCAGCTCCACACACACACCCTTGACACACTTGATAACAAGCTTCAAGATAAACAGGCACTCCCAAAGATCCCACGGAGGAGCAAAGGGCTGAGCTGCACAAAGCTCGGGTCTCCCACAGCACAGGGCTAGGTCAGCCACTGCACTGCCCCTGTGTCCTTTAGGAGTCACGCCAGGGCGAGCACGTGGTCCTGTCACTGCCATCAGCCAGTGCCACTGCGCAGAGAGACAGTGCAGATTTAAGAGCTGAGTGAGAAACTGGAGTTAACTTCTGTTAAGGGCTGCCCACTGCTGACTGACTTACAACCACACTGGGTCAACCCCAAAGAGCCTGGGCTAGCCTGACCACAGCCCAAGACCCTCTAGCACCAGCCCTGAGCCTCCCTCAGGCCTGGCTGCCATGCAGGGCAGGCTGGGGGCTGCATAGCCAGGTCCAGAGAGGTTTTTGCCATCCTGAGCATCCCTGCACAACATAGCTACATCACTTCTCTAGAGCTCAACTTCAGCCTCAACTTCTCTTTTTTTCTTCTGACTGTAGGAGTGGACAGTTGTATTAAAGCCAGAAACTAAACAATCCTCCTCCTCCTCTTGGCATTACACCCTTGCAGATGCTTGTGCAGGATTTCACTTCCTCTTCAGCTCTTGGCCAACACTTAGCCAAGCTAATAAGCAAGCCAGTCCCTGCATCCTTCCAGCACACTCTTCTGCCAGCCACCCCTGGCACGTGGCTGCTGTGATGCTGCTGGGGTACCAACCACATGAGCAGTGGCTGGGAGTGATGACCAAGGAGGAGGACAGCAGTCTAGAGGTGAATGTTAGCAGGTCCTAAGAGATTTCACTTAATGCACTGGAAATACAAAAGAGAAGGAATAAAGAATATCACCCCATTCAGACCTCAAAACAAAGAGGACTCCTTACTAAAGTTAGGAGCAACAGATCTGCTCCACTTCCTGCAGCTCAGCCCCTGTGGGCAACACATACATCCAAATCCTTCCCTTTGGCACCTTCAGTGCCACCTTTCACTGTTCATGCTGAACAGTGTTACTGGAAGACCAAGTCCTGGATGAACAGCAGCCCTCATACACATTGATGAGGACCATGTGTTCTGGCATCTGATCCCAGCTCTTCTGATGCACCACACACAAATCCAGTTCCTGAGCACTTTTGTGGGAACAAGATGACTGCAAACCTCTACACAGCTCTGGGGACAATTCTCTAGGAGAAAAGGAATGCTTAAGAGCAGACAAACATTTTTTCCTGTGCTTCAAGGCTAACCACACTGTAGACACACACACACGCTCGCACACACACAAAATCCAGCCCTTATGGGAATTATTCCAGTATGCAATGAAACAACTTGCATACACTTCACAAAACTCTGAAGTCACACACAATTAGAGATGCCACACATTTCTTTCATGAGTATTAGTGGTTTATCCTGTGTGGTTTCACTCTCTCAGGGAAGTCTCTGCTTTGGGCAAGAAGAGGACAAAGGCTTGGTGTTGGTCAGGCAAGAAAAGCTCTACAGGTAAGCAAAGAATGTATCCTCCAGCTCATGCTCTGCTATCCAGGAAACGAAAAACACCGCAGAGACCACTAACTAGAAGAGGAACAACAGAAGAAGAACCCTCTTGGCTTAGCCAAGGGGTATCTCTCAGCAAGAAGTGCCTCAAGTACTAAAGATGTAGCAGAGCGCTCCAGGCGAGTAACTGGAGCAGGATTACAGGAGCCACCACTGCGGGCAGTGGGGTGTCCCAAAACTGCCAGGGAAACCCCTTGGACCAAACATTTAAAATTAATTTGGCAAAGCTCTAGAGACACACAGCAGGGACCCAGCCTGGCCTGGCAAAGCAAACAACCAGCTGGCTGAGGTGGAATCTCTCCTGCAGTTCCAATATATCCACTTGACTGTGTATTTAATGAACAGAAACTTAGACTGGGAAATATGGGTTCTAAACTCCAATTGTTTCTCTCTCTGGACTTGCCTTTCCTCAGCTTTTCCAGGGAACTGTCATAACATAACCCCCTTACATTTACTGCTAGAACCACCAAATGAAGAATAGCATCAGCATGAAGCCAGTAACATTTTTGAGAGCATAAGTGGTCTAAAGAGACTCCGACTTCGAAGCCTAAAAGCACCCAGGGACTGTCTCTCCTTCATTCAGATGGCAGCACCATTTTCCCCTCTGCAATTGTGAGCTGCCTTTTGCAAAGCCCCAGCAGCCTGCAACCCCACAGCTGAGCAAGTGTCAGAAGCGTCTCTTGGGACGCTAAGTGAAGGTTGCTCCTACTTCCTCAGTGTCAGCAAGGATCAGGCCCTAACATCTGTCAAACTTTGGTTAATGTTCCCGGAACAGCCCTGCACAACTCACACAAGAGCAGCAGAATTTTGGATTTGCACACAAGTAGCTGGGCGGGGGAATTCAAAGGACAAAACCCCTGTGCAGGAAACACTCACTTCTCCTTTTCATAAACTGCAGATTGCTACTTGCACCAAGGGCTGAACCTCTCCCCTGCCCTGCCCTCGCAACCGTTTCAACCATTTGGAGCATAAATAATTGAAGGGAGACATCAGCAGCAGCAGGAGGCAGATTCTGTGCCCAGCTCTCCAGCAGTTCTGTTTCACCACAAAGTCCATGTGCTGACCTCTTTTTACAGCCCTTTTCCAAGAAGCCAAGCAGACAAAGAAGAGGGGGAGGATGAAAAAAAAAGTCCAAGTGCCCAGGATGAGTTTCCCTGCCCAGCCCAGAACAGCCATCTGTGTGCCACAGGGCCTCCTGCAGCAGGGCTGTTGAGACAGATGCACAGCAGAGGGACAGGCAGGGCTGCACCTCCGGACCTGCTGCAGTCCCACCCAGATCCCCACACACTGTTCTGAGCACTGAGCCTTTGCCCAGCTTGGAGGGCAAAGGACCAACACTGACTTCTGAAATGGGCCAAAAAAATTAAGGAAACACACAAGGCTTTTCACAGAGAAGTCAAAGCTTCCACTCCTATGCTACATCTGGCCAAGATACACTGGTACATCAGAAAAACAAGCAGGGATGTGCTGCTTTAAGAGTGTTTCCAGTATTTACCTCCAGATTCTGTGACTAATTTACTACTCCCTTTCTGGCAGGCACATCTTGGTAGCCAGGATGCAAGACCAGGGTTGGAAAACAGAGGTTGGAAGAGACATTAATGTGGGGAGTCAAAGAGAAACAGCCTCACCCAGGGCGAGCTATGACACAGTGAGAGACTATCCAGCTGTGGTGAAATATCCCACTAGACAGCTGCAAACATAGTCTTGCTTTCTCTGAGGAAAAAGAAAACAAAACCCACCTCGTCACAACCACCGTGACTGGATACAGAGCACGACAGACAGCACAGGAACACAGATCCATGCCGTCACTCCCAGTGACTCAAAGAATCACAAATATAAAATAATTAGTTTAACTCTGAGAAAATTAAAAAAGTCAGTGGTACTCTGTTCTCCTTCCAGGTTTCATGTTTTCTGCACAAGCAAGAGGACCTTTCCTCTAGTCACAAGACTACAAAAACTGTTACTGTAAGGAAAACACTTGAGAGAAAGACAGCAATGCCTCAAAGGTACAGGGCAGGTACAAATCCTCCAAGCTGCTCCAACAGAGACATTGGGGAGATTCCATAAAGATCAAGCTCTGCTTCTGGTCTTTCTTGTACAGTTGCTGTACAAGGGAACCTCACACTCACATGATACTTCTCATCACAGATTTCACAAAATTCAGCTAATCAATTTTCACCACATAGAAACTGAGGGTCACATTAGGTCATCCTCAACTGGACACGGGAATCACCTCTTCTCCCTCCTCTTAATCTGCTCTTGGTCACAAGCAGCTGCCTGCACTGGAGCTGTCCTCGGTGTGCCAAGGGCAGCATCTACAACTACCTCAGGTGCCTCTGCAGGGTGTAGCTTTTCAAGGGATAAACGTTCTTGTTTATAAGTCCACCTGAGCTTATTTTTCCATAAGCACAGTAGAGAAAAGAAGGTAGTTCAGCACATGTTAACAGGGAACTGGGAGATTTTCATCAGCCAGTGTTCTCTAGTAAGCAAGGCTGGGGTTGAAGGTTGACCTTAAAATGATGCACTGTGTTGGCACAGTTGCTATTTTAGACTGAAGACATCTCTACTGTTGCAATATCAACTGTTCTAGGAAAGATGGAAATTGCTACTCTTTTTTTAAAATACAAAAAACCCAAAAGAGTCTGAATACAATTTCTTCAGATACAAAACCCAGAAATGAAACACAAATGCAATAAATTCAGTTCTCAATGCCTCACAACTCGCACTAAAACCACTCCTCCAGTCAAACTACCTTTTGCATAGCATCTTCTCTATACACAGCCCCCCACATATACTTTTACCGACAAGCAGACCACTTCAAAATGTGTTTGAGTAGAAAAAAGGACTAAGCTGAATGCAAAAGGCACAGCCCTGTAATTTCAAACCCACTGAAAGAACTGGATCCACCAGATAGTCTCCGCTCCCACACCCAAACAACTTTGCAAATTGACAGGGTGGGGAGAGATCAACTTGAGAAGGAGAGGTTCCCATCCACCTGATTTAAAAAGAAACAATTACTTCAAAGAGCATTAGAGACATGGACCTGAATGAGCAAGAGCCAGCTTCAGAGACAGGGCAAGTAACACCCCAAACACACACACGCCAACAACATGAGCTAGGAGGCATGTTCTGCAGGAGCGTGCCAGGAGACTCCAGTTTAACTGGGTACTTGGGTGGTTTCACCTGAACTCCTCCCACAACAACACCCCGGGCTTTGGCAGAGTGTCCACCCACTGCACTTGCCCTGTTTGGTTCTCAGGTCAACACTCCTGACAAATTGCAAGGTTTTCCTCACACGGGGCCTACACACATGGGACGTTAGTTGGGCTTCAACTGCCTACCCAGCCTCATCATGAGCATCCCTCATGGTGATCCAGTGGTCTATAAACCAGTAGGAGAGAAACCATCCCTCTCCAAGAGGTGCTGAACTGAGGGAAAATGAGACCAGCTGTAGAGCTTCACACCAGAAACTGGATCCCCCCAGCCCAGGCTCTTAAAGCACAACCCTTCCCCTTAGGAAGCTGGTTGCTCTGCTCATAGAGACCAGCATCAAACCTCCACGGACTTCAATACCACATGAGTTCACTGTCTAATTAATCAAATAAGAGGTCATTCTTTGGAAATCAGAGAGGTTGAGAATCCCCCGTTATCTTTGCTTCACAAATGGTAGTAATTAGGAGCCCAGCCTGTAAATTAGAGTCCCCTGCACCCAGACAGTGTGTCAGCCCTGACTGTGCTGTGAAGGAGGATGAAGACACATTCTTTGACACTGCATTGTTCCATTCTTTGGACTCAGTAAGTCATGAATATTATTAAGACTTTACCAAAGGCTACCTTACTTACATGCAATCTATTTATTATACTGCCCTCTCGGAGGCTCATTTCGTTTCTCAACTATTTATAAAAAACAGCTTATATAATACATTTTGAAAAATTGGTTCAGGCAAGAATGACAGCTTTAGTACACCTTTAAAATCATTACCTGCTGCCAGATGTGAGCAGAATGAAAAAAAAAAAAAAGATGGCACCAGAAAAAAAAATCCTCCTCTTAAAGGATGCTAAATAAAATTAAAGTGAACATAAAAAAAACCAGAAATTAAGAGATTGCTTTGTGTTCGCAGCTCATTTTCCCTCCATCATCCACAAGCAACATGGCCAGCCCAAACCCATAGTGAACTGTGCTCTGTCATGCAAGACTCACTCCACGCTCAGTGTGAGACACATAGACACACCTCTGCGTTTGAGGAAAGCCTTCTCCTGCCCCCTGTGCTGTTCACATGGGCTCTTTGGGGTGCAGACTGCAGCCCCTCTTGCCTATGCAGTGTGATAAGGGCCCTCAGGAGATACGATACTATCAACAACAGACTCCTCTGATCTCCACCTTGCTTTTCCCCCGGGGGAATGAGCAGAATGCAGCCTTATACATAACCCGCTTCGCTCTTAATTTAACAACAAATGAACTAAAGAACAGCATGTTTCCAGTGGGTCACAAAGCTTCTCCCCAGTTCACATTTTACACTACGTGTTCCACAATTTCAGACCACATTCTGGAGTGTTTTCCTCCAGAAATAAAATAAGAATTAGCAGCAATACTCATAAATAACTATAAAATACTACCAAAACTTTAAGTAGTTTGGGAAAAATGTGTCTGGTGATCCCATTATCCTATTACCCCTGGATTTACTTTGTTCTTCTCATCACTGCTATCAGCAGGTCACAGAAATGCACAAGTATCTTCTCATAGTACCCAAGTCTGTGTTATATAGGGAGACACACCCTCCTGCCATGGCCAGGTGAATGCCCAAGCTGCTACAATGCCAGTTTGCTCTTCTGTGGCTCAAAACAGCAGTGCAGTACCAGGGGCTCAGCAGGAAAGGTGTTTGCTTCATATGGAATGGGAGCCTCAAAGAAAGACTGAACCCAAAGGCAAGCGTAAGCCAGGCTGGGAATGGGTGGGCTTCTCCCCATGCACTGCCCTCCTGTGCTAACCATCGTCTCCATCCCCACCCTTGGGAGACAGAAGAGCTCTTCCATCATTTAAAAAAAAAGCTCTTGCCTACATCACAGCGATGTGTGCTAAGGAACACGCAAGACTCAGATAAACCCTTACCAAGGCATTCAAGCTCTGCAGAAAAGGATTCTTCTGCCTTTCAAATATCCTAAATCATACCAAATAGAGAACAAAAAAACCTGCCGATGTCATCTGATTGCATCACCCCTCCTCGCTCTCCGGGGCTCAAAGGCATGTCTCCAAACAGCTATTAGCTTTGCAAAGCAGATGTTCCCTAACCCCCAAATCCCGGCCGGCTGCGAGGTGCCGATGGGCTGCAGCACCAAGGAGCAGCAGGACCAGGGCTGTGTCTGCGCATCTGTGTTGCGGAGGGGAGAGGGATGGGAGACGTGCTCCCAATACCGAAACGCCTCTGCCGGTCCCTGCGCTGCCTTTCTCCATCCGAACCCGCTCGACACACCCAAAGGCAGCGAGAAAAAAGAAACCCAACGTAGAACCCGGGGGGATGCGGCAGGCAAAGCGTCTATTTCCCGGATGGATCCAGCCGAGCCGCTGTGCCCAGGTGGCCGCCGCATCCCCGCGGAGCGCCCCGGCCGGAGCCCACCCACCCACCTACCTGCTTCTCGTCTGCGGGGCGGCGCGGCCAGGGCGGGATGCCCGCGGCGGGGACCGGCGGCGGGGAGAGAAAAGGACAGAGAGTGAGGCGAGGGGGACGCGCCGGGCCGCGGGGCGGAGCGGCTGNGCTGCGCGTCCCCGCCGCCTCACCTGCGTTCGCCGCCTTGCTCTTGTACCGCATGCCCGTGCTCATGGTGCCTGCCCGGAGCCACGGCACAGCCGTGTGTGCGAGCGGGCCGGCTGGCTGGGTGGGGGACCGAGCGAGGCAGTGCGAGCGACGGGGCCGCCCGGGGCCGCCAATCCCCGGAGCTGAGCCCGCCCCGGGCCCGCCCCCGGCGGGTGACAGCGGGGCTGGGGCACCGCAGGGACCCCTGCCCTGCCCTGCCGGGTGACAGCGGGGCTGGGGCACCGCAGGGACCCCCTGTCCTGCCCTGCCGGGTGACAGCGGGGCTGGGGCACCGCAGGGACCCCCAGCTCTGCCCTGCCGGTGACAGCCGGGCTGGGGCACCGCAGGGACCCCCAGCTCTGCCCTGCCGGTGACAGCCGGGCTGGGGCACCGCAGGGACCCCTGCNCCCTGCCGGGTGACAGCGGGGCTGGGGCACCGCAGGGACCCCCAGCTCTGCCCTGCCGGTGACAGCCGGGCTGGGGCACCGCAGGGACCCCCTGTCCTGCCCTGCCGGGTGACAGCGGGGCTGGGGCACCGCAGGGACCCCCAGCTCTGCCCTGCCGGTGACAGCCGGGCTGGGGCACCGCAGGGACCCCCTGTCCTGCCCTGCCGGGTGACAGCCGGGCTGGGGGCTGCCGTAGCCGGGCAGGATAGGGGGACCCGCCGGCTGGAGCATCAGAGCGACCCCTCCCCACCACGTGACAGCCGGGCCGGGGGACCCACTCGGAGCATCGCAGAGACCCCCAGACCCCGCCGGGTGACAGCCGGCCCACCCAGCCCGACCCCAGCCCCTCCGTGTGCCAGCGGCAGGCGAACACAGCCCCGACCGGTGTGATGCGCAGGGACAGCCCCGCTGCAGCTGCCCGGGCACGTGGACACCTCCGTGAGAGTTTAAACACTATAAAAGGCAGCACTCGCTGCTCTCGACAGAAACAACAGGCAGAAGGAGGAATACAGCACTTTAAATAAATAAATAAATACAAAACCCAAACACAAATGGAATAAATAGGAAATGTGTTTCCAGATTTAGCGTCTCGAAATACAGTGGGAAGTCCTGAATCATACTGCAACCATGCTGTGTGAAGTAGGAATGCGTGCTCTGTTTCCATTAAAAAAATTTTTAAAGAGGTTATATGGAAAGTTATTTTAGGTAAAAGCTGTCAGTATAACTCTTAAAGAAAAGGCAAGAGGGAACTCAAATGAAAAGCAGCAGTTGCACATGACATGAGAACAGCTCACAGAAACCTCAACTCCACAGCAGAGGAGACAGGAGAGCGGGATGTGAAGACCTGCAACACCCAGATCCATGCCCTGACTTCCAGGGCTGCAGGGAGGGGTCATATGTTCCATATTTCAAGGACAGGTAAATTATCAGAGCTGAAAGTCTTCTGAGTGTGGGACAAGATAAGCTTGGCAGGGCGATGGCTGCACAAGTGCAAGGGCACTACCCTTCCTTGGAACAAATCTGACACCAGTGCCACAATACTAACTTTTCAAATTCTTGAAGTCATCACAGCATTTATCGTGGCATTTCTTCCACCTTTTCATTCAAAACATCTCATATTAAAACAAGGAGACACTTCCAAGACCAGAGACTGGCAATCCCAGGCACATACATTTTAAAACCCCCATTAGCTCATTCTGAATTCACTTTTAGCCATTGATTCAACGCGTCAGAAAAAAATAATTCAGGTATTTGTCAGCAAATTTCCTTGTTTTTAAACACTAGAGAGCCACAGACCATTAGAGACTCTGCACCACAATTAAAGGCACCAACAAGCCAATCAGCCTTTCATGAGCCTGCCATAGTGTTTCAAAGCTAATGAAGACTGAAAGGACAGCAGTCAACTCTCCTTGATCCTGCTGACAGTCATTAAAATAGTTACATGTGGGTACTTTGTCCCAGTGCTGGAAAATGACAGCCTGGAGAAAGCCAGGGCAGAACTCAGAGGAAGGGACTTGTCTTCCATGGCCCTGGCACAGCCAACACCAGTGGGAGTGGAAATGCAAGATCAGAAAAGTAGGTTCTAGCCAGTGTCCACTACCCAGAGATCTTCACACTAGCAAAGACTTGGCTTAACAACTATACATTCCCCCAGTAAGCTGCAAAGTATTTTAACAAAACCAATTTCAAATGTAACTGAAAATTAACATTAGACAACATCAAAGAAGTGGTAGAAAGCATATGGGATCAGTAGGACTGCAAGCCCTTCTTGGACAGTTATTAAAACAGACCTCAGATTTTCAGCCAAAATGCTCCACTGGAATCCCCAAGCCCAAGGAAGGTAAAGACTATTCAGTGATAATCAGTAGCCACTAGTGAAAGACTGTTCACTGAGGTTCCCACATAAGAACTGTGACAGTAACTTTAGGCGCCTTGCTTGGAAAAGGAAGAAAAAACCCTCTGTTTTTAATCAAATTAAAGACTAGATGCTTTTGAAAGTCTGCTTCCCCATTGTCCTAGACGGCTTTGAAAGTCGAAGCTTTCATGTTACCTTTGCTCAGAGGGCTAATCCAGCTGGTAACTAACGCCTGTAACTGCAGCCTGGGTTTCTCAGGAAGGTGGGGCAGACCTGACTTGCACAAGCACAAACGGACAGCGTATCCTTTTAAGAGCATTGCAAAATACGATGCAAAATTCTGGAAGAAAAACAACAAGAAAGGTGCAAATAACTGCAAAGTATTGATGAGATGATGTTTTCTGTTAAATTTGACCCGCTGGACAGACATGCTTAAATTCAAATCTTCATAAAACCTGAAGAGATTTTATGTGAACACGAATCTGTCACTTGACTTCTTCTTTCAACTTCATTATTACAGCCACTGAGGTAACAATGTAATGTCCATTTTATGCAGTTCAACTCCAAACAAGCCAAATAAGTATCCCTGTGATGCCAATCATTTGTGAATCCTGTCCTGATTAAACATCCATTGCTAGACAGCAACATTAGGGCTAATCATTACATGAGAGACACTACAATTTAGTACAGAAGACAAAGTGTCTCAATCTCATATTTGCAAAGTAATTTACACTTACACATATATAAACCACACAAGACTACAAAAGCATGCAGAAGAGAGCTATACACTAAGTAACAACATAAAGGAAATACTTTATAAATTCATGAATGTTGCTAAGATGTGCAAACAGATTTTCCAAGGTGTTTACCCACCTAAAAGATGTCAGAAGGAGCCTAATGAACTTCGGAAAAAAAGTGGATGCAAAGCTTTGCTACCTAACTTCCAGGTAAAATACTTACAAAACTGTTTTGAAATGAAATCAAAGCAATTTGTATGAAGACAAATTTTAGAAAATGCCTTCATTCCCAAGAGTAAACATCACAATTCCTTTAAATACACAACATGCACAACACCATTACAGCATTTCATAGATTACCTTGAAAAAGCCAAAATAAAATAAAAACAACAAAAACCACCCCAAAAATCAACGTTTTCCACATTCATACAATTTATTACAAAACTTCAATGAAAATTAGTGTTATGGTATATAAAAAATTCAGTACATGCCATCGCTCAGCTGACAGATAGAAATGCCTGTGACAAATTCTTGCCATCAATACTTGAGACCCAAAGGCAAAACCTCAGAGGCATCACACAAGTTGTTGGCGTGCGCAGCGTTTACGGTGTATTAAGGCACGACGATTTAGAAAAGTCAGCTTTTTTGCATCACTGGTGAATCATCAGCGTTTTGTGCATTTTCTCATCCACCATAAAAATGCAAATCAACAAAAGCAGAGAGAAAGTTCTGAAAAACTGATGTGATACATAATGACTTAAAATGGCAGGTGAAAGTTATGATATCGTGCAAACACATACGCTTACTGTAAACAGGCCACAAAGTCTTAGTATTAACCACAAGACTGTTCAGAACAACCTATCATATATATGATTAACTCCTTAAACCCACCTCAAGGACTAGTCCATACAATATACTCTTATCAGTTTCTGATAAAAAGATATAGGAAGGATAATAAACCCACATTTATAAGTATGAAGACAGCGTTACCAAAAGAATCAAAAAAGATACACTAAGTTGAATAACATTGAATACATAAAACAAGCCGTTTTACAACACGGATCTTCAGACTGTGTTTGTTTTAATGCAGGTCTTGGTCTGTGGCATCCAGCTTTTGCATTTGAACGGTCCTATTCGGGCAAAGAAAACAGAGCACCCATCCACTTAGAGAACCGTTTGCTGCTGGGAACAAAAGTGGAAAACAAAGAGCATTAGAAAGGACAAACTCTCAGCACTGTCAGAGCATTTGGGGCAGTCCTAGCCCCTTCTCAGCAAAGCAGCATAAACCAGGGAACAGGGAGTTTCAATCCCTGCATCACAGGGACCTGCATTAGAGCGAAATGAGCAGAGCACTTCGACTCCAAATGTTTATCACGATGTCTAATAAGAGCTAATAAATGGGAACTTATTTTTAGCTACATACTTTCTTAAGCACCCACACCCTCTCTCTGTCTGCAAGAGCACAACAAGTGTTACAGCTCATCTCAAAAGTACTGCACACCAGGCACCGACCTCGGCCAGTTATGTGAGGCATTGCTGCTGCTGGAGGAAACAAACCACCCGGAGAAACAAGGCTACAAGTAAGCAGTAGGTCTGATGTCATGCACCAACACTCCTATGACACTGCTTAGGTAACACAGGAAAGATTTTTTTTTTTTTCCCATGCATTTGTACAGCAGTATTCCTATGACTGAAAAAAAGGGATATTGGCCTGTAATTTCAAAAAAACAACTACCGGGTTTGGATATTTCTACAGTTAACTTGCCAATGGAAAAGGCTGCTACAAAGAAAGCAGAATTCCAGCTTTCCCTGAAGATCAGGTCTTGCGTAGGAAGATGTGTCAGATTTGGAAATCAGGGAAACACCTCAAATTCTCCAATCCCAAAAAATACTCAGTCCTGACAGGAAAAAATAGCCTAAACATTCATCTGGATGGAAAAAAGAAATATCCTAGAAAACACTGTTGTGTCAATTCACTTATAAAATACAGTGCAACACTCACCCAGACTACATCTGGGATAAGGAGCAAGGAGACCTGACAAAAGGGCGCTTTGCTCTTTGCCATTGTCACCACGGGAATTCGGTTCAATACACAATTACTTCACATTTTAAGAAGCCCATAACAACTAGAACAAGCAAGCCAGCAATAAGGCTTTAAAGCCAGAGTCCATAAATTGCTAAGCAAATTCAAAATTAACTGTTGTGCTACTCTGCTACTTCAAGTATGAAAGAGAAACTTGATTTCTGCCACTGCCTGCCCAACTCTAATCTGTTACAGAAGGTACCTCAAGAGGAAACCATAACTGATGTTTCAGACTCACAAAGAGACTGGAATTTCCCATAAACGTGAAGGCTCAAGTTATAAGCACAGCTGTGCATTGATGTTACCAGCACTGGCTACACTATACCCACATTTTATGTGGTTGTAGAATACACTTGGGCAAAGTCTGTTAGTGCAGTTTTAGTGCAGATTTGTTTCACCGCTCTTTCTTCCTCATCTCTGTGTGAGACAGTATTTTATGATACAATTAGCTTGGTATCGCTCCTGACAAGCTTGACCTCCAGCTTTATTAGACCAACCTTACAGTCCCCCATGCTCCTTTCACCAACACACAGTGTTAATAAATGCCTCCACCTGCAATGTGAATTCATACCATCATTTAAGAAAGAGGACACATTTCTCCAGTGTGCCATTAAAACAAAACTTTCTCAGTAAGCAGAGTAACTAGCACTATGCACACCTGCAGCCTGATGCACGTGGTCACAGCGCTCAGAATCTTGTATTTTTAAAGATTTCAAAAACCTTGGGAAGCAATGGGTCTGCCTGCCCCTCAGCTGCTTCCAAGAACACGACTACAACACAGGGCAACTTGACATCTCCTTGTGTTCACTTCCAAATTCCCAATGAAAGAAATTTGCTTTATGAGCAGCTACATTTTTCTCACTGACCTAAATTGTTTTTCTTCAAATAGCACTCATTTTATGTTGCAGCTGCACCCCTTTGAGTGTCCCATGATCAGCAAGAACTTTGAGAAATGGCATCTTTCCACAAGGCAGAGGAGTACTGGATGACACCAGTGCCCTGCTGTAGGTGGGTTTGACTCATTTTGTTACCTGTGCCCCAAACATTTTGAATTTCTGCTATTTCTGTCACCCTCTGTTGACTTCACTGCTTCAAGTTTGTTCCCTTTCCCTCACTAGTCTGTACAACCCCTTATACTTCCCCACAGCAAATGTCATCAGCAAGGTTCACACGCAGTTACAGGACCAGCCTTTGAACTGCTTTCTAATGTTCATCAGCTAAATATGCTAATACTGATATCCATGAGACACATACACACACCAGGCTCAAGCTTCAGAACTATAAAGAAATGTTCCTGTTTCTTTAGCAAAAGGTGGCCCTGAACCATTTTCAGGTTCCCCATGTTACCAGGCTTTGGCATGGACCTGGTAGGTCTGTGTACTCCGCACCTCGGGCATGCTAAACTCCCAAGAAATCCTGGAAGCAAACTAGAAGCCTCACCTCATGCATCCAAGAGCTGCAGTGGATACAGCAGTGTGTCCCTGGGATACAGGAAGAGCTGGAATATGTCAATGGTAACCTTTGTGGGCAATCAAGACTCTAAGAGGCAGAGTGCAAGGTGCTTGCAGCACATATTCACAAGAGCTGGGAATTCCACTGCAGCCACCACGCTGTGGATTTCAGCTTTCCCAAGGCACTGATGCACTAGTGAAAGCAAATAGATGTATTGCCATTCACCCTTGACAACAATAATTACCATCAGAAGTCTGTTCTCTTAAGGAGACAAAAACTTGTGTCAGCCCATCAGCGCACGGTTTGCTGCACAGTTCCACATACAGAAGAGCTGGAGAACGATGGTGCTCTCCTGGTCAAGTTTCCAGCCAGAGAAACACCCACTGGCAGTGCCAGGCAGTTGGTCCAAATACTACAAATTTGCCCAAGCTTCACATTCTCTAGGCTCTCAGTTTCTGCTACCAAAAACTACAACATGATCTCTGCTTCCTCAAATGACATTTCTCATCAGATCAATTCAGCATTCAGCAGAATCGTTCTAGAAGGCTGGTTGCTATGGCAATGCTTTTGTGTTGTTCTGTTAAATGATGTCAATTCACTGGTAGAAGGAAGAAGCTGTTTGGTGTCTTTAGCACTGTTCTTATCAAGAATCAGAACAGTGTTAGTGAGCCCAGAAGGCTTTAAAACAGTTGTGGAAATTACAAGCTATACTAAAAAGAATTTTCAACATCCTACAGATATTTTAAGTGCAAGATGCCTGAGTTTCTTTTTTATCTGAACATATTCCCTTAACTATATTTCCAAATGGCCATATTAGGTTTCCATAGTCTGGCTACTGTCACTGGCCTGTCCCAGAGTGATCTTGAAGACAGAGAATCCAGATTTCTAAAAACAAGAGGAAAACAGATTGCAAAGAGATACACAGTCAGAAACAGAAGGAAAGGGAAGAAACACCCACCAACAACCATTTCATTTGATAAAATAATACCAGCTTTTCATAATAATTGCTCTTCTGAGATGGACAAATTCAGAAACTAGTAAATATGCTACTGGAATTACTGCAGGCTTATTTCAAAAGCATTTTATATTGGAGCACCCAAATAAAACTAAACCTGTTTTAAGTTTTGGTAACTAATTCCTCTTTCCATCTTTCTCTTCCAACCTTTATTTGAATTGCCAAATACAAGAAGCAATAAGGTTCTACACTTTAGAACAGTCTTGTGCTTCAGAAGTAAAAAAAAAAATCTGAAAAAGTTAGGGTAAAAAAATTTGTTACTGCTTATTCCAATAATATTTTGGTGTCCAGCTGTGCTTTCATTGCCTGCTACAATCTCCTCCACATGCTCTGTTTGTAAACAGAGGCTATGAAAGGTTTAGAGGAAACAGACAAAAGTGGAGGTCAACACACCTTTGTTAGAGCTGCACTCAAAAGATCTTAATCACCACTGTCTGTATTCACAGGCTTTTGTCAAAAACTGCAGCTGGAAACTGGAATGACCAGTGTGCCAAAATCATCTTCCCTTCCTACCTCTAACCCAGACTCCACCAGTGCTCACCTTCATTCCCTTTCAGGATCCTACTTCTGCCCAGCAAGAGCTCTGTCCATCCTCTTCAGAAGCTTTGAGCATATTCCCTGTGTATAATCTTTGCCTTGGTCACTCCCCTTAATGCTTCCCATACTCTAGCCTTGAAAGTAAAGGAAACTGCTTCAAGTAAATTCTCCCTTTGCTCTTGCCATAAAACCTTTAAAGATGCCCCAACTCAAAAGGGTTCAGGCAAACCAGACCTTCCAGTCCTCTCATCTGTGTAGCATTTTATGGTAATACAGACTTGGTCTTTCGGGCAAGGATTAGAGTTTAACACTTTTTAATCATTATGCAATGCTAGACTCCTAGAAAACCCCAAAGCATCCAGCAGTCTCCTCCCCAACGCAAAATACACTTGAAACCAGAAGTGGCTATTTCATATATTTGGATATTACCACATTTCATTACTCTACAGTTTATTCTTCAGCTCTTATCTGTGAGGGTGTTTACTCCACTCTTCTCTTTCCCCAAAATACCTGAAAACATCTTTATATCTATGCTTTATGTAGGGGAAAATATTTTAAGGGACTTTTGAAGAAATCAAAAGATACATACATATCCAAAATAAAAAGGAGTGAAAATGTTATTTTTACATAAACTGTCTATAAAGTCACATATTTTTCTCAGCACAAGGTTAAGTAAGGGTGCAAAAGAACAGCTGGAGGAGAGACTGATCCTTTAAAGTTCTTGTAAAACTAGAACCTGAGAGATGCTCAAGATAAGCTGTGATAGAACAAAAAGATTAATATCAAGTATATTTAAATTTGTTGGCAGTTTGGTTCTGTTAACCACTGTGATAATTATAAGTTTCCTGGTTTCTCTAGAAATGGTGAGTTAAATAAAATACAGCAAATAAATCTGATGGGAATGCTGGAGGTTGAACTCCTCACTCCTCCTAAACTGAAAAGTCAGTTAAGATGCATGAGAGAAACTTCCTGAAGGGTGAGGATTCACTTCAGCATGCTGCCAGGACCATATAGCAACACCCTGGTTCAGCAGGACTGCGACTGCAGCTGTACATTCTGAACAACAAATTACACTCAAAGTCTATCTATCAGTACCTCAAGGGTAACAAACAAGAAGTTCAAAAGCCCTTCCTGAAAGCAATCTGTCAAACATGATTTCCACAGCAGCTGCAGAAACGGAGCTTAGCAAATTCCAAAGAAACAGCAGGACCTCCATGTATGAAGATCTCATTCAAATCCTTCTCAGATTTGTCCACACTCAGTATTTCAGACCAATTAACTTCCTTGAGATTTAGTTCCAGCTAAATCACAACAAGATCATGGGAACACTAGTTAAACCTGCAAAGCTCTCCTGCTTAGCGCACTTGCTGGTCCAAGATGCACCCCAGATTAGCAGTGTGAGGTATCTATAGAACAACACTTCCCCTGGACTCACACGAGCACGCTCTGAACGCTGTTTACTTACGTAGCCATGGCTGCAAATTCAGCCTGGGACAAACCATGCTCCAGTTCATTTTTATAAATACCACAGCCAGTATTGCCAGAAGCTGTGGAACACTGGGAATCTGGGGCCATTACTGGCTAACCATTAGTGGGAATACTACATCCCATCAGTCCTCAGATCCTGATTGCACAGCAAAGCCAGTATCTAGGAACTGAAGAAAGAATTCTGGATCTGTTTGTACCACTTGCCACCCTCTGCTCTGCAGAACCACAGAACATGCCGAGCTGGAAGGGACCCACAAGGATCATCCAGTCCAACACTCAGCCCTTCACAGGACCATGTCTGAGGGTCACACCAAGTGCCAGGATCACCCAAACACTCCTTGAGCTCTGTCTGAGCCTTGGTGCTGTGCCCACTGCCCTGGGGAGCCTGGTCAGTGTCCGACCACCCTCTGGGGAAAGAACCTTTTTCTGATAACCAACCTAAACCTGCCCTGACACAGCTCCAGGCCATTCCCTGGGTCCTGTCCCTGGTGCCCACAGAGCACAGATCAGTGCCTGCCCCTCCTAAGGAAGCCGGACCTGCCATGAGGTCTCTCCTCACTCCCCTCTTCTCCAGCTGAACACACCAAGTGCCCTCAGCTGCTCCTCACACACTTCCCTCCAAGGCCCTTTGCCACCTGAGATTTAAGGTGGTTTTTTTCCTACTGAATATCATTTTAGAGATGCCATGTGATTAAATGTGGTTTGTAAGATGCACAAATAATTAAGCTCCTTTGCAAGAAACAGTAACAATCATTTATGCCGCATAAGCTTTCTTGCGTCAAACAGCCATTTTCACAAGTGGCCTGTTTGGCCATATGAAAACAAAACAAAGTCACCATGAAAACTTGGAAACTTCATTTCAGACTAAAATATTTAACAATATTGAACAGGCTGCACAATGACCAGCTCCTGTCCAGGGAATGAGAGCTGTCAGTCAGACAGTGCTTTGCAAACACTGCATGGTCAGCCACGAAATTATCCTCAGTGTTTAGATTTTCAGCTCTGGGAAAACAAATCTTAGATGGAAGTCAGAAGACATGATGTGAAGACTCCTCTGTCTGCAACAGTTGGAACTGTGAGATAAGAAACCTGAGACTGAATTACTTATTTCCCCTTAACTACTTCACTCAAAGACCACAGTGAACGTATCAATAAAACCATCAACTTCTGCTTAAATTAGAATCCAGTGAATAAGTTTATTTCTTAAGCTCTTTTTTTCTTCTTTCTTTATGTAAACAGGAAGACTGAAGGTTCAAATAAAGGCAACAAAAAAAAATCTCCTTATTTTAGGCTTGGAATGTTGGCAGCTACCACAAGGTCATAAGGGATAATATAATCCATTTTATTCAAGCTTTACATTCCACAAGACCAGCAATCACAACTAGAGTATTAAACTGAAGTATTAAGCAACAAGGCTCCTCATATCCTTCTATTTTTTGTTCTTGCATTTAAAGGAAAAATTGTATCAGCAGAGCTGCATTCTGAAGAAAGAAGAATTTTTTTCTTTCCTCGCTCTCATCTCATCTAATACATCATACACACCATCAGGAGGGTCTGTATTCGTGACACGCGACCAGTTTGTAAGATTTCGTTTGGTTCTTTAAGAAAACTTATAAGTTCAGCAGACTGCATGCTCCAAGACCACCTAACTTTTGATTACATATAAACAAATGAATTTTCTCAGCAGCTTATGCTAGCAGAAACAAAGCCAGATGATCCAAAAATAAGGCACTGAAGATAAGCATTTACAGGTCTTAAAAAACAGCTGGAAAGGTAACATTTACATAGATCTTTCCTAGTCTACCCAGAATATCACTCAGTTCTTTTCTGCAAGTGCTATAAAAGCAAGTCCAAAGTGCAAAATTAACAAGGAAAACCTTACGTAAGAGGAGTAAAATTGTCAGAAAAGTAGTACCTGATGCATCCAGATGTTAAACGTCCTAGTCATCACCAGGCTTCATCCTCATTTGGGCTTGCATCTGGGCAATCATCTCCTGCATGCGGCGCAGCTGGAACAGAAAGACACCCATGTGTTTAAAACAATTTCATGACAAGTCCAAAAGTCCAGGAAACCATAAATCTTTTCCTTCCATGGTAGAATGCAGACCCTGTTTTCTTCTTCACAAACGGAAAATGTTCAATATAACTGAATACTCCGGGTTTCCCCATTTCGTCAGTTCATCACCTCTAACACACACAAGGTTTGTAAGAATACTTATAATGAAAATTAAGCAATAAAGTCCAAATCTTTTGCTGTTTGCAGACCTGTGAATGCACATTTAATGTGCAGTAAGAAAAGCACATCCTTTGGGTGTACACAAAGACACACCTGAGTGAGCTGATGCAGCTTTGTTCTGATACAGGTGCTCAAAGCACAACACCAGCTACAAACACTCATCTTGCCACCATCACAGAACTCTGCAAATTTTTAGCAACAGTAACAGCTGGACATGCAGACAGGATTTAAAAACTACTCCAAAAGAGAAAGATGTTTACAAAATTTGGAAAGCCAGACTAAACACATTAGGCAATATTTTTATATCTAAACAATGATTTTTCCTGGAAATAACTGTTTTCTTAAGGCATTTTTTATAACACTTTTAAGTTAGTTGCCATCTCATAAAAGGCCAGTTATATATAATGTTTTGTTGCCTTTTTTTGGTTTTTTTAATAACATTGATTGGAACAAAAGTTTCTAAGAAAGAAGAAAGAACACAACACAGCTTTTCAAAAAGTATATGCAAATCCCTCTAATTTGGTTTACAAATGACTAGATACTTCCTTCCAAAAGCAGGTGGGGAAGTTCCACATACAGAACTACAAGTGCCCTGTCTTATAAACTGGGAAGGAAATAGGTTGCTATTTCCATGCACATTGTATAAAGTATGAATCCATCTCAAACTGGAGGTCATGTAAAAATCTGAGGCTTGTATAACAAGTTTTCATCTCCAAGTAGTTAGAGAATTGCTTTCATTTATTTTCAAGGAGGTCGGGGGGAATTCTAACTCAAAACCCACAGTGTTTAAACAATTATACTGTACTTTCATCCAGTCAGCCACATGAACTATTGTGATACTCGTTACTGCAGCAGATTCAGTACAAAAGAATCTGAGACAAATACTTGACTCCATGAACCTCGTGTAGAGCTGCTGTTTTGGTGGTTTGGGTTTGTGGGGTTTTTTTTGTTGTTTGTTTGGTTTTTTTTGTTTTGTTTTGTTTTTAAGAAAAAATAACCAACAAAACCCAGAAAGAAATATCATGGAACAGGAAAAATTAATTGCAGGTGCTTGTATCACTTTTTCTTGCCTGGGCTCAGATACAGATCCAGGAAATAGTAAGAAACTGAAGATTAACTAAAGAGTGAAAAACAGATCGCAGCACAGCCAGCAGTACCAGAGCTTGCCTAGAGCTAGCTGGCTTATGTTCTTATCCTCCTGCTGCAGCAGCACAGGGCTCAAGAGAGGCTAATTGAGGTTCCTGTGACTGCAGCAGAGATGTCCTCTGACAAAAGGAGATCCACACATCAACAGCATGAGATGCAGCTAAGACTGCAAGGATTATTATAAACCCAGCTACATCTTTCTGCTAAACACTTAAAACAAAAAGCTACTGACCAAAAAGATGGCATAATGCTGCAGGAAGGAGGAAAGAAAAGCAGAAAGTCTCAGGAATGAGAGTTGCATTGATTCCATAACATAAACAAGAAAAGTTTCAAAGATCCACTTATAAAAATGTAAGACACCTGGTCTTTTGAACTGCCTCTCTGCAGACTTACCACCAGAATAAAACAAGCTTTTTGGAAGCACTCCTACTTGAGCTTTCCCAAGAGCACTCCAAGCTGAGCCATGAAACATTCCCAAAATAGAAACTGCTCAGTAATGACAGGGGAAGATATTGCTGCACATCTACTATGGTGATTGCTCCAACACAGAATTCTGCTAATGGCTAACATCATACTTTAAGACTTAAATACAGCATTGACACTCACATTTTCTAAACCTTAATTGATAAAAATATGCCCATACCATGAAAGAAATCAGATGCTGCACAGGCCGCAAATGTAAGGTAGCACAAAAACCCCAGGAGACCTACCCTGTTCTAACATTAATATTGTAACATGACTTTCCTTTTCCATTCTCATGTGGTGGTTTTGAGACCTACTGGTGAAGGCTCAGGCTCATCCATTAGTGTAGTGATGGCAGCTTTCTGAAGCTATTTTAGTATAGCTCAGTAGAAAAACATTCAGGCACAAAATGAGGCAGATTGTTGTTTCCTATGGCCACTGGTATGTAGTAAGTTAGTGAAGGAATGTTGGCCCAAAAAAAGATAATAAGAAGATACTCAAGCACACCTCTTTGTCACTGCATCCTGGGCTGCATCAGCATTTGATTTGGTTTTCACTGAGCATTTGCTATGCAAATAATGGCTTTTTGCTGTGAGACTGTGGCTCTCAAGGTCTAATCAAACTCAGGACTATCAGTTTCACAACAACATTCTTAGCAGACAACCTGTGAGCAATGAGAGCTAGCACAATAAAATCGGGTCAGGTAACTACAGGAATGAAGTGCTGAAGTCAGGGGTAGTAACTGAACTTGGGGAGAGTGCACACCAATCCCTTGGGCAGGACATGGCTTGCACAGCAGCCATCCTGGCAGCTCAAGAGTAAAAGTAAAAAAAGAGAATCCTGCTGTATTGTGCTCAAGTGGTAACCATGCCAGTCTCTTCAACAGTTCCTCAAGTAGAAGATAGGACATAAGAGCCATTCCTCCACATCACAATACAAACCCAAAGCAGCTCATGTTCACCTTACTGGACCTACTGCATAGACAGAAACAATCGCTTCTCTTCATAAAGGAGAAGGTAAAGAATCACACCAAAGACTGAAACTGATGTCACATCAACACATGTGTTCCCTTTGCTGTTGGGGCCTGCAAGCATCAAGACCATGAAATGTCTTTGATCTTGCTCAGCAGCAACTCCTGTCACTTGTAAGAACAGCATTAATACATTCCCATCCATCCCCTAAAGAACAGATGTTACAACATGACAGCGTAGGGCCAATGCATACCACGAAAAGGAAGCCAGAAAACAATGTTTGGAAATCTGTTAGAACAAATAATTCCTGTGAATTCTCAGATAACAAAAGGTAAAAGAATAAACTTAACCTTGGCATAAATGCTGCTTAGTTTGCTTATGTCAGGACTAAAATTTAGTTCAAACTGCCACGTAACTACTGCAGCAACACAGTAAGAAAACAAACATTTAAAAGGAGAGTTAAGGTTACACAGACTTAAAAGTGAACCACGCACCTCCTTAATGGTTTCCAATTCCCCTAAGAGAAATCGTGGATACACAGCTCTGCTTTACCTACACGATTTCATCACAATACCAACAAATACTAACCCTGTTTGAACAGCTGAGTGGCTTTTCATTGATCACCCTACAGATATCACAGGAAAAGAAGTCTGATTGTTTCTGCCCATGTCTTTACATACGAAAGCCCATAAGGGAAGAAGCTGCAAGAATAAGGCAAGATGGAAAACTGAAGACAATGTATGTTCCCATGACAGTGGCTGTTGATTAAAAATACTTCCAATACCAAAGAATACAAATAATCTTTGAAACTGAAGATGAGAAAAATACTCCTGATACACTTACAACAGTGGAAATGGGGCTTTCATTGAGGTAAAAGCCTTTCATAGAACATGTTGGCACACAGAGCAAAAGTCACTATGGCCACAGCCATCACAGTACATGGGCAGCATGCACAGTTCCTTCAAAAAACAATTCAAATGGACCCAAAAAAAGGGGTAAAAAAAAAAAATGTTGTTTTTCACTACAGCCCCTAAGGGATTCCCATTGCTAATCGCTTACTAACAGTTTTCTTCTCATGAATTTCTCCAGGACTAAGACTAAAGCACTTCATAGAGCAAGGCTGAAGTATTCTTCTCCGTTGCACTAGGCGGCGTATCCCGCAACAACTCAAACTTTGGACCTGTTTTTACTTCCCTGAAGTCTGCAGGTCTTCATCAACAGTCATGCTGCCTCTTCACATAGAAGTTTCCACCTTATCTTTCAGGAAAATACTTCCACACATCCCTCAATTCCAGGCAGTGACCTGCACACCCTCACCTGGCTGGTCCCCACTGACTCCCACACTGACCTGAGGCTCTTCATCTCTTCCGCCAAAGGGTTAAACAGGCTCAGAATGTGGAAGGATGGAGAAGACAGATTCAACATTGTGGTCAATCCCACTACACTCAGCCCAGTGCTGCCTAACTCCACTGAAGGCAGCAAAGGGATTTGCCCAAAGCCTTGGGACAGCTCCCTGGATAAACCAGAGGAAGCTTGTTCCTTGCTGTTTTCATGCACTCACAGCCTTAGCATTTTTCTGGAACTACTACCTCTCAAAACTTTGAAAGGTTTTTATTATGAGATGTTTTCAGAGTGGAAGAATATGGCACAAAACTACAAACTTTGTGCCCATTTACACTCCAACATCAGAATAACCTGTACTGCAGTGTATTTACAGTCAGGAACATGAGTATCTTTATTCTTATTTTCACTTCCCATCTCAGAAAGACAGGTCATCACTTGCAAATGAGCATAAGCACGACCAGACTGAGCAATAAATACAAAATGATAGATTAGCAATTCCAAATTGCTGAACTGGGGACCACATCCTTTGGCATAATAAAAGATCATTTAGCAAAAGTGATGCCTTGATAAAGATGATTCTGGCACTTGCCCAAGCATTCATTCCTTCCAAGGTTATATAAACCTCACAAACTGTAAATAGAACTTCAAGCACCGTTACTGATGGGAATGCAAAACAGGAGGGGAAATGGATATTTGTTTTCTCTGTGAAGGCCATGGAATGCAAGCCCATTTCCTCTGTGCCTCTTTCCTCCACAGATTTTTCCCAGTCTGAACCTTAGGGGTGATTTTGAGATGAAGGGACTTCATACCAGCTTAGCGACAGAAGATTCAGCAAAGCCTCTTGATCCCTCTGGGACAATAGAATGCACAAGTTAAAAAAGTATTTGTTTTTTCAAGTTCTAACCGAATCCCCTGCAACTTCAGCAGCAATTATTCAGAGGTGATTAGCCCCAGAGGAAACTTCCAAAGACTGTCCTCCAAGAAATTCAAAATTTCATCCCTTTAGCCATGTTACACAAAAGACACAACACACACTATGTATTATATGTGTGCAGGTGTGTGTGTATACATATATAAAATTCTATCTATCCTTGCACACAGAGTGGTCAGAACAGACCAGTATATGATAACGTGCCTGCCTTATCACAGTTTTTGGGGGAAATGGTTATAGGAGAATTTTTTTCAGGCATAAGTCTTAATACAAGTAGTTCTACAAGGATACCCAAGTTTCTACTTAACTATCATACATGTACAGTTTATACAGTTCAAATAACAGGACAAACAATCATGACTTAAAATCTAAGTCTACTGCCTGAATCTTGGAAGCATTAAGGAGGAAAAAGCATTTTCAAACAATGCCTTTGACAGTTTCGAAGCCCCCAGGACTGCTGGCCCCCAGCTGATGAGCTGCTGCTGCTCTGCACACACATCAGTAAATGGGAAGCACTTAATCTGTGCACACAACACTTGTAAAAGCTCCACTCTTGTAAGTGCACAGCCATCAAGTGTGCTTATGCTGCTGAAATGGAGTTATATGGTGATAAATATGCAGCTCCTTCAATCTCCAGTAATTTGTATTATTAAATGCTAATTATGGTGATAATGAGCTGCTTCTGCATTTCCTTTTAGGAAAATTTTTTGGTATTTATGTCAATGTGGCAGTTAGCCAATAGCTAGCCAGGATTAGCTATTTTTAAATATGGATGCTATAAAGGAGGAGGGAAATGCACAGACCAAAGTAACAACATTTCAAAAATTTCCATGTATGGGAGTCAATCTTTCACCTCCGAAAACACCAAAAACTGCTTGTAGCTCTTTATTTCTTACTCCAAATCACTGCACATATGTACCAATCTTGTAAATCACATCTTCCTGCGTTTATGGACTTGGATCCAAGCTGAATTGGGTAAAATAAGGATAAACATTAAAAAACCTCCACTATCTTGCAACTGGCAGAAAGTCTTCAGTATTCACATTGCAAGCACTCCTTGAATTTAAACATGAGGCTAAAAATTTCTGAGTCTTCACAACTGTAGCATAAAAATACTAAGTTGAGAGGCCTAGCAGTAACTTGGAACCAGAGTGAGAAATCATAGACTTGGTGTTTTGAAGCTCTAATTTGACAGATACAACAGATTTACTATTAAGTAAGTCAAGATTAAGATGAAAAAAACATACACATTAATATATCATGGGATTTTTAAGACTCGACAGCCTTTTTCTACCCCACAGCTATAAGAAAAAATGTACTGCTAACATGACCGTAGTGAGCAAACGGCCATCTGAAGTGACATTAGACTGTCAGCCTACCCCAACACACTGTGTTTAAAGCAGCATACATTGCTGGCAAACATTGATTTCAACACTTAAAATAGTAAATATCCTTATGGATAATTAGCATACAAATGGGAAGTGAAATATCCTGCCTAAAACCAAGAGTCCAATACAAGTGACCACAAACAAACACTGCACGGGCAGCTCCAGTGTTCAGGCTGGGTCTGTCATGTTCCACAACTCCAATCACACTCACTGTCAGTAGAACACTGAAATTGGAACACAGCATGTTGTATTAAAGAACAACAGTTTTTGAAGCTCCCTCTTACCTCAGCCTCTTTCTGCTGGAGGATCCTATCCTTGTCTACCACTTCCTCTTCAACAGGCCTGTTGAAGCAAAGAATGCATTGAGAGTATAAAAGACAGAAGTAAAAATCTCCAAGAACAGATGCAAGGCTTATATTTCAATTCATAGAACATCAACAACATCTACATGCTTCTGCACAGGGGAAATTAGGACATTTTTAAACTCATGCTTCCCTTCTGAAAAAGGCTTTCTTTACCTCCCAAGCAGCACCCACTTACTTGCCAGTGCGTTTTAGCCTCTCTGAACGGAAGTTCTCGTAGTGCAAGTCTTGGGTCACCTCCTGCAGGTCCTGCATGTGTGTTCTGGAACATGCAAAGGGCTATTGAACACTCTCTCCTTCTCATCAAAGGAAAGACAAACATCCTTTTATCTTCTACTGCTGTTTCATAAAATGGATGCATTTAGCAGAAAAACAAATCCTTACAGAGCAAGCCTGCCATAAAACCACCTAGACCTCTCCTTCACACTCGCTGTCTTGAATTCATACCCAAGTGCCCCCACTAAGATTCTTCCAAGACCCAGAGTATGCTGTCCTCCTCTCGGTCACTAATTACTTTAGATGAGTTGTTTATACCCCTACTTGCAGTGTTAAGAACCTTGCAAAGACAGTTATTGAGAAAAACACTTTAAGAATTAAAGTATTTTACAGCTCTTTCATGCTGTTAAGTATAATTTGTAACTGAGAACTAGGTGGAGCTCCCTGGCTCACACAACAGCTGACACTGCCCAACAATTTCCAATTGTCAAAGGAAAGAAAAACCCACTTGCTCTGAATACCCAGCAGAGGGCAATCACTGCGCAGCAGAGACTGAATTTGGATGATACAATGGGATTCCATGTCCAAAAAGAGCAAAACAGTTTTTAAAAAAATTACTTAAACCCATTTACGCAGGCAGAATAACCATATCAGTTAAAATCATAAAGAGGCAGGGCATCATATTTAACAAAGGGCTTCCTATACTGCCAAGAAAATTGCACTTTGCTTTTAGAACATTTTTCACTTGAAATAATATTTTAAAAGCCTCCCTGCCCCACCGGCTGTACTGCAACAAAACTTCTACTGAAATGTAAAACCATCAAATCAGTTCACATAAAGGTACAAAACCACATACATGTGGCAATGTAAAACACAGAAAATATTTCCTGAAGTCAGAGATGAAAAGATACAGCAGCAAAACAAGCTGCAGGGGACTAGAACATTACACTACACTGCCGTGAGAACTAGTTTTGAATTAAGGAATTCATGTTCCTATAACCCTGCAGTCATTGTCACAGTTATGTCAGCACAGGAGATGGAATCATTTTACCATCACTCACACGAGCATTGTGCGCAGTTTGAGGAAATCATTGTGTTCTGGATTCTCAACTTCAACAACTCCCCAGGGATACAGGCGGCCTCGGATTTTTTTCCCCTTCACCTCAATAAGTTGATTGGATCCAATAACAGCAAAGGGAATGCTTGCCTAGTTGAGACAAAGAAAAAAGTTACTGGCTTGATTTTCGGCTGATTGGTTTATGTCTTTCGTTTTGTCTTTTTTTTTTTTTTTTTTAAAGGCTTAAGTATCAGGTAGGAGAGGGGGGAAAGAAAAGTTGACAAATGCTACTAAAACACCTTCCCCATCCCAAAAGCAAACCAGTCCTACTCCAGGCAATGCAACCTCTCCTAATGAACACCTGCAGCTTTGTCAGGATCAGTCTGTCTTAACAGAGGCACAGAAGGAAATAATGCTTTGCTTTAGGAACACCTGACTGTTGTTGTTCAAGTACAGTTTGGGCACAATGGGTCATCTGACATAACATCATGCGTGGAAAACAGCCAACAGAAACATACTCCAGATACAGACTGAAGTAGCCAGAGAGAGAATTTCAGATACATTCTTCACACACCTTTGCAAGTATTGCAGCACAAAGAGGAAATTGCTTCAGTAAAACCTTTATTATCTGATCTAACAGGAGGAAAGTTGTTAATTAGTGCAGCAACCATAACACACACTCCCCCCGTGTGCGTGTTAAAACTTTTGCATCAGAAAACAGAGTGCAAATAATAGTTCTTGGTGAGGAGTGGCTTACACTTGAAAGAAAAATTAAAATAATGTCACAACACACTACATTTGGAATTCTGATGAAACAGACAGGAATAAAAAAGGATTACAATTCAGAATCAACATTCAAAGAAAACTGGAATTTTCAACACCTCGTAAAAGGAATAAAGTACCCTTAGGCATATTGTAGACTGAAGAACTTCTGCAGCAAAATAATAAATTAGGAGTGAAACTTGCCTTTAGAACTCTAGTTTGTTCTTTAAACTCCTCATCTTCATCGGAGTCTGCATCAGGGAGCTGATAAATCCTAATGCCATGTTCAGAAATCTCATCCAGAACCTGAAAGTTTAAAAAAAATGGAAGAATAATAAATCCTTATTTTATGAAGAGGTATTCAGTTAAAAACATGTATCATTGATTTACTAGTCTGTCACAAACATACACCTGGCTCAGTAAGCAAGTAAATCAAACCCCAGAAGATTTACATGGTACATAATACAGAGCAGACAAAAGCAAAGTAAGGATAATATGAAAAAAAGAATAAAAACAACAAACTTGGAGAAGGGATTCATTAGTTACAGCCTCAAAACCATTCACCCCATGTCAAAGTATATTTTTGTGCATTTGATGTGTACAAAAATTTAATGGGCAGTGCATATTGCCAAAGCTTATTATCCCCTTAAAGCTGGAGAAAGTCATTAAAAATCCACCAAGAAAAAAGCCTTTTCTTGACTAGTTTTCTTTTTTGTCACCAATGTCTGAGCATCAGGTAAAATATACAGTATCCATATTCCCGTGTACATTCTTTTCACAATGAAATCACCACGGGTGAGCAGCCAGCACAACTCCAGGCCTCTGGCAGTTTCAAAAGGTAGAACAAGTGAATCCTTTCTTAAACTGAAGAGAATGCTTCTACTGCCATACTACTAAAATGCTGCAGTCAGCTCATGTCCCTGCACCAAATGCACTGATGAGATTTTCATTCAGTAAAGGAATCACAGCGGCATGAGGAGAGCATGAAGAACGCTGAGATGCCACAATGACTCCCTTGAAAAGGATCTTTGATGTTTCAGCAGCAAAGGGTAAACTGTGCAAACTTCCTAGAGCAGCTTTCCCCAAGGAGCTGCAGCTGTAACCCCCCCCAAACAGCACCCAACCCAAGTAGCTGCACTGATGACCTCCTGGGGTGGACATGAGTGTGCAAATCAGGGAGGGCTTTGAGGTAATAGTAAAAAAAAATCCAGAAAAGTCTGTGTAAGGACCTGTGATGCCACTACTATGTATATAACCAGAGATTAACTCAGTAGCACAAATACAAGCAGACTCAAACAGATGAGAGGTCTTAATGTCTTCTCAGAGTATTGTTGGGTTCCTCGATCCTCTGTCATGATGGCAACTGACAGCCACAGTATAACTGAAACTTGTCCAACCAGAACTTGATTATCAAACAGCTGTTTAAAAAAAAAAATAATTCTCCAGACCATTAGAAGAGGAAAGACCATATAGGGACCACACTATTCCCCTGATGATGTTTTCCTGCCAGGTATATAAACATCCCCTGCACTCACACATGTGCATCCACTGAATAAAATACTATGAGCCCCCACCTACACAGAGAACAATGTTTTTTAAAGAAAAATTTGGGAATAAGTATTTCCAACAAGCAATTAAGTCACACTGACAAAATGGCACTGAGCTCAGTGCATGTTGTTACTGTTTTGCAAAATGGAAGAGAACTAAACAGTCACTAACTGATAACAGAAGATGCACAGATGCGATAGGTGGGGCAGTGCTGCAGTGGGATGCCTTTTACTAGCTGCATAAAACAAGAAAGCATATTTAACCTGGCTGAGATCTTGAAGATAAAATGCAAGTGAAACAATAACGGGAAAGCCAACAGCAAAGGGTGCTAGAATAATATATTACAGCTCTTAAACCTAGTGCTTTCCTGAAAGGAAAAAGAATTGCAATAAAAACAAACTGTATTTTATGGTCCTAACAATGAAACAGCATTTTGCTTCTTCAAATCTGAATTTTATTGGCCTCAAAGGATTCTGTGTTCTTAAAGATTAGCCTTCCCATGGGAAATTAAAAAAAAAGTCAAAATATTAGTTCCCCTCTCATGAAGTCATTCTTTTGAGCATGTTTCCTTAGCAGCCTTGCATGGCACAGCTTGTGAAACTGCCTTGCATTTCTTCTCACTCAAGAGTTTTAAAAAATAACTTTGAATTCCAGAAAGAGCAAACAGGAATTACTCCAAGCTGGGTTTCCTTTGCAAGCACCATAAGCTAATCTTGCTGCTTAGTCCAGGGCGGCAAAACAAAAACATTTTACTTCAGATTGACGGCCAAATGGCAGAAACATCTAAAAAAAGTAAGACTTCAAGCTGCGTCAGCAAAGCAGGACTTTGATTCCTATTCTTGATTAGAGACTCTGTTGGCCAAGATGCTTTGAGTTAGAACAATATACAGTAGCTCTGACTTTCAAAGCTTTGGAACCACATTATACATTTGACTTAATATAAACTCAGTTTGCAGAGTGACCTTTGCCAGCAGTATAAAAATAATGAAAACTTGTTTACCTGTTTCCTAACCACTCCCTCAGACTACAGATGTCATTCATCTCGCTGTGCTCAGACAATGCATAAATGTGGTGTCCATATGTCTAAGTCAAGACTGTTTTAAAGATTAGTTAGTTAAAAGTAACTCTGCTCAAACCAGAAAGAGCTGGACATGGATTAGCACTGAATACGGTCACAAGAAGTTGCCTTTAAATCAATCTGTTGATCACAGGATTTGTAAACTGAGATTCATCTCCATCTTTCATGATAAATATACAATATAAACCTTCAATCTAACATTACTTACAGAATTGAAAAATAAGCAATTCCAAATTCACATTGGGAAACATGTGCTTGCACTACTGCCATGTTTGAGCTAATATCCAGTGTTAACAATACAGAGAAGTGACTGTCAAACAGCACATGCATGATGCTGTGCTTGACCCTAAGACAAACCATCAAGCAGCAGATAAAAGAGCACAGATGAGAGTCCCCAAGTCCCCAAGCAATTACAGCAAGTATTGAAACCAGGTGAGACTGGGTTCCTCTTCATTTCACCTTTTTTGTGAAAGATGACTGTAGCTAGAACTTATTTTATATCAGTTTATTTTAAGTATTTGAACTGACAAAGCAGAACATTCAAATTCCCAGTGAATTACATTGTAAAATTATTAACGACCCACTTAAATGCCTCCTTAAAATCTTTCAATATCATTGTGGTCCCAAATGCTGAACTAACAAGTGAGCACCCATGAAAACTGTGCAGAAGTACACTGCTGAAAGGTCAAAGACAGTTTCTTTACAAAAAGTAACAGCTCCATAAACAATATTACTCAGACAAAAATCTTTCACCAAGACCATACAGCCACAGAAAAAGAGAGGCAATAAAACCAGCATAGTCAGGCACATTTCTGCTTTATTATTTCCCTATGACTTCTTTCAATTTGCACACAGTGCACCTACCATCTCCTTAGAGCATTTGTGGAGGAACAAAATAGAAGCTCAAGAGCCTGGACAGAATTTCTCCCCACAAGATCTAGAGGTCCTTTTTACCTCAGTGAATGGACTTTTAATTTCCTTCTTCCTTTCACCTAGTTCCCCATAAAGCTGCTCACTTCTCTATAAATAGCTCTCCTCTCCTTCAGTGAATGTTTGCCTTTGCAGATGAGGTTCACACAGTCACAACTGTCCCCATTTTTAACTTCCTCGGAGAGAGGATTTATTCCATTTCTTAGGCAACTTTTCTTACATCACTGAGCACAACAGCCATGCTAGTGGTACCTCACCTTGCCAAACTGCAGCTGTTTATGTGTCCACACAACGCGTGGCCACACCTGCCACTGTGGCACTGGTTCACCCAAAGGAGTCCCAAGCAAATCCTCTTATTAAACAAATCCACTTATTAAACAAGCTTCCAATCACCCCAATTCAACCACAATTTGCCACAAACCATTCAGCAGAGTAGGCAAACCAAGTGTCTTGTGGATGAAACTAAACCTGAAGATATGCTCTCAGAACATATCTGATGCACTCCCACCACTGGTGGGCATCCAGGGCACTGCACCAAATGAGAGTGCCAGTCTAGACTGAGTGCCCTTCAGGATTATCTGAGCCCTTGTTACAAACCATTCTGCTCAAAACATGCTCTTTTGGGAGTGCCACTTGCTCAGATTGACAAAGCCAACAATGGCCACATTCTCAGGAACTCATAAGGCACATCAGACTTCATTGTAGATTTCCCACCTCACACTCCCTAAAGATCATGCCCTTGGCCAGTATCATTCACCCCTCCTCAGGGAGAAATTACTTTGTATTTGGCTTTAACATTGTATGGGTTGCTCTGCTCTCATGATTAAGTGTTAGACCTACTCTTCTCTTCAGCCTCTCTCTCTCCTTCAGTGTCAGCGTGTCAGCCTTGGCAATCACAGGGACAATGTTGACTTTTCCATGAAGAGCCTTCATGAACTCTACATCTAATGGCTTCAGCCTGCCAACAAGTAGGAGAAAAAGATTTTTAAAAAGGCATGGGGTTTTATGTTTTTTAATAGACCAAATGTATTAAAAACTATTTATTTCAAGTGTCTACCTAAACAGTATTTCCACAATTGAGTCAAAGCCCCTGCTTATCAGCTTGGTTGAGTAATGTCTGAGTTGTAATTAAAATTGTCACTATATAATAAATTGGATATTAAAAGCACTTATTTTTGGGAGCTAAACAATATTAATACTGAGTGCTTTAAAACAGTATTCAATGCCAAAACCAGGACAAAGCAGAGGAGAGCATTAATCCCCAAAAGACCATTTTAATTTCACTGGCTAACTGACAGGGTGGGGAAGCAACTCAATTAACATTACAGCTAAGTTACCAGTTCCAGTAATGAATAGACTTACGAACAAGCTGTGACACCCTAAAATACAAAAGCTCAAGAGTGTTTTCTTACCCATGCCCAAAAGGAGAGATGAAGTAAAAGCAGCAGTGGACTCTGTTGTCTATGATGTGGCGCCTGTTCAGACCACTCTCATCATGCAGGTATCGTTCAAACTGGTTGTCAATGTACTGGATAATTGTTTTGAAGCTGTGGCATGGGAGGGGGGAGAAAAAGAGGCACATTACATCAGCTTTAAAATAGTAAAAGAAGAATCATGAAGAGATAAGAGCTGGAGGAGAATCACACTCTTATTAAAAACATTCCTGCTACAAAAAATTCAACTTCCTAGCATTGTATTTAATACCAAGGAAAAATACTTTGATAATGCCAAAAGATATTTTCCTAACAACCACCAAGTGTCTACTTATGCCTAGAGCCAACTTGAAGTGTTACTTTGTTCACTGGATAAAAATTTCAAGTACAGGCTCAGAAAACAGCACCCAGTGCTGAGACAACACAAACAGGAACAGAAGACTGAGGATTTTTCTGCCTTTTTTCTGGGGGCAGGGGGTGAGGGCTTGTTTCTAAACCAGCTGACAAATGACATATCCCGGATATCCTCTTGATTTACAGCCCTGACCCTAGAGTCAGGTTTCTATAGTTACCTATGAGAATTCTGGTATTCTAGCCTGTTTGAATTAAGTAGAAATAATTCGCAAGTCATGCACTTAACCATCAGATGATTTATTAAGCTATTTTTGTTCCCTTACAGAATTTTTTTCTGTTGACAAAGAAGAATAATTCCTATTCAGTTCAAGGCAATTTAAAATATTCCCTACAAACAAGTAAAGGAACACAAAATGTGATCACATTGATTACTGCGATACAAAGAGCAGTGACTAGAGAGAGAAAATACAATGCATTACTAAGAAGATGGTTTTAAGCTATTCCAGAGCATGCAGACACCTGCAAACATCATTAATATAAAAGGACACTTTATATTGAGTACTGCAGGGGAAGGGAAATGAACACACTGATGTAGATAAGATTAGGCAGATGATTGTGTGTCATGAACATGTCTTAAACTACTTGGGGAAAAACTACGTAGAAAGTTTAACTTGAAAAATAGGAACATCCATATTTCTGTTGCTGAGAAAGCACAAATTTGACTAGAGACATTTAGGGAGGAAACAGACAAGGTAATAGAAAAAACATTAGTAATCTGGAAAAAGAACACAGAATGCTGACAAATACTGCAACAGGCAGAATGTTCAACCCAGGGCTGCATGGCTGGAAAGAAGATAATAAGAGAGAGTAATAAGAATGATGGAAGAGATCCTGGAGGGAATTTGATTTTCCAGAGTTGAGTAAGTGTTTGGACTGAGATAGAATAAATCCACAGAAGCACATATATATATACACATTTACATCTCTGAGAAATGTTGTTGTTCTAAGTCATACTACAGAGGACAACACAACAAAACATTTACAGGGTTTTGACCTTAGTGCTGCTCTTTTAAGAGCCACCATCTTAATACCTAAACACATTGAAATACAACAACATGGTTTATGTTCCTGTTGATCTTGGATACTTCTCTTGGTTAGTAAAAGGTAACAGGAATGAAGACATACAAATATTAGGTCAGAAACCAAGCACCAACAATGGGAAAGAACTATCACACATTTCTCTGGCAACGCAATTAGTTTACGTGCAGTTTTCTAGCTCCAACAGCTATAATTTTCCCTATAATTATGGCGTTAGTGTCTTGTACCTCCTGACTTCCGGGAAACACCTGGCTTATACCACAGTGCTGTCATCAGTTAGGAGATAGCACATCCTGTATCGTAACAGCAAACAACACCACTGTTGCATTTAAGCCCACTGGGGGAAAATAAACAATATTACCAAGCTGCCAAAACCCAGAGATTGTAACTTAAGCCAGCTTAAAAAAAATAAAATTCACAGCAGCCAGAGAGCAGCTCTCAAAGAATGACCTGTGACACCGCAAGCAAGATGAAACAAAGCATACCATCAGCAATATCTAACAAGCTCATTTGCAGACTGTTTTTGTCAATGATCCTCTTGAGGTCAGATTTCACACAAAATCTGTGCATCAAGCAATTTCTTTCCTCTCCTGATTAGATCCTTTCTCTTCTGTCTCATGAGAGATGTTACTTCAAGGACATGCTCCTCTTAAGATGCCAAGGTACTTACGCATGGAAAAGATGTTGAATGTGCCAAATCTCCCACCACAAAGAATTTTGCTGTTCTCCAAACATGCCTAAACCACTGCCGTGAGCAATTCTAGGTGTGCTTTGATTGCAGAATAAAGAACTCCAGCTGACACTAAAACTTTGTACAGGATCTAAAAAATTATCACTACGGTTAGCTGTGGTTCACCTCCACCTTCCCTTACAGGCTAGTTAAACACAACGGCATTTGGGAAACAATAAAAGCTCTACTTTAGAAAATGTGTTGTACTAAATCTGTAACAACTCATTTCCCAATCCAACACTGTTGTTCTTCTAAACCAGAAGACCTCCTGACAGTACATAATCTTTACTAGCCCTTCTTCTGTGATACAAAAGAGATAAAAATTTACCTCATCTCCCACCCATGAAAGTCAAATTCTAAAATTTAGCCCTTTCACCAACGCACAGAGACCAGAAACCACCAGGAAACCTACTCAGGAGAAAGACATTTGGAACACTACCAGCAACTGCTGTACAACCACAGACTGTGCCAGTTTGGTTTATCTCTGTTCAAAAACAGCCTGAGTAAAAATCAGCACCCTGAAAAACAAATAGTCTGCACAAATTGCAGCCTTCCCAAAAAAAAGGGCTTTATAAATATTGGATCACAATCAGCACCATCAACCATTTAACCATGACAGCAGGAAATGCTCCTGAACACAAACTTAAGTTCAAGAACACAAACTTGCTCCTTCCCCTGAACTACCAAGGAAGGAAGGTGGTTGCCCTGAGTTAAGTTTTCACTACAATTCAAAACAAAGAGTCTGTCCATCCAAACTCCTATGACATCCTGTAAAGATTAACAGACTTTGTCAAAGTGACACCATGACTCAGTCCTCTCATGTGACATAAGAAATTTACACTAAAGAGGTATCACTTACTGCATCTTTTTGTTCTGTAGTATGTAAGTACAATTTGTTCCTGTAACCTATTTTCATGTTTAGGATTTGTCCCAAAAAAACAGGTACAAACCAGCACATTCTTCTGCTAGGTCTGAATCACCATGGAATGACACTATTCAACAAGCTTCCAAGAAGAACGGAGGAGAATCTGAACACGTAGGTCTCTAAGAAACATCTTAGGAGCATAAACAAAGGGCATTAGAACACAATCAACAGGAAGAGCTCTCAGTAACACAATACACAGGCTGCAGAGCTCTCGGCTGCAGCGGAAGGAAGCTCTAGTCAACTGTGCACAAAATAAGCAAGACCATGGTGCAGTCCAGAAAGATGTCTGTGTTATTCCAAAAGTTCCATTTTTTTTTCAACTTACTAAAGTAGGAAAAGTAGGAGGAAAATGAAAAGCTCACTAGAACTTCACTTTCAAACTTTCATTTAGTGTATTATAGGACTTCACTGTGTTCATTTTTGCTGTGTTCCTATACACACTCCATAGAAAGAAGAGAAAAACCCTATCTGATAACAATGTCCTTCAGGACACTCCAGGTAACACAGTGATAGGCTACAAAACATTTTATTAGCATTATAGATGTTTATTTTATCAGCTATTTGTCTCTTTCTTGATCTTTAACTCATACTGAAGGACTCACACTGTATTAGTTTTATGTTTCCTTTCTCTGCACAGTGACACTTCATTTGCCTTTGGATTACTATCGCCACAAAAAAAAAAGGTGTAAACAAAATTAACAGCTAAGCAAAATAAACAGTTAGCTTTCTTAAAGACAGTCATGTGGACATTCAAAATTTAGCTTCTAGTCACACTGGAGTAATTCAGGCATCCTCTTAAGCACATGAATATATTCATCTTTATTTGAAAAGTTTTCCATGGCTACAGAGAATTGCCTGAGTATGACTATTTGGAAGTGACATTTACGAATTTATAAATTCTGATTTTGTTACAAACTTGACAGTTCCTTCCTAGCTATTTTAGCAGTGGGGTTTTTTTTCATGACCTTTATGCTAAAGTAATTATGTATGTTATGTAGTGTATCTGCTGACAATTACTTCATCCATTAAACACTATCAGCAACATTTAGGCCAGAGAGAGCTAAATGGTGACTTAATCATAAAAAAGAATAGTGGCTACCCAAATTGCTAGTAGTACATATAAAAGACAGGGAATGAAAAGTACTGTCTTAAACACATGGAAATTGGATGGACCAGAGACACAGAAAGTAAAAGACAAACAAAAAATTTCCCCACCACCAGAATTCCACCCTATAGGAATGGCCATGGAGACAAAAAGCTGACTGCAGCTGTCACAGAGCCTTACTGGAGGAGAGGCCATTAATTCTGAGGCAGAAACATAGACATCCTGGAAAATCCCAACCAAACCTCTTAAAAACATGAAAAAGCAGTTAAAAAATGGAAACTGGAAGTTGTAGAACATAACAGACACACTGGCGTAGAGTCTGTGTAAGACACACACTCTGTAAACAAAGCAGCATTTCCACACATACCAGTCCTGGCTGTTAATGGCATCTCCATATCCTGGTGTGTCAACTACTGTTAAACGCAGCTTCACCCCTCGCTCCTCTATCTCTACTGTAGAAGCTTCGATTTGAACTGTTCTCTCTATTTTCTCTAAAAAAAGGAACATTTGGATTGTTATTATGCCTATCAATTGCTGCAGAAACCCTTGCAAGAGAGAGTAATAGAGGAGGAACTGCCACCTGAAGTGCATTGTAACCTACACAATGTAAAATATTTTAAAGAAAAAAACCAAGCTTGTAGGCAGAATATAACATCTTTGTAAAAAAACCAGCAGCAACGAACTAAAAGGGGGGTTACTCATGATAATGTGAAAAAAAAAATTGTAACAATCAAAAGCATGCTAGACTCTTTGTCAAAAGGTAGTTACACCTTTGACCAGGATTTAAGGCACTACAGGAAAAAAGCAACAGAGGAAATGAGGATTAGAGCAAAACCACATTTAGGTATTGACACCTAAGAGGCTTGTGTGTTGGCTTTTTAATAGCTACTGATGAAGAAACAAAAGCTGAGTCTTTGAAAGAAAATATAAATGAGAAAATGACATCTCAGATATAATTTGGAGGACTAAAATAGGTATAGACAGAATGAAGAAAGGGTGCCACGGGTGAAGTCATCAGAATGAAGCAACTTAACTGAAATAACATGAAATTTTATAGGATATGTGCTGGAGGAACTGCAAAACCACATTTACCTGCAGCTCCAGGAATATAACGTTCTGGATAAAGATCAGTCAGGAACAGACTGTTAATTAAAGTGGATTTTCCTAAGCCAGACTCACCTACAAACAAAATAATTCAGGTTATTAAGCATATAAACTTCTTACTTGAAGCTTTTTAAAACACCCCATCCTTCTCCAAGTCCACATTATGGAGGAAAAATAATTTGTTCATCAGGATCCACCCTAGCTTTTGATATAAAAACATCAAAGGTTCAGCTAAGCACTTTGAAAACACCGGAAAAACAAGCCTCCAGTGTTTTCATAAGCGTTATATGAAAATTTTAAGTTTACTGTAATAGATGTCACAATAAAAGCTGAAAGGTCATACAGCACTTTGGCAATAGATCTAGAGATAGTTCAGTTACTTAAGGGAAATTAAAACTTTTTTCATTTAAGCTTACAAAATCAGGAGCTATAACTCTCCTGTTGAAAATTTCTGGGAGCTTTATGGCTTTCCTAAGCTAGAAATCGGACACGGAACAGTGTTAGGGAGGAGAACAAGTAAAACAATCCCAAACTAACAGCCAAATTTTGCACCCTCACAGTTAACCCTATGTATGTTCTATGAAACCAAAAACCACAATGAAAATTATTCAAAATTCACCTAAGTTTCATAATTCTGTAACTTCAAATCATACAAACTTTGTCCTACATCAAAATAATAAAGTTAAACTTGTAAATCTAACTACTAAATGTGAGTTTCAAAAAAACCACATTTTTCCCAACCCAAGGAACCAATGGAGTCAGCATTTAGAACAATTTACCGTATTTTACATGCTACTAACCTGATATTAGGTATGGAAAAGTAATCTGTATTTATCATCATAAACTACATGAAACAAGAACTCTACACTTGACCCAAATTACCTACTTATCTCACAAACACTGCTGACGAGTGTCACCAAATAATGCTAAATAGTACTCCAGTGCACAGAGACTAAGATGGAAGTGTAACGCATTTCTTCTCATTTTCATTTTTCAATAACTGCTACAGAAAAATGGCGGTCCTGTGGACTCCCATTCCACTGGTATAACATTAAACTGAATCAACATAAATATAATTCAACATGTCACTTGAAAGAACTTTGTGTCTAAAGGACTCTCCATCAAAGGCACAGGTAGTCATTGACGGAACAGGCAAATCACAGGTTCATCTGACACTGGAGTGAGTCAGTACAGAACAGCAGAACACACAACAGCAGCATCACCATTTCAACAGCAAGATATTCACCACATGCATTCATGCCTTGAGTCGGGGAAACGAGGCAAAGAAAGATTAAACAACTATCCCTGTCATCTGACAATGAGTCAGGAATACAAAAATGTCATCTTGGCTCAAAGTCATCATCTTTAATCACTATAAATACTCCCTCCTACTAAACATGGCAAAATGGTAAGAGGTTTAATTAGAAAGTCTCTAGAGGTTCAGAGCTGCTTTTTCTGTGTAACAGTCAATTGCTAAGTAGGAAGACAGATACATCTACGCGAAAGAAATTTTGTTGCTGTTGTACAACAGTCAAAAACACTTAAAGAAGTCACTTACCAACCACCATCAGTGTGAATTCAAAGCCCTTCTTCACAGATTTCCTGTGAACCTGGTTGGGCAGATTAGCAAATCCCACATAGCCTGCTGAGTCGGAAAACTGACAACAAAACAAAGGTTGGGTATAAATGAGATGCTTTTCCCCTAAAAAGGTTAAAAACAAGTTCAGCTGATTCTAGACAAGAGAGTGCAGAGGTACATAAAGCACACAGAAAAATAGCAAATGAAACAACTTTTTGCTCCTAAAGCAAGGCAGATCCTGAAACAGGCCCGTTTACTGAGCAGGCTGATATAAACAGAAATCAGATAACGCTGGCCACACAAACAAAAGTCTCCCCTTGGATAAAATAAAATCTGCAAGCTTGTATGAACACACTATTCTTAATCTTAAGATGTAAATATAGCTAAAAATAAAAAAATTCTGTTAAAATTTAGTATCTGTTGCTACTGTCTTCTATAAAAATAATGTATATGCTTGCATGTAAAAAACAAGAACACTGTATTAATGTAGGGATCACCAAGATACAATCCCACAGATACGTATCTTTTGCTTGTTAAGTTACTCACCTATCTACACAATCTTTAACTTCTAACACAAAAGCAGGAAAAAGAAACATGCCTGAAAAACTTATCAAAGAGATTTGGGCTATAAACAGGGCAGGCTGCTTCACCATCTGTTATCCATTGACTGAAAACCTACTGGAAGCCTAAACAAGAACTGCAGCCTCTTTATTTAGGGATCTCAGAACCACCTGGAATTTGCTGTTTTCTTCCTAGATGAATTTATGATGAGAACGGTTTTTATACAATGCCATAAACTTCCAGTGGGGCAGGTGGACACAGCTTCAGAGGTAATTATATACTTGCTAACAATCCGGTTAAAGCCCACCCAGCTGGGTGAAAACACTAGAAATGAAAGTTTGCCAAATGAAATTTCCTTAGGTAAAAGTACCATTTTAACTGTGTAAGTAAACACTAGCAAACACCAGAAAGCCTATTACTAGAATCACATGCAAGCTCTGTTTCTACTGAACAGTTCCTTTTAAGAAATACATCATAAGCAATAAGGTATCGTTTATTCACAATTTTACCACTTCATTAAAACCATGAGTATTTTCAGAAGTTGAACAGACTCTAAACAAAATTTTGGCTATGCAGACATCTTTACCTTTACTTTTTCACCTGACTGAGACATGTTTCGTCACTCCAAGTTTCAGACACTGGGGAAAAAAAAGCCATAGTGCATGTTAGGTGACTTGAAGATTATGTTACTTATAAGTCTGAACTGATCAATTGCATATAATAATAATATATGCAATTGATATAAAATAATAATTATTCTAGTAGAATGAAATGTCACATACTCAAGGATTACCACAATAAACAGGTCATAATCAAAATGCCTGCTTCTGAAAATTACACAGGATTATTCAAACCAGAATATTCATTTAAATACCTGAAAGTCTCAAAACAGAAATATTCCTTAAAAATGTAAAATATTAAAATTCAGTATCATAATGAACTTTCAGCCACCCTGTCTTTAAAGAAGAAAAATTATCTACTGAAAGCTGATGCTGAGTATGCATGGTACTCCTGATGTAATGGTTTTTTAAGTTCTCTGATTCTTAATTAGCTATACCTGAAATTCAAACAGTCTCTGGTCCCAACCACATCTGGGATATACCAGCACAAGGAGGTCCTTTTTCTTTCAATTTTTACTCTTTTGATTTACTATATTTCTCTTAAATATGGTTTACAAACAGGTGAATGTGACGTAACTGTTTTCCAAAAACTGTATTCAAGAACTATTACCACACACAAAAATTCTCATGAGAACCGGACACCCATGATTCCCAGGTAAGGGTCAGAACATAACATTATTTTCAGTCACTTCAAAGTCCTGTTGCTGAATAGGACACTATGCTTGGCCAACCCACACTAGACAGGAGAACTCACCCTGATGTGAAGGACTATCAAAAAAAGATTTGTTCTTTAGTTCCAGACACCCAGAACAGCTGGCTTTTGGCAAGCCCTTATCTCTTTGCTCAAGGATGTTAGTTGTGCTATAGATTAGCCATCACAGCAGCAGTGAGGCCCTTTCATTTAGAGCAGCCCCAAGCAGGGGCAGGAAATGCAGAAGTGGCAGGAGCACCTCACAGCTTGGGTTGGTGACAGCACAGCTTGTGGCCTAGGAAGGCAGGGAAGTGACCTATACAGGCACCTGTGTGTTCAGACAGAAACACCTTCCTGTTGGGCAGCAAGAGTCATTTTAGCAGGATATAATCCAGTTTCTGGCACTGGCAGTTTGACAGTCAAATCCTAGCAGAGACACACTAAGCTTTGGACTGAAGGAAAAGCAAAGTTAGCATAATTGCCACTTGTTGTTTTAAAGGAAACATGTCTTGGAAGGAAACATGCTCCCATGGCATTTCATTTGGTCTGCAGCAGGCATTTAAAGTCCTGGCAGCTGTGCAGATACCAGCCACCCAGGAAGCAAAGAAAGCTTTTCTCCCCATGCCCAGATCATTTGCTTGCTAATGAAAGTAATACATCCTCTGCCTGGAAAACAGGGAGGTCCTAATCCCAACCATTTTCTGACAGCCTCTAATTGAGTATTCCTCAAAAAATATCCCTTAAGGACGGTTTTGAAAAAACAGAACTTTTGTTTAACCAATATGTAAGGACTCATTCCGGTCTCCAGCCAAGCACTGCTACAGATCCTCCAAGACACAGTTTCACTGACAAGAGTAACTCACTGCTCTGTCCACAACTTGCTTTTAAGTTTGGAAATCTCTGTTGTCATCTCATCTATAAAATCAGTAACATAATTCAAGAGTTAAAAAGTGTTCATAAAGAGGCAGTGAGTGCTAACGTAAATAGACCTGGCCCATTTCCCACAGTGATGTCAGATAAGAAGCCACCCAATGCTGTCTACAGACAGTAGGGGGAACAATTCAGGTTTCAGTATGTATGGCAAATTGCTTAATACTTCTGCTTTAAACTGACAGTATAGTCACATCCACTGTGGCATCACCCAAGTTACTTGATTAGATGCAGAAGAGCCAAAGTTGCTGTCAGCTGACTATGACATATTTGGCTTTAAATAACAGTCTGTCTCTCATAAAGAGCTAAATTTACAATAATCTGTTCCACAAATACAACTTAAAAAACTGTTTCCTACAAGGCAAGCCATATTCACCTTGTGTCTTCCTCTGACCTAAAAGCTGCTGTAGTCAAAGCTGCAGCATACCTACTCTGATCACAGGCATCCAGTTGGTCATTTCCCCCTGTATTTTGTAAGAATAGAAATATTCTAACTAAAAGTTACCTCAACAACAACCAAAACCATCTGCTGTTCCACAACATTTATTAAGGCACCGAGGTTCATTTGGGAGCTCAGTTAGTCAGCAACTACACACTTTGCAATTCCTAATACTGCCCTCATGAGGTTTCCTGGAAAATCAACCAACCAATCTCCCTGGATGACCATGTGCTGTCTTCCCAAAACTTTACCATACAGTACAAATCAAAACTTCGTAATTAGCAAAATGCCACATGTTAAATCTTCTTGCAGCACCAAACAACCACAGCATTCACAGCACAGCTACAAGAGAGAACCTGGCACCGAACCAGCCTATGCCGCACATCAACGACCACTGAAATCCAGAACTCTGTCTGCACACAGCTGAGTCGAACAGCTAAATAATGTGAAGCTGAGCCTCTGACAACAGTCTGGGCAGTCCTACAACTGAAAATTGTAATTTAATTTCTCATCAATTTTACAGAAGAAAACATACAAAAAACCCCATAACTGAGGCCTGTTCTGTTCTCTTTAGATTTTCAAAGTACTATTTTCAAATTACAGTACGAGATAAGCAAAGCAGCATATGCAAAATAGTACACAGAGAAAGGAATAGATAAGATACAACTTGCAAAAAACAGTGAACCTTTATTTATAAAGTAACTCTGCACCTTATCTATCAGGCCTAACACCAAAAAAAGGACACTGTGCTACAGCATAGGAATGTCCAAATCTGTTTCCGAACAGTGGATGATACAAAGTTTCATTTTGGTTCCAAACAAATTTCTGTCCTGAACAATGTGATGCCTGGCAATGGAAGGGAGCAAATTGCCACTGAGTTCAGTTACAGCTCCCGCTCTGCAAACACAGGGGCTGGAACGTGCCATCCCTCCCTCTTCTCCTAAGAACAGTGTTCCGGCGAGAGAGAGAGAAAGAGAGGGGAAGGAAAATGGGTCATTTCCTTTGTTCCTGTCAGGATGCAAGAAGTAAACTGCTAGGAACAGGCAGACTGGGAGCTTCTTAATAGGAACCAGCACAAAGAAGGCCCAATGTAACATGCACAAAGAGTGCTTCCATATAAGGATATCAAACAATATTTTAAAATAATCACTTTAGAGGGACCTTACAACCATCTCTACAAGCAGAATAGTCCTCCTGATTTCTCAAATGAGGCTTCTTTCTTCCCACCCGAGAATATATAACTCCAGTACTTTTTTAGAAATATTTAATAACCTAACAAGGAACCACAGAAAGCAATAAAGACTTAAGCAGGTTTCCCAGTACTGGAAATGGTCTCAACATCGACGTTCTGAAGTCACTTTTCAGACCTAAATCAGACAGAGAAACACCAAGAATATGTGTCAGTGAAATACCACTATTTGTGGTTTCTCATAAAAAGAACTACTAAACCCCATGAAGAAATGTCAGAGTCAAGTACTGAGGCACATCAATACTGAAAAAAAATAAATTTAACTTTGTTAAGTTTCTTGCACGCAGGGAAATAAATGAGTTATATGAAAATTAGAATTTCCTGACTGTATTCCAAACTGGATACAGGGATACATAAATACACAGCAGTTAACTTTTTTTTTTTGGTAGCTTACTCATTCTAAGTTGTGTGAATCACTGAATTCTATCAAACAAGTGAGTCCAGCAGAGCCTATTCTGCATACCTTGTTCCTGGCACATCCTCATCCCAGCAGTGGGAAACCCCCTCCCTTCACTCCCCCTGTATCAACAATCACAGATGATTTCATTTTCCTCATTAGAAACAGGTGTCACCAATTGAAGGAATTTAAACGCTAACAATTCTGCATTACTCTCACTCAGGAAAATGACTATCACTTCCCCAAAGGACACAATTCACAGCAAATGCAACAACCCAGCTGTGACCTTTGCAGAATGACCACACCAAGTGTGAGCCACTGCTCTGGCTCTCAACTGGTGTCCAGTCCTCATAAATCCCACAGGCTTCATTCTGGAGGTGTATTTGAACCAAGGACACTCCACACAGGTTATTAGGGAATGCATCAAAACCTGGAACATGTCCGAGACTTCACAGCACACCAATGCACAGCACAAGGAGCAAGGACCAGGCAAGAGAGATCCACATGCATGAGCACTGTTCTTAAGATGTCAAAAAAAAGGAATGCATCAATCTAAAGCTCTAATCCCACATATTTTATTTAAAGTTCTATTTCAATGCTAACATATCACTCTAGATAATCTCCTTTCTTACAGTCACTTGACAAACAGAAAGGAGGCAGCAATGCCATTCTCAGTAAGAATCCGTTTCAGGGATGATGTGTATCTTACACAACCAGCTTTTGACTGTTTTTGCAGAGTTACTGTATCAGAAAAATCCTGTAGAACAGACCTGAGAAAGTGAAAAGCAGGGGCTTTTTTCGAATTAATAAGCTAAACACATTACCCACAATCACTCATCAGGCAGCTCTGCCTCACACCCACAGAGCTTCAGTATAATTGTCAACTGTAGAGGGCTGACCAGAAACCCACGACATGAACATACTGCTCATGCACAGCGAACTGATGTATTTTAAATCACTTCCAAATCGCGCTTAAGTCCCGTGACACCATGGAGTCTCTGACCTGCACATGAACATAAATAAAGACTAAAACAAACATCAAAAAAGCCCAAGAAGACGCAAAGCGCTGACAGGATCTGTGACCAGGGCAGTCCCCGGGGCTCGGTGCTTCCGCCCCGCAGCACTGCCCGCAGCTTCGGAGGCATCCCAGGAATGCCCAGCGGGGACGGCGCTTCCTGCCCCAGCCGCGGCCGGGCAGCCCCGGCGCAGAGGCCTGGCCCGCACCTCACACTAACTCTGGCCGTGATTTACCCGCGCATCGCCGTGTGCGAACCGCGGGGGTGCGGGGGCCCCGGCCCCGGGGGTGCGGGAGGGCCCGGCCCTCGGGGGGCCCCGGGGGTGCGGGAGGGCCCGGCCCTCGGGGACGCGGGGGTGCGGGAGGGCCCGGCCCCGCAGCGCTTCTCCCCTCCCCACACACACTTCGGCGGCCCAAACCTCGCCCCGGGAGGCCGGGCCGTGGCCCGCAGGGGCAGAGCCCCGGGNTCCCCCGCCGCGGTCCGCCCGCATCCCACACGCCACCGCGGCCGAGCGCCCGCCCACCGCCGCCGCTCTGTGGTGCGGGCGCGGCCCGCGGGAGCAGCGAGAGGAGGGACGGAGCGGCCCCGCCGGCACAGGGCGCCCCCTGCGGCGGGCAGGGGTCCGGCCGCGGTGCCGCCGCTCCTCGGCGCGGTTTCGGTGCCCTCCGCCCGCAGCGGGGTCAGCGCCGCTCCCGGCACCGCAGCCTGCTGGCACGGTGAGTGCGGGGGCCGGGGGGAAAGGCGGCCCGTGCTGTCAGGCCGTGTGGGGCACGGCCGCTGCAACACCCGCTTGGTTTTCAGCTGCCCGCTCGCACCTGAAGCAGATTTCTCTGAATTCCGGTGTGCTCCTTTTACTCACCCCGGTCCCTTCCCTGGCGCCGTCCCCCGGTGTCTCGGCGCTGGGATGCTCCCGGCCGGTTCCCCGCGGGGCTCCTGCAGTGTGAGGTTACAGACACACATCACCTGCGCGTGTTACAGCTCAGACACCCAACGCGACCCCGCCCCAGCTAAAACACTGTCGGCAGGAGCTCAGGGAGGGCTTTCCCCGGCCCTCCAGCTGCAAGAACGCTGCCCGGGAAGGTTCCCAGCAATCCCTCCATGCGTTCTGCAGGGCCGCTTTGTAGGTGCGAGCCACCTTTTAACTTGCCTTTCTGAACACCGAGCTGCGCATTTCTGTTTTGTCTGCATTTCCATAAAGCAAACAGGGTTGCAGCTCCCAGCAGGAAGATGTGGAAGTGGAACAAACGCTGCTGAGGGCAGACTGGCATTATTTGCTAATTCACATTGTGCTCATATTATCAACGGAGCATTGGTATGATCTGAGTAAAAGCCAATGAAAGTGGAACAAAGTTCCATTTCCTCGGACAAAGTGTAATGTTACGACACAATGATGTGTTACACGCTTTGTCCTTGGAGGAGCTAAAAGATGCAATTTCAGTCTTCTTTAGAAACTAAGGTCTTGTCTAAAATTATTCCATGGATTTCCATGTAGATGTTTTGTACTATCACCAAAGGAACAAGTGGGGCAGGTTTTTTCTTTCACTAAATTAGAACTCTATGATGGACACAGTATTTTGCACACGTGCAGCTATTACAAGTAACTGCTTAGTATTTGAAGAAATTATAAGATATTAGCACAGACAATGCAAACAACACGGAGTCAAGTGGAAGTCAGTGCTTTCCCATGACTGTCACTCCTTTCCTTTGGCAGGATTTAGTGCAATGGGGGAAACAGCCTCCAGAAATTTCAAACAACCCATTATTCAGGCATCCCAGGAGTTTTCCCAACTCACGGCTGGATCAGATCGCTGACCAACTGCGACACAAGACTTTCAGGGAAGTCACAATCCTTCCCAGAAAAAGTCCCATTATGCCAGAGTGCCATAAGGAAGGGCACCTGGGGTGAGAGCAGAGGTGGGTTCCAGCCAGTGCCCTGCTCTGCAGTGCCCAGGAGCAGATGCTTAGGAAAAAATAAAAGCAGCACCGTGCCTGTGTATCCTCCCAGTTTCCGGCAATCTGGAGCTCAGCAGCTTCCTGAGCCAAAAGTTTTATCTCGGTAGTTCTCTCTTCCATGAATTTTTCTTCTTGCTTTTTGAACCCATCTCAAGTTCTGGCATTAAAGAGCATCCTGTGACAGTGAGAGTCACAGTGCGTGTTACGAGACTCATTATGAAACTGCAGTTTGAAGGAACTCCAGGCAGCAGAACTGGAACAGTCTGGGGTGTGTGACTGAGAAATGCTGAGAATTGCAGACACCTACAGCAAATGCAGGCCCACAAAACACGTCCTGCATGTTCCTTGCTTCCCACACCAGTATTAGCAGAGAAAGCACACAGAAGAAATAGTCATGTTACAGACTGTCCCTCCTAAATAGTTAAACAGTCTAGAAAAGTTCATTCTGTGAACAGCAGTCTGACTCTGAACCACTCATTCCCAGAATTATTCTTTCTGAAAGAATTTTGTTTAATTCTTCCCTTGGAAGTTCCAATGCCTTTTATAACAGTTCCTGATACAACTAGGTTTACATTATCAAAAGCACAATTAGAGTGCTTCCTTGAATTCAAATGCTAACTGTGTGTGGAGTCACATCTTAGCAAGTTAGCAAGAAATACCTCATCCATTCAGCAAAATACATTGTGTCTTTTGTTCTGGTCCTTACCAGAGAAAATGGTGCCATATGAATCATAATAAAATAAATACAACCATATAACTGAAAATGAAATTGAACTTTAATAAATAAAAAAACTCCACATTCCTTGACATTATTCCTTTTAAATCAAAATTTAAAAAAAAAGATTTACCGCTTAGACAAAATAAAATTGTCTTTTTTTCAGTTGTTTTCTTGTTTTCAGTTTTTAACCAGATTTTCTTTTCATTCAGCCTGTTCCTCACATAGCTGAATGTTTGGAATCCTAAAATCCTGTGCGATTGCTCTGATGGCTGCACTATAAAAGCAATTCATTGAGGTGTTGGCCCACTACTGTAAGACACTGAGCATTTTGAACTCTCCCCATCCTCCCTGGAGATAAAATTACTCAAGTCCTGATTAAACAACTTACTCTTACTAACTTGCGTAAATTATTTTCATTTTCATAAGATTTCACTTTGTGTTTGATTCAGAATATTTGTGTGTGCTTTGCCAAATTACAGTTCATGGCTCCAGGCTCAAACCTTTTAGAAATAAATATGCAAGAGCTGCACGCTGGGGGTGACATCCTCTTTTAAAGGATTACCAGAGAAAAAAGTAGTTTGAATGTAAGTAGTGTGAATGTCAGATACTGCAACTTAGATATTCCCTGGGTTCGTTTTTGGGATTGGGGTGTGCTGATAGACAGAAATTTAAGAGCAAACTTCCCATTGTCTGATAGGATTTGGTAAACTGCTGATTGGATAGAAATACTCTTCTGTGAAGGGCTTTTTCTGTGGAGTCACTAACAGGGAGAACCACTCTAACATCTCCATTTTTCTGTGCTTTTGCAGATGCGCTGCCTCAGGAATTGAAAGTATCAGGTCCACGGAAAGCTGGTCTCTCTGCTGAGCCCTTCTGAAGTCCTCAGCTCAGAGCTGGAGCTCTGGCAGGGCACAAACAGGAAGCCAGTATCTGTGGATGCACCAGGATTTATTGACACAAGCTACTTTACAAGTTATTTAGAAATCCTTAAGAAAATCTGCAACAGATGAGTATTTTTCCTTGCTGCAAAAAGACCTTTCATTTTTAGTGACACACTACAGGAAATGAAGATTATGTTTGAATTATAGCAGTCTCAGAGAGACAGAAGTGTTTCTTTTGCTTTCACAAGCACACACAAGCCCTCCTTTTCAAGATGTTACTTATGGCAATGAAGAAGCAATAAAAAGAACCTATGAATACTCTCCAGTATAAGACACATTTTGCATCTTTTCACCAACAACAGCCATACTTTCTTCTTACTGGTAACTACGTTCACTTTTAAGAAGGAAATCACAATTGACAAGACAGATGCGTGTTTTTCCCTATAACAGGGCTTGTCTCAAGATGTGTCTTGTTAAGGATAGGGACAGCACTGCTGAGAGTTAATCACTCTCACAGTCAGAGGAGGTGTCCCAAACCTCCCGTGTGTTTTAAGGAATGCAGATTTCCTGGGACACTAGGTAAATGTAACACATTTCCCATCACCAACCCTGAATAGTTTTCAGTAACTTCATGGTCATGTCTTTACTAATTACTTTCACATTTGCAATATATATTTAAAACAATGGCATTTGTCCCTGCTGATGCTGTTGTTTACAGATCTGATTTCCCAAGAATTGCATGGGAAAGAGATCTTCCAGGATCCTGGTACACCACAATCTGTGGAAGAAGGCTAACCCTGGAAGAGGACAAAATTAAGCTACAGTTCTCCTGAAGGAAACATGATGTAGAATGAACCATTAGGCATGAAACAATGTATATTTCCTATAGCTTCCCCCGCCCCGTCCTGCCTATCCAAGCCTTAACACATTCTCAAGATCTGTCCACAGCATTAAAGAGAAGCATTGGAAGTGGCATGGCCTAAGTATATATTCAGTGTGATCGTTTGATGAGCAGGATGATCAAACAGCACTGGGAAGTATCAAATGCTGATCAAGAAGTTTGTGTGTAGAGGAATTCAGGTAGGAAGATATGGAACTTGGTTCTAATGATGGTTTAGCACAATTAATTTCTGCATTATGCGAGGAAAGCACTTGTAACTCTGTCTCAGTGTTCCCACTATGCATAGCCCAGCCAGCCCCTGGCTCCTGGCTGCCCCAAACTAGGACTAGGAACACTGCATTTGGAAAGGGATATGCAGACAATATATGAAGGCTGGAAGCATATTTATAACCTCTTTCACAATTTTTCCAAATATATATATCTGTTTCCTTCTTTTACCCCAGTCTGGTCACATCACCACTGAGGGCAACAGCAGTGTGGGCATCCACTTCTCAATCCTGAAAGGAAGCAGCAATGCTTGCACTAAAAAAAGTGCTTGATTCTGCATCAGTAGCACCAGTCATTGAGCACCACTGATTCCTCTTGCGAAATTCTGGCCTGGGTCTTAAGCCACTTCTCTTTGCTCAAAAGATTACTTAAGGGAGGCAGGTAACAATTTCACATTAATCACTTCTGCTTGTTTCCAAAATAAACCATCTTTGAATAAGTCCTTTAGTGAAATTGTGCACTTACATTTTGTAATAACCTGCTCATTTGACAAGAACTCATTCCTGTGTGCCAGTCTTCTGATGTGTAACACTGGTCTGAAGACACGTTGGCACTGGTGACATGCAAGAACTTTCTGGAGCCCTGTCTTACTGCAGAATGTTGCACTCTAACTCCACATAAATCTCTTCTCTTGGGAAAAAAGAGTTACAGTTTAAAGGGTAATTCAGAATGGAGTAATTTTCACTGAGAAACCTCAAGCTTTCTAAATAAAGAACCACTTGCCTAACCACTCTGTATTTGTAAATCTCCTTGCCTTTATTTCAGCACTAATTAGAATACAAAATATGGCACAAAATCAATCTCTAATAGGATTCCTAATTCTTCACCTTTGCTTATGTCTGATCCAAAAGTTATGGTAAGCTGCCTCGAGATCACTGGGCTTTTAATTAATCCTTTGACTCATACTTCATCTTATTCCCACAAACAATACTAGGTTTGTGCATAAGATTGATCCTAAATGTCATTTTCCTCTCTGTCTTCCAGATGCTTAATATTTTAGGGATGAGAAAGAGCAGAAACACTTAGGTAAGGGACACTGCACAAGTTACAAACCAAGTGTGCTCTGCAGACCACATTTCAGGTGCCCAAAGACAAATCTATCCAAACACTGCTGGTGGGATCTTTGGGGCTGAGCACAGCCCTGGCAAGACCTAGCAAGCTGGGCACAGCAGTTCTGTGCCATGGGACAGGGTTCCCATGCCAGGACAAGCAATGCTGGTGAGAGCCTGGATCCCCTGCTTTGCAGCCCTCCCAGTTGCTCTGCGCCTGGTATTTGTCCTGATTACGTCAGGAAAAGAGCAAAAACACAATCACCTCTAATCCCAAAGCCCCTCTTGCTATAGTATGGCTCCTGTGCAATTGTTCTCTGCTTGAATGCCACTTCCGCCCATTTTCACGGGCTATAAAGCCCCTCTATACATCCCCCTAGAATAATGTAATTAATACATAGCTGGAGCAGAAATAGATGTAATTACATGAATGGTCATTTGTTAGTTACCTTGCTGCAAGAACACTGTGCCTTGGACTTTAAAGGAATCCAGACTTTTCCAAACTTGCAAGCAGTGATTTTCTTTACTTGACGTCCCAAGAAAAACATCATGCTGATTTGTGCTTCGTTTTAAGAAAATAGAACCTTTTCATTTGTGGAACTTTAATTTCCAGTGCTGTGACATTAAGACTCATCAGAAACCACAAGGTGCTGAAGCTGATGGGGTCCTCAGCCCCCCCAGAAACCAAGTCAGGCAAGGTACCAGTAACTCAAGCAAGCAGACCTGTGAGCACCTTGATGGTCTCATTAAAAGCGGTTTGTGCAACAGACTTTTGGGATCAGGGAATAGAGTAATTAAAAATGGAGCTTGTTGCCAGTAACCAGGAGAAAAGCTAATATCTGGGGTAAGGAGAAGAAACAAACAGACAAAGGTGAAATACCAGGACTGGAAATGCCTCTAAGCAGAAAGGTCCAGTTGCCGTGTGATTATTAAGCATGCATTTCCCCAGAGAAATAATTGCCTTGGATTAAGTGATTTGTAGGAATCAGTTGCTGGGTTACAGGTAGTGAGGAAAGGTGGGGTGAGGGCTGCAGAGGTACAACAAGCCATACACTGGTTTCCCTTTGGAGCCCAAGGGCCCGGGCAGCTGTGCTGGCCCCATGAGTGGCTCCCGGCCGGCACAGGCCATTTATTGGAGGAAACTCAGAGTTCGTGCTCCCGGGCAAGTGGCAAGGGTGGGGCTTTCCTGTGCTTACGGGCTAAGATAACTGGCATTTCTCGTCCCTTTCTTAATTGTTCTTCTGTGTTGTTTTCTATATAATCATTATTATCATCATAAATACAGATGTTACTCAGTTTCGGTCTGTGTTCTGCGTTTCTTCCTGTTCACCTCTGAGATATCTCTGTCTCCGTGGATGGTTCTTTTGCACATTCTCCTCTCCCTGACACCGGGGACTCCTCTGAGTGATTGTAAGCAGCCTTACTTTGACAGACTGCACAGCCCCAGTCACACATTCCTCCTGGGCTTGCACACTGGAATTTGCAGTTTTGAATAATTGAAGTAAACTGTATGTATTTCATACACAGCTGGAGGAGGAGATAAATCCTCTGAACTCCATTTACCAGGCAGTCTTTGTTAGGAAGACATTTTCCATGCTAGAAATGTTTACAGCTCCTCAGGCAAAGATAATCAATGGAAGGCTGCAGTCATCATGTGTCAGCATGTCCTACATCATGACAGCCCACAAGCTCCTGATGTTCCGTTGTTTCCTTCTTTTGGTGGCTAAAATTTGCCTTCTGGTTGGAAAAAAAAAAGGGAAGCGAAAGGCCACATCTAGTGTACTGTGACCTTGTTGTCACCCTCCTGTTACTCTGCCAGGGTCTTCTGCAGAAGAGTCACCAGTCAGGATGTACGCAGGGAACTGCTCCATGTCACCCCAGCAGTCACATCCTCGGATGTCAATCCATGTGATTCCTGTAACCTTTGCTTATCCTTTCATCTGCTGCTTCTGCTTCACATGTAGACTTTTCCATTCATGCTGCATTCATATCAGTCCTAAGATTTCCACCACAAACCTCTGCATGCCGCAATACATCCTGTAAGTTACCGAACAGAGAAAACCACTTACACGGGGGCAAGAATTGTGTTATTTTCAAACTCTGCAAGCTCCTTTGCACTAGAGGATACTTCAGGCTAACTGAAACTAAATCCAGCCAAACCAATTCAAAAGTCAGTGTGAACATAACTTTCAACTGTGTTTAAAACTATTGCAATCAAAGCAAGGCAAGCCTTTCCCAGGGCACTCAGTGAAAAGGCACTGGGGCAGAGCTCCTTGTGAGTGCTGCGAGGCAGCTGTGGAGTCTGCTCTCCTACGGAACTGTAACAGCAGCGCTCACATCACAAGCACTCTCTGGATCTGCCAGCCTGGGGGACTGTGAGCTGCCATCGCCTGCAGGGACTGAACCAAGGCTACTTTTGCAAGAACAATCCAAAACACCAGTGGGCCTGGAAGAGACTGTAGCAATTACAATCTCTGCACAGGCTAATGATGAAACCTCTTGTAAATAAACCCTTTTTGATACAGGCACATAACTCACTAACGTACCGTAAAGATTCAAGATGTACTCCAACAGTTAAAACAGTAAAGTCAAGTTTGGAGACTTTGTGGAGACATGTTTAACTAGTATGCTTTGCTCTTGGCTCCAGTATTAGAATAAACAGACTTTCACACCTGATGGAAGTTAAGGGTAATTATTCTTCCTGAACCAAACTAAGAATCTTCTGTGTACAGGTACTGACAAAGGACACGCAGATCTTGTATTCAAAGCTCTTCCATTTTCAGGGTGGTTCCTAAGCACTGTAAGTGAATATTTTATTCTGGAATCACAAAATTAGAAATATGAGCAAATGTGTAGGCAAATGCCACAATATTTTAAGTTACCTATTTCAGTCTGACTTAAATAGACTAATATGAGACTAGTTAGTTAAAAAATGTATTTTGAAGGTATTTTTTCTGTCAGAATAATGGGGCTTGTCTGTCTCCAAGTACATACATCTGATAGTAGCATGGTTGTGGGTTCAACCCCTGTATGGGCCATTCACTTTAAGAGTTGTACTCGATGATCCTTGTGGGTCCCTTCCAAATCTGAATGATCTGTGAAATCCGTGAAATCTGTTTGGTGGTGCTTCTTTAACTTTTGCCCGTCACAGTGCGCAGGAGAGAGCTGTGCAGGTCAGCCAGCACACTCGGCGTTCTGGGAAATGATCAATTAGGCTCCGATAACCAGGACTTCCACACTGCCGGGTGCCTGTATTGGGGCAAGACCGACTGCGGGCTTTATCACTGAATAGGAAATACACAGATAACGGCGCTAACAGGAATCTGAGCAGACGAGATCCAGGACGGGATGCCTGCAGCCAGCCCCACGCTTCATTGGGAGCAGGCAGCGTCCCTGCGAGCTCCTCCCGGGGCAGGGAGCCGGGGCGAGAAGGGAGATGTTGTCCCGGCTCCGGCGGGACCCCTCTGGCAGGGGGGAGCGCCGCACGCCCCTCCGCAGCGCCTGTCCCCGCTGCATCCCCGTGCGGCGGGGCCGGCGGGCGGTGCTGCCCGGCAGAGCAGGGCAGGGCAGGGCCGGGCCGGGCCGGGGGCGGAGGGCGGGCGCCCCGCGGCTGCTCATATAGCGCTGCCCGCGGCCGCGGCGCTCACAGCCCGCTCGGCAGCCGCCCGGGGCAGCGGCGCGCATCCACCGTCCGTCCCGCCCGTGCCGTGCTTCCCGCTGAGCCGCCGGGACAGCGCCGGCAGCAGCATGGCTTCGGCGGCCGTGGAGATTTTGGGGCTGGGGCTGGGCATCCTGGGCTGGGTGGGGGTGATCCTGGCCTGCGGGCTGCCCATGTGGCAGGTGTCGGCCTTCATCGACGTGAACATCGTGGTGGCGCAGACCATCTGGGAAGGGCTGTGGATGAACTGCGTGGTGCAGAGCACGGGGCAGATGCAGTGCAAGGTGTACGACTCCATCCTGGCGCTGCCGGCCGAGGTGCAGGCGGGCCGGGCGCTCACGGTCATCGTGGCGCTGCTGGGGCTGGTGGCACTGATGGTGACCGTGGTGGGCGCGCAGTGCACCAACTGCATCCGCCCCGGGAAGATGAAGTCTCGCATCGTGATCGCCGGCGGAGCCATCTACATCCTCTGCGGCGTCCTGGTCCTCGTCCCGCTCTGCTGGTTCGCCAACATCGTCATTAGCGACTTCTATGACCCCACGGTGCCGCCGTCCAAGAAGCGGGAGATGGGCGCCGCGCTCTACATCGGCTGGGCGGCCACGGCGCTGCTGCTCTTCGGGGGCTGCCTCATCTGCTGCTGCTCCTGCTCCCAGCGCGACGAGAGCTCCTTCCCGGTGAAGTACTCGGCGCCGCGGCGACCCACGTCCAACGGCGACTACGACAAGAAGAACTACGTCTGAGCGGGGCTGCCCCGCGGGGCGCGGGGGGGCAGACACACGGACACACGGGCACACGGACAAGGCTGCGGGGAGCTCCAGCGCTCCCCTGCCTGGAGGCTCTTCTTAACCGGGACCCCCGTAAGCGGCGGCCCTGGGCAGGGCAGCGCCGCCGGGACGGGACTGACCGACCGACCGACCGACCGACAGACCGCGGGCTCGGGCGCAGCCGAACCAGCGCGTCCCCGGCCCGGGTGAGACACGGTGGCACCTCCGGGACGCCCCGTCCGGGCCCCACCGCCCGCCCCGGGTCCCGCAGCCCCCGGCCCTTCCCCCAGACTCGTGAGTACCGCACCGCCCGCTGCCGCTGCCTCTCGGGCACCGCCTGGATGCTGCGACCGCGCCTCGGGCGTGCACTGTCGCCGAGGAGGAGCGCCCCATCTTCCTTCTGTCTCCCGAAGTTACCGATCGGGGGGTTTTTGATCCCCTGTTTGGGCGACTAAAGTAGGGAGCCTGTCCAAAGCGTGCCACTAACCTTGGTCCTTAATCCCGCGGGCAGTAACTGTTTGGAGAGAGGTATTTGACATTTTTCAGTTGTGAGAAAGGTATTTGACATGTCTCAGTTGTTTCAGCCCCTCAGCGAAGTGCATTGGTCTGTGTGTCTTTGAGACCTCGAAAGCGACTTTGGGTAGTTGCTGTCCTTCAGTGGAGTACAAACCAGGTTACACCAGGGTGCCCCTTGAGGTTCATCCTCTCTCCTTCATCATCTTATGCTCTGTTTTTACTTGAATATGAACTCATTGCCAGAATTATCTGACGCCTAGATTCAGAGATTCGGAGATCATGGTATGTCCTGGCTCCAGCCGGGTCTCTGCTCCTCTCATCTGCACTACAGGAGATTGGAAGTATAAAAATTGCCCCAGATCCTGATGGCTGGGGGGGATGATGCTTTTGTGGCCTTCTTGCCAAGCCCTGCTTGCCGCCAGTTTTGAATTGTGTGCTCAGTTGGACATGCACTTGGTTGGCTCCCCACCATGATTTTGTTAATACATGCTTTCCTTCATTTACCAAATCAAGCAAAAAATTGCTAGAAGAATTTTACCAAAAATATCTTGACTGAGGCTTTATGTCATCTGATCAGGAGATGTGAAGTCCTGGCTCTAACAGCTCTCAGCTCCTCCACATTGCCCTGGTAACACTCTGCAGACTGGAAGGATGATGAATTGGGTAACATAACTCTAATTTTCTGAGCTCAACACCTGCTGAAATTCACCACAGCCTGGAACATCAGCTTCCACCTTCCCATTTTACACTGCAGAGACAAACTTTTTTTAAGGGCGGGTTTAAGGGGATGGTGTGATACTCCTCCACAAGAATTACTTGTAAATCAACACAGGATCCTGCTACTGACTGCAGCAGCACCTGCATTGCCATAAGATTTCTGCCAAGAGTCAGCGAGGAAATGTGCTGTTTATATTGCCCAGAGCACAACACTGCGACCTCACGGGTCCCTCACAGTCATGTAGCAGCACAGCGCACACCGAACCTGAGCATTCGCTCTCACAGCTTTGTGATAACGCCGAGACTTATGGACTAACTGTAACTGTGGGGCTGTGACAGATTTACACTGACTTTGTTCTTGCCTTGCTTAGCAAACCTAAAACCCCTGGGGTTATCAACATGTTTGCAGACCAGAATGAGAGACTAAAGCCTTGCCCCTGCAAATTTTGATGTTGAATACTGAATACATGATTTACCCTTTTAAAGATAACGGTTTTCATTTTTTAAACACATAATCAGCAGGGTCTGAGCCCATCAGAGAATACAGAAGCAGAGCAATATGTCTGCAATTAGTTTTGTTCTAGAAAGAGGTGCAGTTCTTATACTATCTGCATTTAAATAAAAGCTGTAATATTTTTCTTATGATGTGATATATAGTTTTGGTACAAGAATGAAATATTACATATTTCATCATTGCAACTTTTTTTTAAAAACATTGTAACCTTGTGAAAATGTATTTAAATGCATGTATTTTGCAAGAAATCTACCAAAGTTGGATTGCTATGTGGTTTGGTGCCTTTATTTGTTTCATGATTATTCTTTTTTTTTAGATGATAATTGTGATAAATGATGCCTTGTGTTTGTTCATTAAGCAGAAAGACTAAAAGAAATTGTAAAAACTAAGCAAAATAAATCCTGTTAAGCAACTGTCAGCAGAAAAGACTGAAGAAATTGTAAGAACTAAGCAAGAACAGCAAAGAGGAAGACTTGCGGCCTTCATCCCAACGACCACCAAGAGGCAGAAAAAGACCCCCTAGCAACACATCGCAGATGCGCAGGTGAGCACAGAAGTATACGTGGCACAACGAAAGGCGAAGTTACACGAAAGCAGGAACCTATATAACCACAAGAACTGAGAGTGGGGGCGCGTGCCGTTGGTGGGGCAGGAGACTCCCCCGGCCGCCCAGCGCTGCGACGCTTGCTGCCGCTTGCTTAATTTGCAATAAAATTTTCTTTTTGTTTTTATTCAATTGTGTTTTGAAAATTTATAACAATAATGTCCAACTGTATTTGTCACCCAGCCCATAGACACACTCCACCCTTGCTCTGGTGTCTAGCAAATGAGTCCACAGATGTTAGCCCAAATCCTGGACCTCACTCCCTTGTCTCAAATTAAAGAACTAAACCTCCCCTGACAGAGATGTCTGCAAATCTCTGTACAGTAGAGCCCTCAGAAGTGCTGTAGAATAACAATACAATCTTCCTGGACAGTGCCGCAGTAGAATTTCAAATCAAGTCAAAACTGGTGTCTTTGGGAGAGAGAGGGAAACCTACACCTTAGAAGGGAATTTTTTTAATAAGCCAAACTTCTTGTTGCTTTGTGTAACAGCAGGACTGGATCCTCTTATAACCAAATCTGAAACAAGTACACAAGAAGACCTCTTGGAATAAGCCAGTGCTAACTGTACATGTGCTACTTGACACAGCATCACCCTGCCAAAGCCAGAGCTCACTGCTGGTGTGGCAAGATTTTGCTGAGGTCGGTGGGGCAGCACCCAACAATATTTGCAAGAAGTGGGCTCTGTTTTTAAAAATATTTTTATATTTAATCTCATCCTTCTTAGTTGTTGCTGTGCTTTAAAAAGATAACCTGAGAGAACACTGTTACTGATGTCACTGGCTCCGGGGTAAAATCGAAGTTGGTTTTCACTATGATTTGTTTTCTAAGAGCAAAGACCTAGGCCTGAACTTAAAAGCTTGGAAGTGCTCAGGATCAGGCCTGAACCTCATCCCAATGAAAAGGTAACTCGGTAGCACTTGTTTACTATTTTCATTTTGTATTTATGATTTTGCATAAAAATAAAACCATGTAAACCAGTCGCTGAGCAGGGTTGCTGTTTTTTTGTGAAGGGCTCTGGATTGTTTGGGCTCAGGAAGATGGGGCACCCTTTACCTGGGCTGCCTCTGAGCAAGAGCTGGGCCACCTCTGGGGCAGCAGGAGGGACTGCTCCCCTGCAGAACAGGCAGCACCCCAGCTCTCCTCTGAAGCCTCAGAGAAAAGAGAGCAAGCAGCCACAGTTGGTCTTGCGATGTGAGCACATTAGGAATGGAGTGTGAGCCCCAGCTATTTTGGGAATAGCTCTAAGCGTGAAGCTTTTTATGCTTTCAATTCCTACACGTTTAAACTAAAAGCAAAAAAAAATCCTGCTGCTGCTTGGATCAACCCCAACCTGACCAGTGCCCTAATCCTTTCTGCCAACCATTTTTAAAAAAAAGTGTATTCAAGCTGGGGAAAAACATTTTCACAGAAGCAGCAGAATACAACATGAAAAAAAAAAAAAAAGGACTGATAGAGGAAACTATCCAGACTAATTGCTAGTGGAGAAATTTGCCTAAATTACATGACTGCCAGGAAGGATTTTCAGTATTTTTCATACTATTTTTTTACAAGATTTCCAAGCTTTTCTAAGAAACTGTAGCTTTAAAATGAACCAAAAACATCTTCAAAGCCTTCATTTTGCAGCATTCTTGCTAGCTCGGTTGAGATTAACAAAAGCTCCTTGCCACCCTCCCATTGCTATGCACATGCTGAGCTGGAAAAAGGGTGTCTGTCGGCTTGGCCTTTGTCCTGCTAAACGAACCATTTCATAGTTATGAATTTGAAAGTAACCTGCAGTTCATACCCTGCAAATCTGGTTAGATCCTGTCTGCAAAGAAGGGAAATGCAACAGGCAGAGGGAAAAGGAAGCTCAATCAGTCACGTTTGCTGCAGGATGTTTAAGGAAATATTTCCTTTTCCTGCACAAAGATGTTTGTTGGGCATCTGCTCTTTGGAATACACTGAAACATTTTACTCTTGAAGTGAGAGAGCAGTGTAACTCCAGATTTTTATTTAAAATCTATTCTCTGATCAAATGTTATGCAGGGAATTTGTTCTTTTTGCTTGGCCATCTTTCAAGCCCCAAACACAGGTCTCCTCCAGTTGAGACTGATCCATACATCTGTAATGCTAAAAGAGAGTCTGCCTGCCAGAAGCCATATGCCACACCTAAGTGCCATATTCATTCATATATTCAGCAATACATATTCATGAAGGATTCAGCATCAGATGGTACCCAAAATGCATCCCTTTTTGTGTGTGTACTGAAGAAGAAAATCATTAATTAAGTACTTGTGTTTGAGGATTTGCTTTTATAAGTCTGCTTGGTAAGATACAGCAAATATTCCTCCTGTATTAGATTAATTGGGAGAGAGCAGATGAATTCAGGTCAAATACTGCATTTGTTACCTGTAGCCTGATTGTGATAAGACAAATCAGTCCAAAAGCGGTGCCTCAAGAGGGTCTCATATTTATATTTTGGAAATAACTGAGTTTTATCATTCCTATTTAGGTCAGACTTTTGTGTGCCTGTGTGTGTGACTGCTCCAGACTGTTCCTCGCTGACTCTGCAGGAATAGGCTCTCTGTCTAGAAAACCCCTTCTTTCTGCTACAACCATCAGTTGTAAGAAAAGGGCAATTTCAACCACTGCGTCACTGATAAAGCCTCCCATGGCAACGCTGAAGGCTTTACAGTTGCTTGGATACACAAGCCTTGCTTCACCTTTTCCTCAAGCACAGATTGAGACATCATGAATCAATTTAACAGTGTCCTTTGTCTGTGTCATTTGGACATTTTGTTTACAACACTGAGCTTTCCCCTCCTTCCAAAGCTCACCAAGTAGCTTCATGCCAAAATCTGGCAGGGCAAGGTAGGGAGTAGTAGAACTTAACATGGAAGCACAAGTGTTATGCTGAAGGCATCTGCCAGTCTTCTCATCATGCTCAAGTCCAGCTGCACTGTGGCCACTCATATTGCCCTGAGGTAGAACTTTGCCTCACTGAAACTGGAACCTACACTTTGGGCCACCCTATTTAAATAAGTTCAGGGAATGGGGAAACACATCACGCAAACTTTACCACTTATAATATGAAAATACTCATCATCATCACAGTCTGTTTTAAGAGTTACATAGAAAAATAAATGTGTGAGGGAGTTTGGATGTTTAGCATTTACTGAACTACCGCCTTTAGCTTCTTGATTTGAGAATAGTAGGATCATACAGCATGGGGAACTGTACACATAGCACTGATTGAAGCAAAAGAACAAGCCTTGAAATGACTATCTAGCTGGTTTGGTTTCCGTGTACAAAAGGAAGAAAGGGAAAAACACACCTCACTCCACAACCTACAGCCTTTTCAACAAGGCACACAAATCTCATTACATTAATGATGGGGGGCAAATAAGACCACCTCCAATACCCAGTACAGAGCAGTGCAAAAGGACTTTGACCAACTAGAAAACCAGGCAGAAAATTAAATAACCTGTATCTTGTACTTTGATACTCCTTAGAGCATCTTGGATGGCAAAAGTCACTCACATTGACTAAAGCCCTGGCAGCAGCTGGCAGGGTATTCATAGCAGGTGCAGGCTGTTCCTGAGGCCCAGCTGATATGTCGTTCACACAAGTTACTATTTCTTTTGGGGAAAAACAGGCTTAGTTTAGGCAGACTGAAGTGTCTCAGTGCTGTTCTGTACAGCAATAGTGGTGGATCCGTTCCTTACAACACCTCAGCTCCAAATCCAGGTTCCCTTCTGGTGGATCCCCCAGGCTGCACCAGGCAGGCAGGGTTTGCATGACTCAGGGAGGTGCTCTGCTGTACACAAACACCACAGATCAAGCCAGCTCATGTTTATTTACAGTGAATAAAAGTAAATGTTTAAAATAGCTGATTTTTCCAGGCAAAACAACAGATAACCCTCTCAAAAGTGACTCTGATCCAGTGACCAAACTGTGAGCTCTGTGCCAGTTGTAACCCCCTGTGCATCACTGGCTACATCCTGCAAGGGGGTGAGTTACACGTATGCACATTGTAGGTCTTACACCTTCTAGCATCAGCTGTGCTGGCTGTGGAACATTTCTTTTTTTAAGATAAGCAGAAGATTTCCGTGGGTTGAACAAATGCACTGAAAGCTAGGAGGTGCACAAAATGAGATCCTACAACAATAACTTTAATCTGGTAGCAAAAATAGTTTGCAATGTTAGATGCATTTTGGATTTCAGCTGAGTATGTTCCTACAGTTCCAACCAAGCAGGTTGTCTGGCAGAGCTCTGAGTGACATTCCCCTTGATCTCATGCCAGGTACTGTGACAATTAATCAAACCATATGTGGGTACCTGTGGACTCTGTTCCCATTGTCAAACACATTCCAAGTTGAATGGATCACCCTCTGTTAAATTCATTCATAACTCAGCATGAACTGTATTTGTTACCAAAACACTCCCACAAAAGGTTAAACCATAAGAGAATTTTAGGCTTGGGCACAAAAGATCACTCAGGAAAGAAAAGAAAGAAAAATAGGCATTCCTTGACAAGAGCATATGTGAAATCTCAAAATGGTATGATTCAGTTTCAATATAGTTTCACATATTTGAGGGATTGGGAAAAAAACCCCAAGAATCACAATTCTTATCAGGTCTAACAAGTGCCTAGCACGGCAGAATTCTTGCACTATGTGTATTTTTAGATTACTCTTCCAGTTGTAATGTTCTGTCCTTACTGTGTATCTTTTGTTAGAATTAGGATATCTGCAGCAGCAGCCTGGATAACCTTTAGCCTGAGCTACAAAACCTTTAACAGTTTCCAATTATAACAGCAATCTTTCATTCTATAATACAAATAAACCCAAGTGTTATCTCAGCACAGAAGACTCACAAGAATACCCAATGACTGCAGAATGATTTCACCATTTTTTTCTCTATAATTTCCTGCAATTATTTCATTGGAGGTGACTGCCAAGATCCAAGCAACATAATACATTTCACTGTTTACACTTACTTTATTTTTGTTATACTGTTGACATTTTAAAATGTTGATGTGCAAGACTGAAGTTTTATATATTTAACATCTCCTTGAAGTCCATTTTTGTTCCTGGACCCTCAAGTCCAAGCTGTCCCATTTTCTCCTGATTTTTTTGTCTTATCCAGTGCCCAAATACCTGCCAATTTTGTAAAAGTCTTAACTCCCACAGATTGTGCCATGGATGAGGAGTTTCTGTTGTTCAAAAAGGTGTAAGACACATTGATGCCACTTTTCAGATATACGGAAACAATTTCTCATATAATCTTTGTCTATCTGTAACGATGTGGATTGAGCATCAGTTCAGAAGAAAGATATTTCCACTGAGTGGCTTTGGAAGAAACCAGACAAAGGCATTGTTAAATTGATACTGGATTTTCCCAGAAGCCAAAATTATACTAAGAAGGTAGAGGTAGAATGCTGTTTTTTGGATAATTTTGAAAGAGACCCTTGTCTACTTGGGGTTATTAATGACCACAACTATCCAAGTCATCCATATCATCACTATAGTGTCCCTCCAAAAGGAAAGCTATTATCCATGGCATCCTGCCCAGATTCCTACAGAGCTGATTACATTCTTTATAAACTGTACTTTTAGTTCAGTCCAGCAATCCTGACTTCATACCTGGACACTGGATGAGCTCACTTCATGCTCCGAAGCTGTGACTGCCATCTGTCCTAAAGGCTGATCATCAGTGGTGGGAAGAGCAAACCCTTTGTCTCCTGCCTCTTTCACAAGGTTGTAGATTTTTTTGCTTGCTGTCTGCAGAACGTATTCATAGCCTTGCAGAAACGGCTTTTGGCAGACTGCAGTGCAAGTATTGAGCTCCACTGGTGTAGAAAAACACCAAAGGAAGGGTGGAGGGGATGGTAAATTGTAAGATAATGTTTTTTCCCCTCAATAGAGTTACTGAAGTCTGAGTCACGTCACAACATGGAATTGAGAATTTCAGGTTTAGTACCTGTTGCTATACAGGAATTTGTATTATAAAGAAAAGGGCAAACTGCAATCCTTCTCCTGAACCAAAATGTCTTAGGCCTGACCTGACCTGATACTGCATTTTGTCCCTCCTGTAAGGAGAGGGTAGGGATGGGCATATCAAACACGTGCAGACCCCAGCCACCCTGGAAAAATCTAGAATCACAAAAATAACAAAGCTACAGAGAAGGCTCCAGACAGAACTGAAGCACAATCACCTCAAAAAAGATGTAACAGTAAACAAAGAAACAAATGCTGAAGGGATCCCATAGGATCAGTCACGGACCAGCCATGCCCGGTCCCCTCCCTTGCACTGGCACATGCAGTGTTAAGAGGGAGCTGGTTAAGGACACCAGCTGGCTGAGAGCAAATCCAGCAGAAAAATAGGCAATGGTTTTCTTTGTCTAGCCAGCATCTCACTACTGCACACAGGAACATGGGCAGGCAGGACACAGGAGCATTTAAACTGCTGTGAAACGTCCCTTTAGCACCTTGCAAGTGAGATTGAATCAACCAAAGGGTCTTAACTCGGACAAATAAAAAGGAAAGACATAATTAAAGTGCTCTATAATGAGCAAAGGTGGGATAAGACCCCACCACCCTGCTGTAGGCACCAAACTGAGTGCCTGAGGTGACAGTGAAAGTACAGACATTGCACGATGACAAAAGGTTAATAGGAATGAGAGTCTGGAAACTGAAATGAACATTTCCAGGGCAGAAGCAAAAACTAAAGAGCTCAATTAACTTAAAATGCAAATGTAGAACTAAAATTAAAATGTTTGTGAACTGTACCCAAGTTGAAGGTACAATAGTAAGGGGATTTTTAGTAGACTAGAAAGCAGTACATGTAACACCTGTGTAGGGAAGGTGGTGACAGCCCTGGACAGTGACAGAGCTTTAAGACTGCTCTCAGCAATGTACAAGTTTTTTTGTTCTAAAAACAATAGGGTAGAACTAATATCAGTGATTAGCTGCTGGATAAAAACCAGCACAAGTTACTAAATACAGATGGCATGACTGGAGACTTGATACTGCTTAGCTAATAACTAATTGATCTGTCACAGTGATGTCCTTGTGGGTCTCCCTGTCCATGTGAATGAGGCACTCTCTAACATCCACCCTGATGAAGGAAGAAGGTGAGGCAAAGAGGAAATAAGACCAGTTGGAGGCTTAATAAAATAAAAGACTACAAATATGTGCTGAATAAGGAAAAATGAGGGGTCATCACATTTTTTTCCTAAGGGCTGTAATCAGGGAGGAGGAGGAGGAGTAGCAGCAATTCTTAAATAGTTTCTGCCAAGTCAGTGCAGTACTCTTGGAGCCATGCACTGTATTGCCCTCTTGGAAAGGCTCAGACAAGACACCCTTTCTAAAATGGAATAATTTCTTGGCTATTTGGAGATAGTGGAACAGATGAGCGAGCAGATAGATACATACACCGAGACTTGTCAGAATGGGACATTGGCCAAGAGCACAAACAATATCTACATTTACTGGCAAAAATTCCCCATGAGGAAGAAGAGAGTTGAGAGTTTCTTAGATAATATGAGAAAAACACATAGACAAGCAATTAAGACAAACAATGCTGGCATCAGCTTCTAACCATTCCAAAAAGATATATCTCTTCCAAAAAGATCTTGTTGGCTCCGTTTGTGCAAAGAGAGGAGGGTTTTCAGACGGGGTAGATGGCCCCTGTGCAGCTGTGCTACATTTCACCCCTCCCTTTGTTGCAGAGGCAGTTTAGTGGGACACACTCCCAGATCCTATTGCCTTTCCTTCGTTATTCACAGCAGAACCTTTCACTTAGCATTTCTAATAGCGCCATGTAGTGCTGTCGTTTCAGGAAATGCCTGGCTGTATTCACTGCTAAATCAAGCAGGAGTCGTGCTGGCAATTCAAGGAACACCTCATCAGAGGGAAAAAAGCAATTGCTGCTGAGCTATTCTTTTCCATTTCATTTCACACACTCAAAGAGCCCTGGTGACCACCCAGTGGGTGCCCTGAAATACAGATTCCAAGACACCTTCCTGAGCTAGAAAGGCAAACCGGATTTACTGCTCACCCTCTATTGTTACTCAGTCTCTCTTTTCCTGTTAGTTCTTTATTTTCTATTTTTGTACTTCACCCTGTCATTTTCAGTCCTTTTCAGGCTCCCTTCTCAGTTTTGTGTGCAACAGTTGGAAAGCCCTGTGCCTTCAACACAGTGTGCTCTGCTCAGGGAGTTTGCTGGGGGGATGTTCTACAACAGGAGCCAGCAACTCAGCGTGAGTCAGAAAAATGAATCAGAATCCAGTAGCTTTTGCAAGGAAAAAGTCTCATAAAAAGAATATGTTCCTTAAGTTATTGTTTTAACTACTCTATCCTTAACACTGATATCAGCTAATCTACACTGCAAGTGGAACCAGCTGAAACAACAATCCTCTTCCCCTTCTTCATGTTCATGAAGCAGCACAGACGGATTTGCAAAGCAGGTAACCCTATCCAGCAGCCCTCTGCATGAGCAAATGCTGTTTTTGTGGGTGTGAACAAACTACAGCCAAATAACAGGAAAAGAAGCCTAAAAACTGAGGGAGATTCAGCCCTTTGGTAGGAAGAATGTGAGGCAGTTTAGTTTAACATTAGAGATGGATAACACATAGGTAGAAAAACCTCAGGAGGAGAGAAAACAGGCAGGCAGAGAGGGAAAGTGGAGCATGGTTTGGCTTTTCCTCAGAATGTTTTGGGGGGACTGTGTTTCCCTCCCTAGAATAGACATGTCTGGGAAATACCACAAGTGCTTTACAAGCTCTTTAAAGGATTGTGCTTAATTTTTCAAAATGTAGCTTTTACACAGTCCAGAAGTGGTGCTGCTCTGATATCATACACTTGCAGTGCCATTAACCCTAAGGAGTAGTGCATTTTCCTGACAACTATAAATAATGACGAACCTACCAGTTTTTGTGTTTTTAAAGTAGAAAATGTTTTCAGTCATGAAGATTTTGGCAAATGAGAAAGTGAGGCTTGAAATTACAGATACTGCTTTTAACTACTTAAACTTCCTAAGGAAGATACTGCTGTCAGTACTGAGTGTTTAACTGGTCTAGTACTAGGTAGTTATCTGACCCCTCAATTTTAGATTAAATTAAACCTGAATATTGATTTCACCTACTAAGCAATAAACATTTGGCTGAGGCAGTCAGACATGGACAGTGTAAATGCACTAAACAAGCTCCAGCTCTGTTTGGAAGGCAGTTACTTGAGCAGTGCAGCATGTGCAGTGCGGCACATCCCAAACCACACAGAGGAACCCTCAGCTAAACCATCAGGTTGCAGAATTACATTACTGCACAAGTTCTGCAACTGTTAAGGTCAAGATCTTGTTTCCATTTATTTATTAATTTTTCTGTGTGCTCTAAACGTTGCAGAACACTCTGCATAACCTGGAGAACAGACTTGCATCATGAGACTGCAGGGCAACAGCTTTTCAAATTTGAGATAATGTAAACAAAAGCTCCCAAGACATCTGCCCCACCACGAGTGATAAGCCAGATGTAGCCAAATGCTCTTTTGAGTTTCTCTGAACTTGACAGTTACCACTGGAAAAGCCCAGAAGAAAACTGTTTGGAGACCATCTCTTTTTATTTAATTTATTAATTTCAACAGCTTCTATATAATGTAACACTTCCAGTTAAAGGAGGCTTTCCTGAAGGAAACACAGCAGCCTCAGGAAAATGCTTACAATGCTAATTTTTTTGAAAATGAATGTCATCCTGGATAATAGGGACAGGAAATTTTGGTCAGTGCTTGTGCCTAAGAGGAACCTAGGAGGGGTCCAAGAAGGTCAGTTCAGAGCATGCTCAACCCCAGTGCATGCTGCTGTTCACAAAACCTGCTTTGTGGCCATAAACCACATCTTTATTATATATTATACTTTTTAAAGGAAGACTTTTCACCATTTCTTTAGAGCTTTGTCCTGCAAACTGCTCTAACCCTAATGCTGTGACCTCTCACGTGATCTGTTTGTGAAACTGTAACAGATACAAACCAACATGATCTTAAAAGGACCAATGGTTTCTCACCATCAGCCCTCGAAGCAGAATAATTATAGATACTTATACAGCAGGAAAATATTACAAGATTAATTGCTACCTCCTAATATTAAAAATATTCTGTGCTGATTAGACCTACTTTGGCAGTCTATATTAAAAAATACAGGCCAGGTCTCTTAGAGAAATGACTAGTGTGAGATTTTTGCTGCTTTACTTAGGAAGTCATGTTTATTCCCCTCTCCTGGAATGCCTTATGATAACAACCACCAAAAAGGAGCCTATAACTCACCAAAAGGGAGCTTTTCCCACACCACAGAAGGGAATAATGCCCGTCTCTCAAACTCCATTTATCCTGCTCTGTATCATTTTGAAAATGAACTTTGGAGCCAAAGGTCATTTTTCCTTCCAGTTCTACAATGCCATGTGTAACATAATATAGAAATATTAAGGAATGCAACAATTCCTCAAAAAGAGCTACACATTCAATTATTCAGGCAGACTGCTAATGGCAAACAGTTGCCGTAAGACAGCATAAGAACCTGACACGTATTCGACAGTCTTGTTATGTGAGTCCTCAATTACTACACTGGCCACAACAATGCTTAAAGAAAATACCGTTTTACATTCCCATTCCCTACAGGCTACCGATCCAGCCTGACTTTCAGATCAGACAGCAGGTCATTATTAATGGCATACTTATTTCAGGAGCCCCTTGGCGACTTCTTTCAGCAAATAAAAACACACCAAGAGCTGACTGTCCCTGTGAATTCTTTCCAATTCAATGGCAGGTACCTCCGATTTTCCACTGACATGCTGCAAATGAATGATTAAATGAAAGTAAATTCCACTGAGCTAAACAGTGGAAAGAGACACCAGCACTGCAGGGACTGAGAACACAGACAGGCTACAGCAATGTGAAGAGGTGACTCCAAGTGCTTCACCCAGTTAATGAGACAGCACCCCTTGTTTTAAGGAGCATTACCTTTTTTTTGCAAGGGCCAAGAAGGTAAAACCTCAATTAAAACTGGTTTCAAAAAGAAAACAATGGACTGAGAATATCACAGTACTCATCTAACACAAGCAAATTCAGTTACTAACATGAAGGAATACCCAAACATGTCAACCCCAGTTCTTAAGGAAGTGGCAAAGACTTCAGAGAAGAGTGGTGTTGAACTGAAGAATAAAAAAATCCCTAGATCTCTTAATATAATAAACTCAGAAGGACACTGGAAGGAAGTATGTTTGGACACAGCTTGTGCACTCATTCTACCTTAGTTTAGGTCAGGAGGTATGATTAGGCTTGCCCACAAATTCCTGTGGGAAGCTATCTACACAGTTTGATTTTAATTCTGATATGAGGATGTCTTCTGAGCCCTTAGCTCATTGAGAACAGCACACAGCGGAGACTGATAATGCTTGTTGTGATATCGAATTATGAGACAACTCTTTATCTCTCATTGTCAAGATCTTGGTGTATTGCCCCCACACACAAGGCAGTAACAGAGAACAAGTCAAGGTAACGTGCCAGGAGAGTACACCCAGCAGTAACAACTGCCCCGAGAGGGCAGAGAGAGTCAGAACAATTCTGTCACACTCCAGCAGTGACTGGGAAAGCGACATTCTCTGCTCTGTCAGACTCAGGGATGTCCTGAGTTTGTGTACAGTTGACTAAGGGATCCCTTGCCTACTTTGTTGGACCTTTGTTTTGCTCCTCTAATTCTGCCACCTTCTGAGTAACAAAAATCAAAGTGCAAGATGTTTGAACAGGAGAGTCTAATCTGAAATAAAAGCTCCCATAACTTGCTTTCCCTAGTGAATGTTCTGCAGTATTTCCTGTTGAGAAAGTGTTTATAATCCAAACGCTTGGGCATAAAGGTGGCACTTTTGAGCTCCACCCGGGCAGCATTTTTTTAGTCCCTGAATCTGATCCAAAGGGAACTTTCAGTACCACCTTGAAGCCAATAATGATGCATGAGAGCCAAGCGAGACTTCAATTTTTCCATTTAAAGAAACAAACATTTCACTGCTTTCTTTTCCTCTGACAAGCCAGACTTACTCACAAAGGAACTTTCAAACGAATGTTTTCAAGAATATTCCTTCTATGAGGGAATCAAACCTATCAAAACCATTGTGACTGTCAGATATACACCTATAATCAACAGTCAAATGAGGTTGTTTCCTGCTCTGAGAACAGTCCTGGTGTTTTATGTTTTGATTCCTCCTCAGCTGTTATTACTCCACTTGCCTTTTAATAAATCCTGCTCTGTACCTTCTTTACAAGCTATCATCCCCTGAGTGGCCAATTCAACTCAACAAAGACATCTTCAAAGAACCCCCACACAAAAGAGACTGATTTTAAAACTTCCTCTTTTGGATCTTAAAACTGGGGTACTGCAGACTAGTGATTGCAGTGATCTGTCCTAGAAAGATGTAACATTTTATTTCTCTTGTATTTACGGACAAACGAGGACTGGAAATGCTGCCCCAAAAACAGAAGTGGAAAAAGTGAAACTGAAGCATGAAAGATGTCTTGAAACCTCTCAGAGTGAGTTTTCCCTTTATAGTCTAAGACATTGAGATCACAGATTCCAAAATGACAATTCTAAGGTACTTTTCCTGCCTGCCCTCTCTAGAGGACATTGAATTTAACTAAGCAAATGACAGCTTTTCCACAAGCCATTCAGCATTTTAAGACTGCAGTGGCTCTCTTGGCTCCTGTCAGGTTTACATAAACTGATCATAGAGCAGATAAAAACATCAGACTCTGCAACATCTGATTTACTGTTTCTGCCATTAACCCAGAACAGTGGGCTCTGAGGGAGTAGTCAGAGCAGAAAGTGGGAAGGAAAAATAACCACCAGGGAACAGATTTACGTTCTGCATTGATGAGTGTAAAGTGATGCATATGGCAAAAAAAGAAAACCAACCCCAAAACAACTATTTGGACCATTAACAGTGGTGAGGGAGGTACTGGTGTCACACCAGCCACACCAATTCCACTGTCAGATCAGTGCACAAGAGCTGTCAAAAGGGCAAGGTGGGTGTTAATAATTATTAAACAGAGGGACGGACAGCAGTCAACACTATTATACTGTTCCATAGATTTGAGCATCCACACTTTGAATATTGTCTGCAGTTTTTGCTCTCCCCTGTCTGAAGCTGACGAAGAAGAGAGCAACAATGATAATCAAGATACAGAACAGCTCCTGGAAAAAGCAAAATTAGGATGTGATTCTTCGGACTGGCAAGAGATGACTAGAGGGAATACAATGAAGTTTATAGAACAATGAGTACACAGAAAGGTAGGAACTACAAACCATTAAATAAGTTAGCAATTGACCAGTTGAAAAAGTACTAAAAAGTTGTATTTTTTCATACAGTATCTAGCCAGGCTGCAGATCTACTCACTAAGGATATTGCACAGACTAGAACTTTGCAAGGATCTGGGAGGAAGTTATTCAGATTCAGAGATAAGCACTGACAGCCCCCAAATACACAGAAAGCACACCTGGCTCAGGATGTCCTTGAGCACAAGGACTGGAAGAACACTTGTTTGTATCTGGAAGGAAGCAGCATAAGCAACTGCTTTGTTTCTATACTATTTCCTAGCATCTGCTTTTGACGTTAGAGAGGCCGAGACACTAAGTGGCCCACTGGCCTCCCCTTTGTGGCTATTATTGCCATGGTTCAAGTGGCACAGACCCAGTAGCTCTTTCATACAAGAGAGTTGTAATATTCTTTAATTTTCTTTCTTTTTTTATTAAAGAGAAATAGCAAAGGAGGTAAGAATTAATTCTTACCCACTGTGCAACCTTGAGATTGGTAAGTACAAGTCTATTAAGTCACTATGATTCATTTGTGGAAAGAGATTCACTTTATTTCCAGTCAAATGAGGTCCTTACTGTGCAATTTCAATTTTGTTTATCACCCCATAAAGAAAATGGCCATGAATCACTGAGCAGGAATGGTATGAATCAGCTTGTTCAGCTACTTCAGTACTTTGGCATTTAAGGATTTTCATTATTTTATTTTGTTAAAAAAAACCTAAAACATTTCAAAGGATATGTTTCATTCTTTTATTGGTCTCTAAAACAGATTAGCAGCAGCAGAAATAATTTGAAGAGCTTATTAGGAGGCCACCATTAAAGCAGGAAAACACATTGGAAGAAAGAGTTACTGCAGGTTCAATATAATCCTCAGGGAATGTTTCTATTTGCATTCAGACATGGCTGTAAGGTGGAATATCACCATACATTTAAGAGGCTAACTTGATTTCTTAGTACTATATTTATTTAGAGCCACATTTTCTGGTTGGGAAAAAATTAATCAAAAGCATAAATGCCTCTTCATGAAGAGTTGTCAAGATTTCTTGGCACAGTCTGTGTCCAACACAAAACTCTAAGAAGTGACCATTTTACCCAACCTACACAACAGTTTCAGTGGGTCACTCAAACCACCAGGTTACTGCTGCTGAAAGGAACTGCTGCACAATTTTCTCATATGAGGATTCTCCAAGTAATATTAACATATTAATCTACAAATTCTACAGCATAGAATAAACTACGTAAGGAGTATCCGGTTGTACTGCACATATTGTAAAGTGCTGATATGCAAAAGCTTTATCTATTGGTAAAAGCTTCTTCAGGTGTCCATATAGATTTAATAACTTTCTTTTTACACAGCATTCCACATTCCTGACTAATTTATGGCCACATTTGGCTGGCCTTGGGACCAACTCAACAGCTGATCAATTCTAAAATTTGCAAAAGTGTTCTTGGCACTTCCAGTAAATGTTGGGAAAAATAGAACCTTAAAAACCAGCCAACCCCTCCAAAAACAATAAAGGAGGGACAAGGGAAGCTTAAATTTCATGTTATACATCTGTTTGGTCAAAGAACCTGCCAGTAAAGCAATTACCAACACACCACAGCATAAAAACTATCTTCCACTTCTCATCTTCCCAGCATGATGCACTGTGCTGAAGATAAAGGTGCACAGGCCTGAAAACTTCTCCATTTTTCAAAACCTGAGTCATCTACTGAAAGAAATAAACACAGGCAAGACCTGTATTTATCACAACAGCAGGAGAACCCAAACATGCCCTTAAAGGAGAATGGAGTAAAGTCCCAGAAGAGAGACAGGGCAAGCAACAGCAATGAGAGATTTGATGAGGGAAGATGAAGGGGTTCAGAGATTCTAAATAGAGTAGAGAAAAAAAACCATGAAAACCAACCCCCAGACAAGAAGATAAAGGATAAAGCTAAAGATAAGAAGATAAAGGATAAAGATAAAACTTGCTCAGGTACCCATCAAGACTATTCCATGTATTGAAAACACAGCACTAAATGTAACTGAAGAGATGTACTATTAAGCTGTTACATGCCCATGCTTTTTGATGCCTTCCTCACATTTTTTTTTTTTCTCAGCTGTCTAAAAATTTTGTATGGGGAGAAAATCAGCAATGCGGTTGTTTGTTTAGGATTTCCTGAGAGATGGCCACTGAACCATGAATAAGAGCCTTTATGCATTTACCGAGCATGCAGACTGTGCAAGTGAAAACTCAGCTCTACCCAGCACACATTATTCCTCCTGTGCACATGGTCTCATACACTGAAGCACATTGTATTTATATTTTTTCTCTCTTACTTACATCTAGAAGCACGATGGGCCTGAATTAGTTATAGTCATGTAGTGCTGTGGAAAGGGCCGTGATCCTTTTCTGACAAACAAATGATTTTCCTGCATTTCTTGTGAACTTTACTCACTCAGCACTTTGCAACTGAAAGATAAGGTAAATATATTTAGAACTGCTCTTCAGTGTCACATGGACTCCTACCTTTTACACAGGGATCGGGCTGGCACTGCTGTCAGTGTTCAAAAAAACAACAAACTTCTGCTTGCAGTTCCAGAGACTCAAGGCACAGTAGGTGCTTCAGAAATGTCACAGAGTTACTGTGTGGTGTGTGCAGGCAAGACCTGAGCTGTGCTGGTAGGGGGGAATATCATTTATTGCCAATATTATCTAGGAAACATGCAAAACCAAAAGGCAGCATTATGTTTAATCTTAGGAAGCGCAATTTTTTGGCCGCCCCAGCCTGGCACAGATATTTTACTCATAGAAGAAGACAACATAGAAAAAAATTTTTAAAAAATCACTTTTTTGGAGTAAAAATATATAGTTTAATTAGGTTTCTGTTGGCTACATTTAAGTCATGCTTAATATTAAATTAATCTGTATTAAAATATGTACAAAGGATGATGTAATGATGCATAACCTTTATATATTCATTATAATACATGAAAACATTGAAGTCACAGAGAATTCAAGTAAACATTGCAAGAAGAATTCCAAATGTACACATTTACACACCCACCAATGTACAGCAGGCCAACAAGTCATTTCATTTAATATGACCAAAGTAAAACAAAATCTGTGATGGAACAGTATGAGCTACTCTATCAACATTAATATTGCTACACTCTACACAGAATCATCCCAGTATTTTAGACTCTTTCCAGGAAAATCATTCCCGAAGTCAAGCTACAAGTAACAATACAGTGTCACAATGCGTGGCTAAAAAGGCTTTACTGATACTGGAATTCCTTAAATTTTTCATTTGGTATTTGGCAGTTACTCAGTATTTAGATTTTAAAAGCCCTAAAATCTTAAAACTTGTGTCACAAAACAGTTCTTTCAATTAAACAAACAAGACTCCAACCTGACTACTGAAAAACAGCTTCAACATTGTAGAATTTCAAGGAGATTTTCAAATAGTTTGTTTAAAAAAAATAAAAAGCATTCAGGACAGTTTTTAAAGCACATTTGGATGGTAATATAAATATATAACTTCTTCAAAACATGTTTTTTGTTATCAGTCAACAACTAAACATCACAGGAGCATGTCTAGTAAAAAAGCAGCTTTGAAAAATAGAAGTCCTGTTTACAAATACCCCGTATGAGGGTGGGATGTTTAGAAAAAGAAGTGTTCAATATCTGTGTGCTGAGGTCAAAATGCTTTTGACCTCCCAAGAGGCATAAAAACAACAGTCCATGCCTGTACCAGTTCCTACGATAAAGCAGGACACATCCCAACTGCAGCCCCATGAACTTTGGAACATCCAAGAGAATTTCAGAGGGTCTGATCCTCAGCTTCCAGCACAAGGAGCCAAAAAGCACCACTGTGTAACAAGGGCAGAAGACAAAAGAAACAATCAGTATTCAAAGTGTAAAGAAAACACAATGGATGTCGAAATCTTGGAAGCCATGCATGACTCTGCTGTCTAACAAACAGCTTTCAACTTGTGTTCAGAGTGTACTAGACTAATGAACTGGGCTAATAGCCATAACTACAAATAGTCTTATATCCCCATATCTATTACAGATAGAAAATATACACTAGCATAGGCTACAACCTCAACACTGTGAAAGAAAAATGAAAATTCTGCATTAATATCAAAGCCAGGAATGGCACTACTGTGGCCTAAATTCCACCTTTAGCTCAAACAAGCCATCAAAGTCACTGAGAGTATCAATCACAATTATCTAATATCACCATTTCACTCACAGCACAAACAGATGCTCCTTTTCCAGGAAGCAGCCAGGAAGTTAAGAAGCCTCAAAAAGTTAAGAACAATGAAAGAGAAGCTCATGGATAACGAAACTTAATTAAACCTCTTAAGGAGAAAAAAAAAAATAATTTTTTTTGCTTGTACATTGCCTGACTCCCCTTCTGAGAAAAACTGTCTTTATAAGAAACTCTTAGCCTCAGTTTCTATTTTCACTAAAAGTTGCCACAATCTCTTATAATATTCTATGAGTTACTAGCTTGAATTGTAATTAACTTTTTAATTAATCCTCCTTATAGTGTCTTACCATTAGGACAAGAGAGAAATGAGGGCATCCAGAAATTTGCTCCGATCTTCTGTTTTCAATTCAATTACTAAAATATGAAATATTTTATTACAAGATGCATACAAATGAATGATATATCAGATGTCACTTTTGCAGAAAAATAATCCTGAGTATAATAATTTATATTCTTATAGGAATACAGGAATAAAGAAGGAAAAAGAAAAGCTATTTATTTGGGCAAAATGAAAGCACATTATTTTGTGCTTAGATTTTAGCAAACTTTAATTTCTAAGTGCTCACTGCACAATAGAGCAGCCACTTTTTATATCTAAGCATGCTTCTTTGTATGTTCAACATGCATACATAAACATGTACTGTTAAAAACTGCCTCTTTTGTAGGCACGTACAAAGGTAGGCAAATAAGTATCTCATCAATACCACAGTTGGTTTGGCTGCTAAATATAAACTCATAAATTGAGTTGAGGTGCACATGTGAGACCCGTTGCTGCAAGCTAAAGGTAGATTTTCCTCAAAAAGACATGCCTTGTAGTTTATGGTTTCTGCACAGCACAGCACTCGAAAAGAAGGCTCGGAAATAACGTCGGCTGTGTTTACAGCAGGCTGGGGCAGTTGTCACAGCCACAGGTGACCGTCACTGCCCCCCAGCCCCGCACAGAGGGGCCCGCCCGGTCCCGCGGCCGTGCCAACAGTGCCCCCTGCGGGGCCGCGCGGGGACTGCAACGGGGGCCGCGACACTCACTGGCCATGTCGAAGTGGTTGTGCAGGGTCCGGGAGTGGGTGCTCTCCGCCGCCTTCTCAAAGGCTCTCCCGAAAAAGCTGGAACGGGAGCAGAAACACAGATGAGTGCTACAGAAAAGGGTGTATTTACTCAGAGAGCAGTATGGAACCTTCTCCTCGCTGAGAGTGGACAACGGCTTTCAGGTGTGTTTCGGGTGTCTGTGTTCAGCAGGGTCCTCACTTAGTCACATGTGCAAAAATCTTTATGTTGAAGGCTTTTAGAAATGAAGTCACAGGCCACGTAGTGAACTATTTACATCTTTTAAGAGAGAGGGGGGGAAAAAAAAACCTTGCAAGGAAGGTCATGATCTGTATCCTCTCTCAAAGTATGTCATGCACACCGTGTGCAAAAGACGTGTTAAGAAGGACACAATTCAAGTCAGCATAATCAGTGTTAAATAGGAAATATATATTTACTTCAGAGATAGGAAAACTCTTTAGATAACCTTCAGCCAGAATTTCTAAGCACTGTGCTTACTTCTTTTTGTCCGAGCTTTCTGTCTCTGGAGGGATGCCCACCATGATGACAGTGCCCTGCTCGACGTCCATGGGCGCGGCCATGATCAGGGGCAGCAGTTTGCAGCGTTTGTTTTTGGTCTGCAAGTCAGAAAGACTTTGTTAGAGCTCTGGAAGCAATTTAGTATCAACTCTGCACGTGAGACAGTACTACAAATGTTCACCTAAGGACACAGCTGTCATGAGTTCCACAGAAGGTGGTTTCTTTGCATGATCTCTTAATCCCCTTTCTGCTTACAGGAAAGTCACTTTAAGGACCAGTAGAAACTTCACTGATGTGCTCCCTCAAAACTTACAAAATTACATAAAGATTTAGATTGTAATTATCTTAGAAATGGAAACTCCTTCTAATGCTGTGAAGTCTCTCTTTCCTAGAGCAGCATTCGCCGATATGCCAAAATTATCCAACCACTTAGCAGAAAAGCATTATTAATATTTTCATATTATGTTTTTAATAATCAGCTGCAAGTGCCAGACAGAACAATGACTGCTATGCTGCCCAGAAGTTTGTGAGTCAGAAAATTTTCATTTACTTACAGAGCAAACAAACGATTTGAGTAAGTTTTTACTAAGCAGGCACAGAGACACTGGCTTGGAAAACAGTTTCACATCTGGTGTGCCCTAGGAAAAGAAGAATTATTACAATTACAGTGCAAGATGATCCCTAAACTTATTTCATTTTACTATCCACTGACAGCACAGTATCGAGAAATAGCTTCTTTCTAACAGAGTAATTCTTATGGTATCAAGCAGTTAGGCAAATGGTTATTCAGGGATGATACGCACAAAAGGGAGAGTCAAATAGAAGCTAAATATAGAATTCTGACCTCCATGAGGCAGCAATAGAGAAATGGCCCCTGAGAAATGACAAGGTTGGTGCAAATACAGCTGGCCACTGTCTGCTGAATGGCACGGAGCTGCTTTTTGGCCAGGTCCAGTCCTTGGTGCAGTTTGTCCAGGTTACCCCTGCAACAGAAATAATAAAAATAGACCCTTTCTTATAAAAATAAAGCTTTTCATACAAAAGTGAAATCTAAACACTACTCACAGAGATAATAGGATTTTTCTTTACTAGCTTATGAAGCAACAATACATATTTGAAATACATAATACACATTCCCTAAATAAAATTACAGAATGAAGAGACGTATTTTCAGTACCTGGAGAGACTGTCCAAAGCTCTAATGAAATTAGTTGTTTCAGCCCCCTCTTTCTCTATATTCTCCATGAGAGAGGTTGTTGCATAAACTATATCACTTGCTGAGAACTTGTTCTTGAAGCCAAAGTGAATGCTGAAGGTCTGAACTCTTAAATCTTTCATTCTGCAAGGTGAAATAAACCCAGGAAAGCTAATTAACATTATCAACATTAACATACTGAGGAGAAAACTGGTCAACATTAAGAGCACAAAGACAAACCTTACCCTAACATTTGCAATGAGTCTAGTGCTACTTTGGCAGTCTAAGAGCCGTATTTTTAAAAAACAAGATGTTAGATCTTCTTCATACAAAAATATTTCAACTTAATTGAAAAGCATTTTCAGATAAAGCCTCTGTATTTAAAGCAACTTACCCAAATTTGTTTGCAGATTCTTCAATCATCTCCCGAAGATTTTCTTTCAAAGTCATGTCCATGGAATTAAATTTCTGTTTCACTTGTTTCAAGGGCAAACTAAAAATAGAAGGAAAAATATGTTAATAGTTATGACAAAAGAAAAAATATTTTCCCTTTTTTTAATGACTTTCTTAATCATTAGATAATTTAGCAAGTTTAAGTCTGACTATGCTTCTTGACATTCATTTTTCTTTAGTCATTAAAAAGTGAATGTGAGGAAGCAGAGGTTACTTAATAACTAGCATTCCATAAAGGCCCAGAGCAGAAGTATTCCTCATAAAACAAGGCACAAATTGCATAACTCAGCTCAAAGAGACACTGCCACCTACTCAGAGCCCTACAGTCATTTAAAAACTAACAAACTGAGTATTTGCAAGCTATATTCTGAATATTTTCACCATAATTCATTGAAAATCAAGACACAGATTTTTCTAACTCACCCCATGTCAGCCAAAAACTCCTGGAGCCTCTTCTGCCCTTGTACAGACCAGAGCTTGAGTCTAGCAGAGGTATATGAGGTGTTACAGAGACTTTCATAGAGAGACCAGTGCTGGTACAGGGCCAGGCGCAGACTGGACAGGAATTAGGGCAAATAACTATAAACATGATCATTTGAAGACACAAACAGTAACCAAACTTCATAACTAGTAGGTAAGTATTCAGTTGCCCTTACGTGACACGTCTCTTCACTACATCAGATACCCCAGGAAGTGGCAGGTGATGTAACAGAAGGGAGATTCATGTATAACAAAACATTCAAATTCCCATAAATTGTGTTTCCATTCTCAGCAGCAGAGATGGTGCTGGGAGTTTTTCCCCTGCATAAAAACTCAGGAAGGGTTCACCCAGTGGGCAGAGTGCCCCAGACCTCATGCAAGGATACTCGTATTCAAATGCTATCCTCGTGCAGTCAATGGACAGGGAGTTTTCCTCATCCTCGTTGCGGTGGTTGTGGCGTGACACGTGGCGCTGCAGGACCCCAATGTCAGTCACGTACTTCATCCTTGAACATAAACAGTTGGTCACTTCACTTCCTGCCTCAGAATTTTTGGTCTTGATTACTCAAAAATGTTTCATTAAGTCAGCAGCATGAAAACATCTGCCAAAAACTCCAGCTTGTTAAATAATGTCTTTTTAATATTCAGCCATACACCCAGGTAATTAAAACTAAAAAACCAAACCCAACACTGAGAGACAGACTGACCAATGAAATTAGTTACTTATTACATTTATCTCCTTAAAAGTAACAATAGAACAGCAGAATTAAAGTTTATACACATAGTATTAGAATTCTGATCATAGCTAGTTGGAAAAAAAAATCTAAAACTTGCTAACTGAAACTGTAAATGAAGTTAGAGTATATAGAACCTATGAAAGTGTTTTTATTTTATAAAACTCTATCAAGTTCATACTTAGGTAAACTACTATTAAACACAATTTTTTCCAAGATCTGAAGTGATTGTTTTATAATTTTGTGAAAAATAAAGTTGGTTTAAAAATTCTAAATATTAGAAATTATTTTTCTTTCCAGGTATATATTCCCATTTGTGGAAGGCATCAGATCACATTCAGAGATTAAGATATTTAATGTCACTGTTTATTAATTGCATGTTATAATAATTCCCTTAGGTTTTCTGATCTCTATTTATTGTTAATAGTTTCTCTTAAAAATCATTTTTAAAAGATTGGCAAATAAATAAGAAATAACAATAAATATAAATGAAATCTTACTGAGTGATTTTGTCTTGGACCCATTGATCTGTTAGGCCAACAATAGCCCACCTAAATTTTTTTGCGGGAAAAAGGAAATAGAAAAAGATTAAAGCAACAAATGTTCCCATACAGTGTATTATATTTAACCCTCTAAGTATGTAACAGAAAAAAAAAATCAGAAACCTTGTTTACCCACAGTACATAGAAGTTAATAACTAAACTACGTACTGTTATTCCCTGTAGTAGTCACACACATGTAGTACCATCCTCCCTCTTTCCATGCAAAATGTATTGTTCCTTGTTATTAATTCACATAGAAGTGTCCTCTAGTTGAAGACATGCATTCCCTCACAAAAAAACCTGGAACCTCATACTGATGCTAAATAATTTTGGGAAATATTGCCTTTCTTTGATACAGGTTTAAGCTTCTATCCTGTATGAAAAATGATGATGAAATCATACCACAACATGTCATTCAAGTCCTTAGACATTATCCATGCCAGATCAAACATCACCATCGCAGACTACAGGAGAGAAAAGCAAAAAACCAGGATAAACCATCACAAGACTCTCACTTCATTGAACAAATAGAACACAGGGGAATTTGTCATGTATTAGCATGGGACCAAAGCTCTGGAAATCACGCTGGAGTCTGACAATCTGCCAGCATCTTACTAAGGTACAAAGCAGAAAGAAAAATGTTCTAGAGAACACTGTAAATCTCTATTATATATATAGCAAACACTTAACAAAATACAAATATAATCAAAGGCCAAATGACAGAAGGAACAGTTTGATGTCCTAAGTGCCATGTTGTGACATTTTGAAAGATAAACAAGATCCTGCATGCTCAAGTCTTTTTGTGAGTGTTTTGTGCATAGATACTTTTGCCAAGACCTAAAAAATCATATCTATATATAAAACAAGATATAAAATTAACAAGATGTATTATTATATTGCATAGTATTTTTAGGTAAGTATATAAATATAATAGGCAATTACAACTTTAGATATTGTCCAATTACCTTTACATTGTTACCCTGATTTTTTTTATGGCAAACACAGAGTTTATACTTACTGAGGTCCCATGATATTCATACTGTTCATAATCAAAAAGAATTTCTCGCCTAAAAAGGGGGAAAACACAACACATTTGACTAATCAATGAACTGGTCATTTGATCCAATTAAAAATATAAGCCATGAATGGTGTATAATATTTAAATTTCATTTTAACAATGAAAACAATTGAACTTGGGCTAAAAATTGTGCTAGAAAAATAGACTTCAGTAAAAGGGAAAAATTTATTCAATCATTATTCCTCAAGTGCCTTTTTATCTGATTTGTTCCTGCCCATTCCTATTAACAACAATCTAAACCAACAATGTAAAAGACAAAAGCACAAATTTCACTCTAAGATAGACAAGATAAAATACTACAGCTAAAATACTACAGTTAAGTGAAACAATGCACCTATTGCTACTCAGATTTTAAATTCCTTAAATTTACAATTTCCTCATTTTATTTTTATAGATTAAATATCCCTCTCAGCTTTTTGAACAAAATTAGAACTAAAGCATCTTACAAATTACATCTCAGTATCATGTATTTATATTCTTAACATGATTTTAGTCAAAGAGAAAGAAAGAGAGATACAAGCAACATAAAAACCAGTTAACACACCTGCGTGCTTCCCACTCTCGCCTTTGTCGCCTTTTCATCGTCCTCTCTATCACATCCTGTAAATTAATTTGGATGTTAAAAAGCTAGAATATTCTAGAAGATTAGAGTATACATACTTTAATGATGAAATCTTAATTAAGAAATAAAATTAGTCACCATTATAAAGATTTTTTAATAACACTTTAAGGAAATGCACCACTATGCACAATGCCTAATGAAAAAGGTATTATTATCAAATATTTTTCCAAGGAACACAGTTTTATAAAGTCATGACACCTTCAGTGCTAGCATTTATTTAGCTCACCTTCAAAATAATATTTCAAGACCAGGAACATTGCATCCTACCATTTTTAACATAAAAATGACAGATGAAAAATAAGGGGATAAATAATGAAGACAAAAAAGAGGCACTCACTGTATATTTAAGCTCCACTAACAGCATCAACAGTTTGAAAACTCTAAGAAATGAGTAAGAACTTAGTGAAATATTTAACATATTCAAGAATAGTTTTATGTACACTATTTATAGATTATCCTTTGAATTTCTGATATCTGCTTTTGCTAAGATAGTGCCCTTTGTAGATTAGTAAGAAAAATGTACAATATTGATGGAAAAATAATATGATATATATACTAAATCTAAGAATGTGTTTATATTTAATTGTCCCTTAATGTTGCTGGTCTCATACCTTTGCTTCCTTCTATTATATAAATAGAAAATATGCTACAAATAACAGGCAAATTTAATTTTTTGTGTATACCATAATATACTTTTGTTACTTAACTGCTGCTGGCACAGAGAAAATATATTGCTAAACTATGTGTGAGCTTCTATCTTCTCCAATACATATTTTTAAAAAAAAAATTGTATCTAAGCAAGTTTTATTGCTAGACTGTAAAGGCCAGAGCACATAATCAGAGATAGATCTCTCCAGTTCACTGGTTACACAAAGCATTATGCATAATGAGGTTCAAAACATCTTTTTTTATTAGGAGAATGTTTATCTGAACTGCACAGAAATATTGAGATTTGTTATATGTGGAAGTCTACCTCATGCATTGGGTAATTTTAAAATTGTACACTTGAATTTGTGATTAATGGGACAATTTTTAAACTCAAATATTGCTATTATGATGCAAAATATATGTAATAACAGTTTTATTTTCCTTCTTTTCACAACAAAGTAGCAGAAACACACCTCTTCAAAACGCCTGCGTTTGTCTGAAGGTTCTGACCCATCACTTTCATTCTCTGAATCCTCCTCTTCCTCCTCTTCATCCCTGAAGATATCATCATAAGCAGGAACATCGAGTTCATCATCTTGCTTGACTAACAGCTTAATCTAGCAAAAAATAAAACATATTTTAGATAAAGTATCTTATTTAGTGAATAAACATCTTCAATGACAACTGAGAATACTTCAGTATTCTTAGTAAGAAAAACTAAAATTTAATTTTGGCTGTGATCAATTCCTGGCAAAACAAAAACATTGGTTTTTAATACAGACACCATACTAATTTATACAAAATAAGAGTAAAAACCCCACATATTCTTTTGTTACAGCATTACTGGATGAATTATAATTTTTAATGTTCGTTACAATCAAATAATTTGGGCTTAATATTCCAAATTCTAGGTGTTGCTAGATGCTGAGAGACAACACACATTGCATTCTGGAGGGTGTTTACCCTGATTTATGGCAGTTTGATTTACAGCAAGAAGGTTAACAGCAACTTGCTACTGACAACTCTCACACTGCCAACAATGGAAATTTTACTACTGAAAACAGATTTTTTTTCCCTGATCATGTACATTAATATTGCAAACACTCATTAATGGTGCGTCCTGACGTACTACCTACTGCTGTCAGCAGTTTTCCAAAACACAGAAAAGCCCTACCCCACTCACCACCCCACTGTGGGAAGGTTTTTATTAAGAAAGAAAAGCCTTTACCTGTGTGTCATTGTAAACATTCACTACATTAATAGGTCTGTGGCTGTCACACACAAAAAAAAAAGTGTCTTCTTCAGGTTGCAGGATTTCCAGGAGGTCAACATTGGCACCACAGTTAATAAGAACAAAGTATTTGAACTGTAAATGAAAGCAGAAATTAAAAAACAACAACAACACAACAACAAAACCCCCAACCCAAAACAATGAAAAAAGCTTGTTACTTAATTTAGCAGGGTATATAGAAGACTGAAAATACCTTTACAAAACCTCCAAGACACTCATCATTACCAAAACTTTCTGATATTTGACATCTTTGTAGCAGAAATTTTTTTAAGGCAAAACACCAAATTTGGAGACATCCAATATCACCACCTTTTATATGTCAAAAGGTATGCAAACCTAATTTGACTAATAAAATAATAGCACATTAGTTTGACCTGATGTTAAAAACTTGACAAGTTTGTTACTGGTATGTTAAAAATGTAACCACAGGTTTGAGGTAACCACTAAAAATGAATTTTTAGATCTGACATTTTAAACTAAGAAAGGGAAGAAGTGTATCTCTTACAGAGATGAGTTGCAGCTTAAAAAGTTTCCAGTATTGTTTCACCTGATCTTTATGCTCAAGAAAGGCAGTTTCCAGTTCTTGCCATCCAGATACTGGGACGAGCGTGTATTGAACATGGTCACATTGAAACAAAGCCTGAAAAGAAGCAATCACTGTTAGCAGAGGTGAAGGAAACAGCCTCTCCTGAAAATTATAGACCATGCTAAATTCCACCCCCTGCAAATCTTTCTGGTAAAGACTTCCCAAATGGCAAATCTACATGAACTTTGGCTGTGACTCACCAGTTTCCAGTGTCATAACTCATGGAAAAAAATGTTACAAAATCAGATTAAACCTTCCCCCTGTCCCTGGTTCAAACCCATTAAAAGGATCCCAGGGCACACTTTCTTTTACTGACAGGCTACAGTGATAATGAACCAACTTACCTGGAGTATTTTACAAGCACATAATGCATCAACATCTGAAGCAACAAGAAGAAGAACACGCTGCAAAAATAACAAAATTAGTACATTAACGTAGGTGCCAGGTCTAATGTGCTGAAATGTGAAATAGAAATCATCATAAGCATAAAATGGACACTGCAACCAAAATTAACCAGTTTGTATCCCTGTAAATACAAATAATAAGCAACTCCAAAGGATACACAAAGTATGTCAGCTGTTCTAGGGAAGTGCAACTACTCAGACTCCTCAGAATCACTCATAATTTTGAAGGTTCACAGCTAGTCAAGCCCTGCAACTGTTTTCATTGTGTCTAGAATGTGATTTCCAGATTGGGATCTGGAACAACTCTGACTAAAGAAAATCTGTAACAAAAGAGCAAGGCAACCTGTGAAGTAAATTGTTTTGCTGGTGGCTTGGTTTTTTGATGTTTTGTTTTAGGAGAGGTGTTTTGGTTTTGTTCTGCAAGGGTGTTGCTTTATTTGGATCTGTTGGGTTTTTGTGGGGGGTTTTTTTGAGATTTCGCTCACAGTTGGAGAAATCGAGAGAAATGCTTTCTTTTGCACAATCCATAATTCACGTGTAGAAATGCCAAAAGACTGCCTAACAAAAGCTTTACCACCTCAGTGTACACATCCACTGTGAGCAGAGTCGAGCAAATCACGGTTAAAAATTAAAATAGCCAACCAGATCTGCTACAGAGAGACTGTAACAGAAGCTTTAAAGATGATAGAATCAGGGTAAACAATACCAAAATGGTTAAAAAGACATAAAGAAAAGGAACAGTTTCGAGACATCACGGTTAAGCACAAGATCCAGGAGAACACCCAGAGCACCCGTGAGGGAGGAGGCGAACTGTGAGTGAAACCCCGGGCGGGACCTCGGGTTTCCAAGGGTATGGAAAGAGAAAAATAGCCAGGGATTTTTAGGACCCGGGTGACAGGCGCTGCCCGCCGCCTGGAGCGCCTCAGCCGCCACCTCACAACGGGAACACTCAGGAGAGATCCCTGAGGGGGGAGACCTGAGGGGGAGAGGCCTGAGGGGGAGAGAGGGAGAGCCCTGAGAGGGGCCGCTCTGCCGGACAGGGAGATGCCCGGGATAACATCCCCCCCACCCTCAGCCGGCCCATCACCCGTACCTGGGTGACAATCACATCGTAGAACTCCCGGCGGCAATCAGAGACGAACATGGCGGGAAGGGGCGGCTGGAGGAGCGGGAAGGAGCAGCGGNCGGGAGCGGCGGGAAGGAGGAGCAGCCGCGAGCCGTCCCCGCTCAAACTGGGCGCCAACGCAGCGTCGCTCCCCATTGGTCCGCGCCTCATGGCGCGCTGGCCAATGGGGACGCGGCAGCTCCGCCCTCGCAGCGCGAGCTGCCCAACCCATTCCGGGCCTCGGCCAATGGGGCTGGGGGCGGCCGGCCAATCCCGAGAGGGCCTCAGCCGGAAGCGCCCTGCTGAGTTGGTGAAGCTGCGCCCGCCATCTTTGCCGTGGGCGATCCGTTTGTTTTGCCATTAAAACGAACCCCGAAGAAAGAGACGACGGGGCCGCGACCACGCCCGTTGGCCGAGAGAGGCCCAGGAGGGCGGAGGAGCCCGCGGCGATGGCCAGCTCCGCGGGGACGGGTGCGGACTTCCGCCCTCAGAGGCGATGGCGGCGTGGGCGGGGCGCGGCGCGCGGCACGGCGGGAGGGGCGGGGCCCGGCAGAGCCCGTGAGGCGAAGGAGCGACCCCAGCCCTGCTTTGCCCGACCCGCGGCTCCGAGCGACCCTCGCCAGCCCCGCCGCCATGGTGAGCACGGGGGTACCGGGGCACCGGCTGCGCTCCGGGAGCCCTCAGGGGGTGCCGTGGCGGTCCGCCCGCTGTAGGTGCCGCTTAACGCGTTCCTCTCTCAGTGGTGTTGTTTTTGTTTCTCTTTCCGCTCTAGTTCTCCTTTAACATGTTCGACCACCCCATCCCCCGCGTGTTCCAGAACCGCTTCTCCACCCAGTACCGCTGCTTCTCGGTGTCCATGCTGGCCGGGCCTAATGACAGGTCAGATGTGGAGAAAGGCGGGAAGAGTATGTGCCTGTTTTATTTTGACTAATAAACCTGTTGGAAAGAGTGTTTGTGAATGTTGTCGGGCGGCGAGCTTTGGGCCGAGGCTGCCCGGGCCTTGAACGGCGGCGCTGAGCGCCCGGGGTGGGGCTGCAGGAGGGAGGAGGAGGCGGAGGCTTTTACTGACTTACTCTGTAATTAAAAAACTTACCGAGTGAGTCCGGCTTTATGACCATTAGAAAAAGACAGTCTTGTTTTTTTAAAAAGTCTCTTGTTACGGTATTAGATTTTTGCATAAGCCATGGAAGTTTCTGATTAAAAGACTTCTCCCCCCGCCCTGCTATTGTACCTCTCTTAGCTTGAACAAAGAGAATGATAAATTGACCAACTCCACTTTGACGCTGTCAGGTCAATGATGGGATGTTTTGAGTTGGTGTCATTGAAGAACACCTGGGAGCCCAAAGTAAAATTGGCTTTAGAAAACATTTTCCTTAGTACTGAGTGTTGTAAAACCTTATCTTCTCTTTCTTTTCCTGATTAAATTCTGGACTCTCCAGTAGCAGGTGTATTTGTCATAATTTATTCTACTGAAATCCCTGGCTAACATGAATTTGCAGGAGATTTTAGAATCTTTTTTTCAGAGATTTTAGAGAAAGGAACAATAACATGCATAGTTACGTACTCTTGTACAGATGTACTTTTCCTAATCTTACATTCTTACTCTTTTCTGCAGTAATTATGCCACCATCGGCTTTGGATCAGCTCAGTAAGTGAATCTTTTATTCTGGAATAACAGCATTAGAAATATGAGCGAATGTTTAGGCAAATACCACAGTATTAAGTCTAACTTAAATAGAGAGAATGAGTCTAATTAGTAAAAAAATGTAATTTGAAGATATTTTTTCTGTCAGAATTAATGGCACTTGTCTGTCTTCAAGTACAGATATCTGAAGTGTTTGGCTACCTGAGGCATTGATCAATATTTATTAACTATTAATAGTGTACTCAGGATAATGGTTACAGCTTATCTAATAAATTCTTAATCTTAACCAGCTGGTCCTGGATGACGCTGTCTGGAACAAAATTAATTTTAAAAACAAAAAAAGTGATAATTAACTTCAAATTGGGGAAAAGATAACTGAAATTATAACATAAAGGGTCTTTTTTGGCCTTTTTAACTAAGGGAGTTTTTCCCCCTGTTGGAGTTTTAGTCTTAATAGAATTTCTTTGAGAAATTACTTTAGTCATGATTTGGTTTTAAAATAGGCAAGACCTATTGAAAGTCATTGGTAGATGCTGAGTGATAATAGCACAAAGACATAAGAGTAGTAGATTCCTCTCTAATTCCTGAGCTTGGGGAAATGTTGGGGGAGGCTTTAAAGCTCTAAGTGTGATGCCATTACAGCATTTGTGTATCTGCTTTCTCTCTTAGATTTGTAGTTTTGAGCAGTTGGGGTAATGGTGGGAGGGGAATCCTCTCCCACCCTCTGGTGCCTTCACTTGGTGGTGTTTGGTCTCTGAAAGCTTCAGGAACATGTTAGTGGCTTTTGACAGGTAGAATATTTTTCTCCTTTTTTACCAGGCCGACTTAACATCACTTACCCCATGCTGTTCAAGCTGACCAATAAAAACTCGGACCGAATGACGCACTGTGGAGTGCTGGAGTTCGTGGCTGATGAGGGCATTTGTTACCTTCCACACTGGGTGAGTGGCCTCATGCTGAGCAGTCAGCACCTCAAGAGTAGGATTAGTGAGTTGCCACTTAAATACTAAAGAGGTGGAATGTTCCCTGAGTGTGTCTCTGCTGGTTGTGTTCCTACCACTGCTTTCAGACACAGCTCACAAGAGTTCAACTAAGCAAAGCAGCCTGTGTTTTAAGATGCACCTGGCTGTTCTTCCCGAAATTAAACCATGGTTAATAAGTGCATTTTGAGGAAGATGGTGGCCCCAGCAAAGGTAGATACACAAAAGGAAGGAGATTTGAAAGCATCAGACATATTGATAGTGGCTTTTATCTTTGTTTCTGTTCTTGCAGATGATGCAGAACTTGCTGCTGGAAGAGGGAGGCCTGGTGCAAGTGGAGAGTGTTAATCTACAGGTTGCTACGTACTCAAAATTTCAGCCACAGAGTCCAGATTTTCTGGACATCACCAATCCCAAAGCTGTGTATCCTTCCTATTCAAGTATAAAGAAGGGAAAAAAAGTTTTCTCCCTAATTGGAATGAACAAGCAAAGCTAACTTTTCGGATGTGGCTCATACTCTTCTGGTAGTAGGTGTCTACTGCTGCTCCTCCTGAAAACAAAAGAGAGAGCTGATGTACAGAGATGTGGCCATCTGTTGGCACGAAGTGTGACCTGGAGTGAAGCATCAGGAATCTTGTCTTAAAATCCAATGAATTTTGAGTGTCCCTTTGAAGAACTTGTACACCCCAATGTATACTAAAAGGCCATCTCTGCAGTACTTATGATTTTTAAACCTTGTTTGAGAGACCAAGGATCAGAGGTCCATAACATAGTAACTTTAAAGCTTTGATGTTGCCTTGAAAACAGTGTTTCATCTTAACATACTCCAAAGATTAGAAAATGCATTGAGAAACTTTGCCTGTCTAACAACTGGGGATGTTATTGCCATCAACTACAATGAAAAGGTACAGTACAGGGTTGAGGGTTGTGGAGTAAACTCAGCTCTTGGATGTTGGTGCTAAAGCAATCAACCCAGAGCTGTGCAGTGTTGTTGACAAGTAATCCCAAATGGGAAATTTTGCAGCTCCTTTTCTATTAGAGGGGGGAAAAGGGGTCATTTCAGCCTTTTCCTGAGCTGCGGTTTGAACTTTTTGTTGACTCACAAGAAAAAAAATCTTTGCACTGTTGGAGTTTTTACAAGCCCAGGGACAGAATTTATCCTAATTTGCTTTCAAAAGTGCAGGTTGAAGTACAGTAAGAGTGCAGCAAGGTACAGTAATAGGTCAATTGTCTGGGTTCTAAGTTAAAAACCTTTGCTCTTAAGTTCTATAGAGACCCTGCGGTGTCCAGTTCTCAACCTAAAAGGCACTTACTTCAGTTTTCTTGAAGCTGTCTGAACGGAAATGTTTAGATGTGCATTTCTTATACATAAAATTGAGCTTTTTCATGTGCAGTCTTAAAATCTCTATTACTGTTTCAGATCTACGAGCTTCGGGTAATGGAGACCAAACCAGATAAGGCCGTGTCCATCATAGAATGTGATATGAATGTAAGTTAAAGTGGATTTGGGAAATGTGCCCTCACTGTGTCCTCCTGAGAGGAGGGGGCACTCGTGCAGTGACAGTGCTGTACCCGCAGGAAAGGTACAATCAGACGGGGCAGGGAGGATGACTCACTTGAGAGTACTCCATGTGCCTTTGTAACCATGTCAGTGCCACTTCATGTACCATCGGGTGACTGTAGTGCTTAGAATTTAATGGTTGGCTTCAGTGTGTTTTGAATTTCATTTGTCTTGACTCAGACTCCAGTGATACTGTGGTGCTGCTTTACTGCTCTGTTTCAATTACACCCTAAGGCTCATTCCTGGGAGGCTTAGTCTTTTTCTGGTTTTGAGTTAAAATGTTTAACAAACAAACCTCAGTTCTATCTAGATCAAATGTAGCGATGGTAGCTTGTGGAGTTTTTAGGGATAGTATAAAGTTTATGATTAAATGAAAAATATCACATTTATTTTCATGCTTTTTGTGTAAATAGGTGGATTTTGATGCTCCTCTGGGGTACAAAGAACCAGAAAGAAGTGCACAGCATGAAGAAACCACAGTAAGTTAAGCTTCTGTTCTTCCAAAATATATTACCTAGAGGTCAGCATTGCTTGGGAAGCAGTGAGTGCCAGCATAATTTTTTTTCCCTGAAACAAGTTCTTAAGGTTAAATTTTCCTTTCCAGAAGCTTTTGTGTGTATTACTTCAGAGGGGGTTGTTTACCTTCTGTTTGGAAAGTTTTGTTTGGTCAGGAATATGTGGGACTGTTTTCATGTGTTGTGCATATCACAACATGAACACAATGAACTCACTTGTTTTTTCCCTCCCAGGATGTGGAAGCAGACCACAGTGGATATGTGAGTGACATAGGATTTCGGGTAAGTTCCCTATTCCTGCTGGTTTCTGAGTGTTGTAAAATGGTGAGGGAAAGTTGTTTCAAACAACTGCAAAATACTAATGTCTGTTCTTAGAGGTGTTTGTCATTTAACTGGCGAGTACCTGTGAATGTTCTGTGGTGACTGCAGCCAGGAACTGCATGACTTGCTGTCTGTAAAGGGCAGTCTATAAATGGGAGACTGAAACATGCCCCTACACCCAGGGTTCATCAGCTTATATGTACCACAAGGAAACATGCTGAATCAAATATAAAAATGACCATAAGATTTTACAGAATATAGTGTCCCTGTGCAGTGAACTTTCAAATACTAGAAGTTAAATTAAAACTCTTCATGTATCCATAGGCATTCTCTGGTTCTGGGAACAGACTGGATGGCAAGAAGAAAGGTGTGGAGCCAAGTCCCTCACCAATTAAACCAGGAGACATCCGAAGGTGTGTTTCGTTCAGCTGTGGGCAAGGATCAGTGTTTGAGCAGAGTTTTAGGTTTCTTTTCCTGCTCTTGCAATATAAACTAATTTCATCATAAGTTTGCCTTCCGAAAATAAATAGTCGTATCCACAGGCTACGTGGAAACATGGCCATGGCCAAGCTTCCACAGCAACTTCCCTGTTTGGCTATTTACTTCATGCAATATATGTCTACCTTCAGAAACTAATTCAGGGGTTTACCTCTGGAATTACTTAGTAATGGAAATACGCAGTGAGTGTTGGTGCAACACTGACAGACATAGAATAGGTCTTGCTGTGCTCAATTTGATAGTAGGTATAAATCTTCTTTCATAATATTTTCATGCTTTTTTTCCAGAGGAATTCCCAACTATGACTTCAAGATCGGTAGAATCACATTCATTAGAAACTCACGTCCACTGGTTAAGAAAGTTGAAGAGGTAAACAAGGTTGAATGCTCCCCAGTCCTGCCCAGAATTAGAACATGAGAACTGTGGTCCAAGTTTGTGGTTCCTCTCTCCATCTTTAATTTTTCACAGCACGCTTCTGTTAAAAAGTGGCAGCAGTTAACTGGTGTGAGTTAAGTGAAAGCAACCCGTGGTGTCCTTAATGATGTAAAAAGATTGGCCTGGTGTACAATAAGCCAGTGCACACTCATTTCAGTTGGCTAAAAGGTCACCAAAATGCTCCTATTTCTTTTTCAGGAAGAAAGTGGTTAATATCTAGGTTAAGGGTGTGAGATATCTATAGACAGTGGCTGCTCTGATGGAATGTTCTTGATAATGATCATTCATCTTTCATCACACAGAAGCAGTGAGCAAAGAGGTAACCTCCTTTTTTCCCCTCTTTCCTTTCTCCAGGATGAATCTGGAAGCCGGTTTATCGCCTTTTCAGGAGAAGGCCAGTCCCTGCGCAAAAAGGGAAGAAAGCCCTAAGTTGTGGTACCTTCAGTTAGGAGGAAAATAAAGTCAAAAGTTGCAGCATATTGGATCTTAGTTATTGCAGTTGAGAGGAGAGATCATTTTGCAACATAGGAACCCTCTTACTGGTTTTGGTTTCATGTTTACAACCGGAGCTGTCAGACTGGCTTAATTTTCAGCTGAAAATTGAGTTCTGGGAATTCTGAAGGAGCTTTTTGTATGTGTTGTAAAGAGGGGAACGTAGATCTCTGATCAACCTGAGAAGTAAAACTAACAAGCTCTACCTTACTAAAGATCTGGTACTTAGACTACATCCTCCCATCGTATCCTGAGTGATGATGGTCTCATGTCGCTCTTTGCTTGGTATTTTCCTCCCTCCCTCTGTATTTTGCCACAATTTCAGGTAAGCTTTATGGTGTGGTGCAGGTGAAGGCTGACACTTTGGTGTTTAGGACTTTTATGCAGGGAGTCTCCTTGAGCTTCACTTCAGATGTTGGGTTATCAGTCACTCTAAGCAAACCCCCTGTAACTGCTTTTTATATTTATTACTAATAACATGCCTTTTAATAGTTCAGATACTATAAGGTAGCAATCTGATTGGCAGGCGTAGGACGAAGCGAGACGCAGCTGCACCTTGGAATGAGGTGCAAGTGTCACCGCAGGGGACGCGGGTGCAACCCCTGTGCTGCCCTGCTGGGCCGAGTAAAGGATCCTGGTAACCACGTGAGTCCCTGTGTGGTGATTTCGGAGACACCAAAGCGTGAGTCCCTCCAGCGGCGGGATGATCCCGAGGGTGATCTGACAGTCCTTCCCAGGCTCCATGTCCCCGGCGGTGTTCCTTTGACTCACAAGTGCGGTCCCTCCCAGGGGATGTTCCCGTCGGTGTTCCCAGGGGGATGATCCCGGCAGTCCCTCCCGGGGCCGTTCCCGGGTGATGTTCCCGGCGGTCCCTCTCAGGGGATGTTCCCGTGGGTGATCCCTGCGGTCCCTCCCAGGGGATGTTCCCGTCGGTGTTCCCAGGGGGATGATCCCGGCAGTCCCTCCCGGGGCCGTTCCCGGGTGATGTTCCCGAGGGCAATCCCGGTGATCCCTCCCGAGGGCTGTTCCCGGCGCTCCCTCCCGGGGATATTCCCGAGGGCTGTTCCCGGCGCTCCCTCCCGGGGCTCTTTCCGGGTCCCTGTGCGTGGCCGCCGGTCACGCGCGGCCTGGCGGTCTGCCATTGGCTGTGCGGCCTGCCGCCGCTTTGTGCCGCCCCTCGCCATTGGCCGGGCCCCCGTGCGCCGCCGTTAGCGCGGCGGTCATTGGCGGCGGCGCGCCATGGCGGACGCGCGCGGCTCCTGGCGGNCATCCCATCGCATCCCATCCCATCCCGGCCGTGTGTCCGCCCGCAGCCGCCGCGGTCCTGCGAGGACTACTGGTGGGAGTGGAAGCACTGCCGCGGGCTGCGCCACGCCTTCCACCACTACTACGCGCACGGGGAGCTGCCGGCCTGCGGGCGCTGGAGGGACGACTACGAGGCCTGTCGCGACTGGGAGCGGCACCGCGACACGGCCGCGCAGGTACCGGCCCGGGGCACCGCGGGGAGGGCGGGGGAAGCAGGGCCGGGAGCTGGGTGGGATTGTCGTGACGTCGCCCTAAGGATCCAGGGAGTGTTTTCGGTGTTGCGCTGCTAAAGCGCTCGGTTTCAGTCGCTCCGACACTCCCTTCCTGATGGGGAGGGCACAGCCGAAGGGCATCCCTGCAGTGCCCGCCCGTGCTCCTGGTACCGCACCGGAGGGCTCGGGACCCGCAGTGGGACTCATCCCTTCATCCAGCCGGGACAGCCCCTGGCGGGGGCGCTGCACAGAAGGGCTGGTCCTCATCATATAATATGTATCACCGAGTTAAAAACTTGTATCCTGACTTACTGAGAGAGCATTTGGCTCTTCTGTTTAAGCATGATAAATTTGTTTCTCCTTTTATCTCAGTGACACCAGGAAATTGGCTCTGTACGACTGGAATATGTGACATTATCATGGTAATATTCTTTCCTCTCTTTCAGGAAGCTTTGTGCCAGAGTGAAAGAGCTCGAGTTATGGAAAGCCAGAAACATGCTCCGGTGTGGAGGCTCAGGAAGAGCCCACCACCAGACTGGTATCTGCCACTGGACCAGGACAAACCAAGTTAGGAAGACTGTGTTTGGTTGGTAACATAATACACAATTTGGAACTGTGCTGTCTTTTCCTTTCTTCCATGTCATCTTGAAGTTATACAGCTGTAGCTCTGCCCTGCAATACTTGAGCATTCAAAAATACTGAGAGTTTGTTTAAACACTCAAGTATTTTTTAAAGGGAGACTTGAGGTGCTTAATTTGATTCTGATCTTGTACTGCTGTCTTACAATTCAGCATTTTAACTCAGAAGGGAACTCCCACATTAATGCATACATGATCCAGCTCCTCTTGCTAGATCAGGGCCTCTTCCCCTACCTGCTGGTGTAGTGCACTTTTGGAACAAGATACCCACCCCACGCCTGCCAGATGGGAAGACAAAAAAAGAAGCTGGGACTCCTCCCTGCCAGTTCAGGACAATCCCAACCACTGGCATTTAAAAGGCATTTCCCAGATTCAGAATTGTTGTGGGTTAAGAGCTTCTCACCTGATGGGAACGTGCTGCAGACCCTGAAACCAGCCCGTTGTGGAACTGCTCTTGAATAGTGATGGGTGTTGTGGCAGTACTCAAAACTCCCACAAAAATAAAGGTTTAAACAAATGTAGAGAGAGATGTGGTTTGGTTTAGGGAAAACCTATGGACACTTAGTTACAGTAATTACGTGGCAATATAAAAAAAATTGGCTTTGTCACTGTAAGGTTGTGTATCTTTGCTGGGTGTCTTACTACCTGGATAGTCATTAAAATCCAAACATGCAGATACTTAATTAGTATTTTATTTACAGTGTTATAACCTGCAGGAAGAATTGTTTATTTGTTCTTCCTTCAGTCCTTTCTTCTGTTCCTTCTTCCTTCAGCAGGCTGAGCAGCTCCTGGCAGGTGAACCACACACTCTTCCATCACTGTGTGTACACTTTGGTGATGTCAACACATTTTCCTTCAGGAGGATCATAGTCAGAAAGGGGTGGGGTGTAGGTGGGTCCATCCCTCTCGAAGGGGAAAAGCCCCTCATCCCTTCGGATTGCTGCCTGGTACAGCTCCTCAGATTCCAGGCGCAGTTCTTTTAGTGCCTCTTGCTGAGACTCCACAAGGGTCTGAATTGCTTTCTTTTCTGCCTCATCCTGTTTCTGCTTAAACAAACACCACTTCTTCAGAAGTAAAACTCTTCTTTCAGTCTCCTCAGGAGACAGAGGGGGAAAGCTTCGCACTCTGGGAAAGAGGAGGAGAACATTGTGATACAGAAACAGCCTGGCTTTAAAGACCAAATTAAAAGAAACAAACAATACACCAAAACAAAAAATCCCACTGCCAAGCAAAAAAATCCACCAAACCCAGAGAATACATTTAATTCATTAACAATTTAGTCTGTCTGTGAGGCCTTCCAGTCATTCTAACAGGAAATTCATGTTGCTGGTTTTTGCATTACTTTTAGCAAGAACAAATACAATTTCTTTTCCACATTTTTGTCCTGGATAAGGTTTTGTACCAAGCGCTGTGCTGCAGTTGTGCAGAGGAAGAGGTTCACTGCCAGGGCAGGCACAGGGTACAACCAGACTCACGGACCTGCTGCCGTCCGAGTACTTGAGGGGGGTTAAAAAATCCTCAATTGGGATCATTTCTGGTGCAGCTTTTTCCAACTTTTTAAGCTTCTTTTTCATACGATCCTTCTGTGCTTGTTCTCTCCTCACATCCACCTTCTTCTTCTTCTTTGGTTGTGCTCTACAAGGAAAATAGTAAATAAAAGAAGATACTTTGTCTTTTAATTCAACACCAGCAACTTTCACTTTAGTTTTCTAAGGACTGTTCCTCCCCATTGCTTAATTTGGTCCCTAATAGAAGTTTCAGCCATGAGCTTTATTCAGGTAATGGAATCTCCATGAGACAGGAAGACATCTGCAGAAAGAACTGTAATTACCCAGGAAAAGTTATTTTATGCTGAACATCAGAATGCTCTGAGGACATTCCACAAAAATTGAATTGGAATTGTTTTGCACTAAGCTCAGTGCAGCAGAGCAGGCAACAGGTTTGGGGTGGAAAGGACCTTAAACCTCATCGGTTCCACACCCCTGCCAGGAGCAGGAACACCTTCCACTAAATCAGATTGATCCAAGCCCTGTCCAACCTGGCCTTGAACACATTCCTGCCCTTGCATACCAAAGGAAAGAGTGGGTGGTTTCACACATGCTTCTAAAATGTCCACTTTTGGAGCCAAATTCAGACTGCAAATGTTGCTCTCCTGTTGTACTTCATGCAAATCCTGTACACCCAAAATATGTCACACTCCACAAACTGACCCTTACAGTGGACCTGAGGGGTGTCATTCCTGCCTTGCAGGCTGAACAACCAACCCTTACTGTGTGACACAGTCCCTCTCTGATGGCACTGAAGAGCTATTTTAAATCCAGTGCAACAAAACAAAACAAGGACACCAGAATGCCATTCGGGTGGGCTGCCTTTGCCTCCACAGCAAAGCATTTCTGGTTCAGCCAGGCTTTCCCTGGTGGTGGTGCCCAGCAGGAGTTCTGGAATACTCCATAAATCCCAGCATTTCCAGCTCCATTCAGTGGCTGAGGAAGCAAATGCTGCACAAGAGCACCAAGTGATCACTGTGAACTCACTGAACTCCCCTCAAGAGGCCAACAGTTCTTAACTGCTCTGGCATATGGAGACTTAAAACACCTGTAGTTAAATTTGGACTTGGGAATCTCTGTGCTCCCCCATGGATGAGAACAGTTCTCCATAGCTCCGAGGAGCTGCACTCACCTCACCGGGAGGGCTGTCCTGGGTGTCAGGAGGGAGCTCTGCCAGTGACTCCCCCGGAGCGGGACCCTCTGGGGCAGCCAGGAGCTGCAGGAGGGAAAGGAACATAAAAGCGTGAGGAGAAACCGAGCCTGGTGACAGCGATTCTGCACAGTCCAGGAGCTCTTTATTGGTTTTAAATCACAGGGATGAGTTTTGAAGCACCTTAACTCACGGCAGACCAGGGTTTGCCCAGAGACGCCCCCAGCCGTGGGGTGGGCGGTGCTGTGCGCCCGCCGGGCACAGAGCGGCCACCCAGAGACAGCTTTTGAGCAGCTCACAGTAATTTTAAGCTACGACAGCGGCCCCTTTGAGGTGCTGATACGGGAGAGGTCAAAGCGGCGCCGCTCGGGTTAGGGCGGAGATGCCGCTACTCGAACCTCGCCGGGGGGCACGGGGGGCGAACCGGGCACGGGGCTCGGCGGGCACGGGGCGCTTCCCGGGCGCCCTCCCCGCCGTCCCGAGCTCAGCACGGCCACAGTGCCGGCCCCGGGGCTCCCCATCCCCAGCTGTACCCGAGCCGGGCCCCGCACAGCCCCCGCGTCCCGCACATCCCTGCCTCTCGTACCCCATCCGAACCCCGCTCAGCCCCCCGCGTCCCGCACATCCCTGCCTCTCGTACCCC